>OW804095.1:18645114-19147921 GCA_942159475.1 Sthenelais limicola
TACAGATAGTTTTCTCAGCTTTCCAATCAAAATCAAAGTTACAAAACAGATCCTTTTAAGTTTAAAAAATAGATTGAATTAATCAACACATTTCTCTCATGGATATTGTAATAATAACAGTGGGAAAGATGAGTAGAACACTTATAAGACATAGTCCAATAGGCCACTTGCATAGCCGCCATTTTGAATCTTGAATCGCATAGAATTATGGGACTAATGGTACAGTCTAAAATCAATAGAAAATATGCCATGTTCAGTATGGAATATTTATCAATGTTCTAATGTCAATATCCATGTATTATACACGTTTCCATGACACAAGTCCCCATCTTTCCCATCATGCATTTGGTTTTGAGAGATCTTTTATATAAGGTCTAATATTGGTGAAAACATTCTTGCAATTTTCGTTAAAAATGTTGCTAAATGGTTGTACCTCAGATTTCAACAGAATCCATCCCATGATGCAATTTAACCAGACATGCGCAGTGGCACATGCAAATACCCTATTTCACCATAGTTCCAAAAGGAATTAACACTATTTCTGGAGTTTTCATATAGGGTCTTTTACATGTAGCATCTCACTGTTTACAACTCAGACCTATAGCCTACCAATACTCACAGAATAGCGGGGGAGGGGTGGGTGCAAGGGGAGGGTGTTGTAGGTTCATTTCATTTGAGAAATTTATCTGTTTTTGTGCTGCAATGCCGGAGTCTGTGTCTAAACCTGGCTCTTACTGATATCACGTGGGCGGTTATAGACCTCTGCCCTCAACCTTGGCCCTTGCAGATAAATTATAGATTACTTCCTAGAATTGGATTTGTTTTCTGTTGCATTGTTTTGTTGATGCCCTTGGGGGATTTTCTCTTTTTTTTTCTCGATTGGAAATACATTGAGTCATGGACGACATTTATTGCTTCTAGGAAATTGTATTGAATATACTTAGTTACTATATTTTCAGATATGCAAGTGAAATTCACAAAGGACACATAATTATATTAATTATATCAAACGCTTAGCAGTAAAGGCTTCAATCAATTATCAATGCCATTAATCAATGCTTTGAAAGTCTCGGGGCTTTTACCACCAAATGCAGTGATTAAAAGGATTAATAACCTCTACTTTGGGCCGGTTGGTGCACTGCGTCTGTATAGTCATGAGGCGGGGCATTGGCTATTATTTTTGATAAATTCCTTTTTACAAAAAAGCTAATTAAATCAGAAACACAAGTCTTCTTAACAAATCCATTTCGTCACCAGTCAAGCAAAACTATCAACAAAACCTATTTAAATGAAAGTTATTTTCAAAGATTCAAAAGTGTCCACGATGTACATAAGACGACTATAGTTATAGATAGAGTCACAGTGCCGGTAATTTCAGGGGCCTAATCACATTTAGCAAATTCCGCGCCACTATTATTGGCTCCTAGTTCTCTCTATTCTCTGTCCTCAACTCCCTCCTTGAAAATGATTATTATATTGATTTCGAAGCGGAGGTATTTTTTTCATTTTCTTCTTCCTCGGAAAGTGAATTTTGTTTCCATTCTATATAATAATCGCGCATTGGACTGAAAGTGTCTGTGATGGGAACGGGACTGGAAGGCACAAGTAGTAATGAATGTCGGTAGCTTGACTGAATGCTAAGTTTTAATAAGAGAGATAAGGAGGTTGGGGGAGGGCGATGGAGGGGGGGGGGGAGTGCAAGGGTGGTGGTGGGGGGGGGGTCTATTTGCGAGTGTGTGAAATTGGTTGCTTTACGCCCTTATCAACACATTGAAGGTTATATCAAGGGCAGGGAGAGCTGAAAGGGAGGCCGTTCATGATCTTACCTAGGAAAGAGAGATAGAGACAACATTAAAATAGATAGAAATTATAAAATAGATAGGTTTAGGTAAAAATGTTGATATATTATAGATGTCAAGATGTAATGTAATTTTATTGTGTTAATATCTGATTTAAACAATTTAAAGTAAAATAGAAATGTATAATTCACCTTCACCGATTCCGTTTTAAATCTAAACATTCCAAAGTTCTTGCGAATAAATCACTGTGAAAAATATCAATTAGTTTAGTGGAAAGTGTACTAATTATCTCTCGACATGTATATTTATGTATAAATTCACTAGAACACCAATTGCTGAATGGTTGCGCCAGCCTGATTGAATTATATTAATAGTGCTCATAGCTTACAACTATTCCAGCAATTTAGATTTGTTGGGATCATCGCACGGGGAGGATTAGATTACATTAATAGATTCCATTACTTCACGTCTCAGGTTACAAAACACAGATCAGCTGCGGAGTGCTGTTAGAGGCAATCCACTGGTGTAGGTGGATAGGGCTACAGGCTAAACATGTAATCCCCTGATGTAGGTGCATAGGGCTACAGGCATCTAAACATGTAATGATGCACTGATGTAGGTACATAGGGCTACATGCACCTAAACATGTAATGATGCACTGGTGTAGGTACATAGGGCTACAGGCATCTAAACATGTAATGATGCACTGATGTAGGTACATAGGGCTACAGGCATCTAAACATGTAATGATGCACTGGTGTAGGTACATAGGGCTACAGGCATCTAAACATGTAATGATGCACTGATGTAGACCTGTACATAGGGCTACAGGCTAAACATGTAATGATGCACTGGTGTAGGTACATAGGGCTACAGGCATCTAAACATGTAATGATGCACTGATGTAGGTACATGGGGCTACAGGCACCTTCACATGAACGGTGAAGGTTGTTCATGGTCTGAAACATTGACATTTAAGGTGAAAATAAGATTAGAAATGGAAAGCTATAGTATATTCTAAATATGATACTCACATAATCACACCACCACCACTACTACCGCACCACTACCGCACCATCACCACCTAAAGGGTGAGAGGGTGATTAATCCCATGGTGGTCACCTCTGGCCTTGATGAGCGAATGCTGAGTGTATTGAGGTGCTCCCGAGCAGATAGGTCAACGTCTTATATTGTTGGCCTTTCTCTCCCCTCCCTCCTCCTCCCTCCCCCTTCTCCCCCTCCCCCTTCTCCCTCCCCTTCTCCCTCCCCTTCTCCCTCCCCTTCTCCCTCCCTTCTCCCTCCCTCCTCCCTCCGTCCTCCCTCCGTCCTCCCTCCGTCCTCCCTCCGTCCTCCCTCCCTCCCTCCCTCCTCCCTCCCCTTCTCCCTCCCCTTCTCCCTCCCCCTTCTCCCTCCCTCCTCCCTCCCTCTCTCCTCCCTCCCTCCCTCCTCCCTCCCTCTCTCCTCCCTCCTCCCTCCCCCTTCTCCCTCCCCCTTCTCCCTCCCCTTCTCCCTCCCCCTTCTCCCTCCTCCTTCTCCCTCCCTCCTCCCTCCGTCCTCCCTCCCTCCTCCCTCCAACCTCCCTCTCTCCTCCCTCTTCTTCCTTCCCTACTCCCTTCCCTCCCTCCTTACTCCTTTCCCTCCCTCCTCGCTCCTTCCTCCCTCCCTCATCCCTCCCTCCTCCCTCCCTTCGCCCTTCCTTTTCTCTCCCTTGCCAGCTGTTTGATCTGCAAGACTATAGTTATGAGCAATTAAATCGGCCAAAAGAAAACGAGGACCTGTGAGCGATAATAAGTGAAAACACTCCAGCAAAGGCTTTAATTGGGTCACTGAACTTGGACTGAATGTGGACTGTTATTAAACCTCACAAAAAAAACAGCAGCTTAAATCCTCCTTTAGTCAAAATGAGTTTCAGATTGGTAGGCACAAATGGGAACACGAAGTTATGGTTAACTGAGACTGCAACTTTAATGAAAATATTGGTCCCCTGTCATATTTCATTACAATTTAATTACCATCAACCGGTAAGATCTGTCCTCAACTGCAGGTCCATTCCTCTTGCCATGAACACAGCGTAACTGTAGTTTAACTGGAAATAACAATATCTATTCACACATTTTACTCTTTCCCTGCAATTATGATACTTTTGATACATTGTACACTATCTTGCTGGCATTGAAGCCTGGACCCTGAGGCTGAGCTGGCCTGATATAGAACATCATGTACCTACTGACATATGAAGGTATTAGTCCCTGGTAACCATGGCAACTGATGCCGAAACCATGGTGACACGTCAGCAGCAGGGCGTCACATGGTGCTGTCAGCTCCCCCGTGTGGCCGCTTGTGGAATAACACAAGACAAGGAGACAATAGGGGAGTTGCATGTACCACTGCGCATGTCTACTGCGGTGCATGCTGGGATGGATTCTGTTGAAATCTGACATACAAATACTTGGTAACATTTTTATCGAAAATGCAAGAATGTTTTCACCAATATCACAGCTTTTATAAATGTTCTATGAAAACCAAATGCATGATGGAAATGATGGAGTCTTTTGTGATGGAAAGATGTATAACACATGCATATTGACATTAGAGCATTGGGAAATATTCCATGCTGAAAATGGCATGTTTTCTATAGATTTTACACTGTACCATTAGTCCCATAATTCCATGCGAATCAGGATTCAAAATGGCGGCTATGCAAATCCCCTATTGTGTCTGTGTTACCTGCATATGGGTCAGATTTTTAGAAAATGAAAAATGATAAATAATGACAATATCTAAGTGCATTCTGTATTGTATTCATTCAATAAATGTCTCGTAATGTTCCACCGTATTTTGAACCAGATTTTCGTCTTAAATCTGGGTTAATTGAGAGGATTGGTGAAGGCCAATGGTACATTTTCTGACGATCTGTCCCATATCCCCGTGTGCCTATCAGCATTGCACTGCATTAAAGTATCAGTCCATGTGAAAGGGATTAGTTATTAATACTCCATTCATTTTTTATCTGGGCTGTGGAATATTAAATTTACAAACTGAAAATTAAAGAAAATTGTTATTTCCTCAACGTTGCATCAATTGATGGCTTTTCCTCAAATATTTATTAATTTGCTTTAAAGCCATGTTCCATTTAAATAATGATTGACAGTTATTCAATCATTTTACAAATTTAAAGCAAATTACTCGGCTTTGCATTGATTCTCAGCTTTTCCTCGAAATGTTCAGTCCTACTTTAATATTTTTCTTTATACATTTCCCTTTTATATATTTCCCTTTTCATAATTGTGGTGAAATATTATATAATTTGGAAGATTAACAGCATGAAGAGCGGACCAAACTCGTTCAATAATCTGTTTTGGTGACTTTCAGATGGCTTGGGAATAAATAAACTATAAAATAGAAAATATTAACTTGGCAACTAAATGACAGACACATCACTTTTTATGATAAAAAAATGGAATGGAAAACCAACCATTTTTTTTTAGCCAAGCGGTGATGAGTGGTCACAGAGAGTTTTCTTGGTTTTTTTTAAAGATTTTATTTATACTTGCTGTGGTTGATTTGGTTTGCCCCACTTAGAAAATCTGACCTGTTTGATTTCCCATTGGGTTTCCTCTTAGTTCCAGTGCACCTCTCACCATTGCTACCAAAGTCCTACCAGACAAACTGTACACACTGTCAATCATTTTTGTCTCAATAGTTGAAGGTCCTAGGTCTGTTGCATAACAAATTCTTAATTAAAAGTTTGCTTTCTTAGGTACTTTTCACTGCTAAACAGCTGATAAGGAACTAGGAACCTTTAGGGGAGAAATATACTTGCTACATTTACAACGTATATTGCTATTCCTCCCATTGGAATTTGTGCAAGAAACATTTGAAGTAAGGATTTCGTAGTAAGCAGTACCCCATATCGGTTATATATCTTTTATTTAAAAAAAAGGGTAAAAGACCTAAGAGAAAAAACAATCAGTCAGAAAAAGACGGATGGAAATTGATGTGACCAACTCATAAATCAAGTTTAGTAGAAACCCTCCCCTGAATGTCCCAGTTTATTTGTGTTTTTAAAATATTACACTTTATTATGAAGGAATATGAATAAGAGTTGCCTTTGGATGAGAGATGAGTATGCTGCTTTTCACTACGTTCCTGCGCTTGGTACAACAGTCTTTCAACAATAGCGAAATACGATAAGGGAAGTGGAATGAGATGGGTTGAAATACAGGTGTAAAAGGATGGAATTTAAATTGTACAATGACAATAAGGGACTTGCATGTACCACTGCGCATGTCTATCACAGTGCATCCTGGGATGGATTTCGTTTAAATCTGAGATCGTAGCTTGTATAAATGATCTATAAAAACCAATGCATGATAGGGGAAAAGGTGGCTAGTGTTTTAAGAACATACATAACACATGGATATATACATTAGAGCATTTATAAAAAAAACCCATGCTGAACATTTGACTTTAGACTTTACCATTATTTCCATAATTCCATGTGAATCAAGATTCAAAACGACGGCTATACAAGTCCCCTATTGTTGTTTGTATAACAACTACCAATGGGATGTGGACACAGCAATAAAGTAATCATGTATGCTGCGGCCGAGGTTTGTTGTGGGCAGGCCTTACAGTGCACATTTTATTCATGTGTATTTATAGCTAAGGGACATTGCTCTTCCTTAAAGGGCGGAGAGGTGTTGGATTGTGCGGTGGGCGAGGCCACCTGAGGACTTGTACAATTGATTAACGTGAGAATCCTCCTATAAGTGATATGTAGTAGCCCTAAGTGACCTTGGGTAGGTGTGACCTTGGTAATTGGACCAGGCTGGCGAGTAGATCAGATGGTAGAGCACCTGGGGCCGGGTGCATAATATATCCTTACTTAAAATGTTTCTTGTTTAGCTATTTGTCTTTGCTTAGGTAGGGATTTTATTTCTCAAAGGAGACTTACAATAGTGCATAGAAACAGATTTTTTACACCGGATCTGCCAGGAGGCTCTTAAAGGATAACACAATTGTGATGTGTTTCAGGAAAATGAGTCACAAGTCGCAAAATGGATATTTTTCAAAGGGTTTTTTAACAGGATTTCGTTATTGGAATGTTCTGATTTGTATAGGGTTTAATGAATATAGTTACATGAACTCATGTAACACATTTAGGGACATTGTATTAGATACATCCTTGCATTTTGAAGGCCTTCGTATGGAGTATATTTAGTTACTTTACTGGTAATTACCCACACAGAAACATTGTAAACTTTTTTTTCCAAAAATAGGAATATCAAACTTAAAATATAGAACTACTTATGAGATATCCTAGTGTTTACTATCATTGGAATCACATTGATCTCCTCTTTTCAAATATGGTGATATCTCAAAATCAATATTTTGCGACTTATGATTCATTTTCCTAAAACGGATCACAATTATAAACAAATTACATTTAACGATCATATTACAATAGGGAGATTGAGGGACAGAAGTAGCAAGAGAAGGCAGTCCTGGTAGCTCAGAGGGTAGAGCACCGGACAGAAAGATGTCACAGGACGTTTGTGAGACAAAGGTAGTGAGACAAGGAAGATGGTAGAGCAGGTAGTTTTATTTTCATTCAGATATTATACAAATACAATAACATGGAAGTTGGGTAATTTCATCTGTGAGTGACAGTTCTTCCTGGCTACCCTAAACTCATTGAGCAGTTTTACAAAAGGTCTGATCATATCCGAATACAACAAGGAATCTACTTATTTCAAATTGCTTTAATTATACAAAAAGAATATTGTGTGTGGCACAGACAAAGGCAACTCAGCAGTACACATTCATATTAAATTTAAAATTATTTAAACATTTCAAAGCACATCTGTAGGCTGAATAAGCCAAATCAATTGTAGGCCTTGTGACAAATTATATCATTACAAAACAACGGCAGGAGCTATTTATAGAGGCGAATCTACCGGAAAAGAGATAGTTAATGTTAACAGGGTGAGAAGCACGAAAGAGCCTTACTCAGCCGGAAGTTGATAGCTGGCACTGCTTGCCTGTTTCCTGTCACCCATTTTGCCGAGACAACATTTAATCATCTTATAAGATATGACACAGACGTGACACAGACACGAAAGATAAAACTCTCTCACCTTCAGAGAGACTTGTCCTTCTTTTGGAAGAAGGAGCAGAAAAACTTAATTGAGATTTCTTTGAGGCACCTTGGCATCCTTGCATGTGTTGAAGGGCAGGAAAAAGCTTTGAGAAATGACAAGGTCGGAGGCAGAGAGGGAGATTCTTGGAGATAATTATGTCCTGTAGGATATATATGTAGGAGGTGTATGCGGAAGAAGATTAGGCAAAAACAAAATAGGTGTGTTTCCGATTTACCCCCCCCCCCCCCCCCCTACCTAGAAAAACCTTACCCTACCTAATTTTTTTTTTACCATACCTGATTTTTTCCCCATCATATCTTATTTTTTTTTGGATTTTTTGACAAAAAAAGCTTATAAAAGCAGGAAAACGTGTTTTCCTAACTCGGAACTGTCAAAAGGCACATTTCCAATGTTCAAAACAACTATTGTTATGAAAAAGACATTTTTTTCAGTTCCTGGGAGGTGGGTTCCAAACAAAAAAAAAATTACCACCCCCCCTACCTAGTTTTCAGCCAGATAAATCGGAAACACACCTATTTTTTCTTGGCCTTAGTAGGTCTATAAGTAAGGCACTGAACGAAAAACTCTGTTATGGAGCAGGAAAAACAAAATGTTCAGCTCCTGTGACTAACTATTACAGTATGTCACATTTATAGACCAAATAGCTATATATGTATATGGGTCAGAGTTTCAGGAAATGTATAATTCAACTTCGCCAATCTTCTCAAATAACCCAAATTTCAGACGGAAATAAAGACCAAAATACAGTTCAACCTAACCAAACAGATTTCTAGAATCAATGCAATGCCAAATATTCTCGAATTTACCTAGTATTGACCAAATTGCAGCCCGATTTTGCAGAATTTACTAAATGAGTGCATCTGCCAATTGTACAATTTCTATATACTTTGAACCTATATAGCTTAACAATAACATTTGGCACCAAAAATGTTTTCCGTAGATCCATGTATTCCTGCCAGATTCTCTGACATTTGATAACATCTCAAAAGGATTATATTTATCTCTATGGATTGACAGACATTATGACAGCTTGCTGTTCTGCAGGGTTTTAGCAGAGATCACTGTAACGGTGCTGGACACTTTCCCATGACTGCTGATAAAGCTTCAGATTTAGTTCATTTCTTAAATAGAATATCTGTAATGGTTTGGCTCTTCTCTTGTGGAAATTATCATTTTTGTTGATCAGATTGAAGGAATTAGTTTTTGAGTCTGTTTGCTTTATCTTAAGGAAGTTCAATTTTGTGTGGATGTTATGATCAGCAATGCTATTTCTCACGTTAAAATCTCAACAATGAATACAGTGCTAGTGATGTTTAGTGACCTAATGAAAGCAACAGTAGGGATGTATAATTCTGTTGTTGTGGGGATGTAGAGGTGAAGAGATAGATGGAGGGAGAGCGGAAAAAGAGAAAGGCAGAGAGGTGACGAGTAAAAGGAGAGGGGGGGGGGGAGATAGAAGAGGCAGAGCAGATAGGGGGGAGGGAGTGCTGACAGAGAAGAGGGAGAAAACGAGGAGAGGAGAGAGAGAGGGAGAGCGGGATGGCGAGTGGGAGAGGAGAGAGAGTGAGAGAGAGGGAGAGGAGAGAGAGGGAGAGAGAAGGAGAGGGGAGAGGGAGTGCTGACAGAGAAGAGGGAGAAAACGAGGGAGATGAGAGAGAGTGAGAAAGAAGGAGAGGGGAGAGGGAGTGCTGACAGAGAAGAGGGAGAAAACGAGGGAGAGCAGAGAGAGAGGGAGAGCGGGATGGCGAGTGGGAAAGGAGAGAGAGAGTGAGAGAGAAGGAGAGGAGAGAGAGTGAGAGAGAAGGAGAGGGGAGAGGGAGTGCTGACAGAGAAGAGGGAGAAAACGAGGGAGAGCAGAGAGAGGGGGAGAGCGGGATGGCGAGTGGGAGAGGAGAGAGAGAGAGGGAGAGGAGAGAGAGTGAGAGAGAAGGAGAGGGGAGAGGGAGTGCTGACAGAGAAGAGGGAGAAAACGAGGGAGAGCAGAGAGAGGGGCAGAGCAGGATGGCGAGTGGGAGAGGAGAGAGAGAGAGGGAGAGGAGAGAGAGTGAGAGAGAAGGAGAGCAGAGAGGAAGTGCTGACAGAGAAGAGGGAGAAAACGAGGGAGAGCAGAGAGAGAGAGAGAGAGGGAGGGAGAGAAAGCCAGAAAGTCAGAGGAAAGGGGGAGAGGACATAGGCAGGAGTGGGTGGGTGGGGAAAAAGCTAGGAGAGATATTGTGAGAGAGAGGGAGAGAAAGAGTGATGGATGGTCAGACTAAAGTCATTGTGCTGGTGGTTGTACTGTGACAGCCGGGTTCAAGTGATAGCTTCACCCCTGCTCTACAGCCACCCACACCACCCCCAGCCCCACCCACACCACCCCCATCAGTACCTCTAAACCCCTTATTGCCCTATTGCGTGGCCCCAGGTCAGCAGGGTATACATAGAGAGTACAGCAGTCTGTCCTGCTGACCATCCAGCCCTATTGTGTACACCCAGCTCTGCCCTGTCCATGTCTATTGTAGTCAGACCTCCTCAATCTGGACTATCGTCACCTCTCACTGTTGCTGCTCTCTATGTCCCAACCCCCCATCAGCCTACAGAACCAACTATATCATCCATCCCTCCCCCTCGCCCCCCACGCCTCCCCCACCCCCTGGGAAATACATTCAAACCTGTTGTTGCACTAGTGCCCACATCAACAAGATATGTAGTGGAACCTCGCATAAAGACCACCTCTCTATAGAGACAACCCCACTATTAAGACCAGTTTCTCTCAGTCCCGAATTACTTTCCTCCTATTAGATTATCCCCTCTGATGAGACCACACATCTTCATTCCCAAGGGTGGTCTCAATAGAGAGGTTCTACTGTGTACAGTAACACCTATAATTTAATCAAATTACATCGTTAACCCCGATACCTCACTGTCATGCCCATTACCATGGTCACTTAGTGGACCCTTGGTCTACATGCACTGCACCGCAAGCAGTTCACGGGTCAGATCTTCAGAAAATGTACAATTGGCAGCTCTACACATTTAGTAAATTCTGCTAAATAAGGCTGCAATTTGGTCAATACTAGGTAAATTCGAGTATATTCGGCATTGCATTGATTCTAGCAATCTATTTGGCTAGGTTGAACTGTATTTTGAACTTTATTTTCGTCTGAAATTTGGATTATTTGAGAAGACTGAGGAAGTTGAATTGTACATTTTCTGAAAATCTGACCCTCAATGTTATTAAACCATTTTGGTTGGCTGGTTGTCCAATTTGGACCTTATCCGACTCAGGGGTTGTGTTTTTGTGGTTCTTAGCAAAATATTAATCCTAGTATTCCAGGAATAAGTTCTAGCTGAAAAATCATTTGTTTTGTATGCTTTCAACAACTAAAAATACTAATACATCTGACATAATGCATATATAAATGGGTCAGATTTTCAGAAAATGTACAATTGGCAGCTGTACACATTTGGTAAACTCTGCTAAATTAGGCTGCAACTTGGTCAATAGTAGGTAAATTCAAGTATATTTGGCATTGCATTGACGGTAGCAATCTGGTTGGTTAGGTTTAACTGTGTTTTGAAGTTTATTTTCGTCTGAAATCCGGGTTATTTGAGAAGAGGCGAAGTTGCATTGTACATTTGTACATTTGTACCCATAAAAGCAGAACGCAATGGTATATGAAAATATTGATTCCTCGTTAATTAAATATCAAGTTAAACTTCTCGCAAATGTTGTCATCATGATCTATATTGTTAAATGTTAAAAGTCTTAAATCTGTTCTTATATGACTTTCACTGTGATTTTTGAAATGGGTACCATGAGATTACCCTTGTGTATGCAAAGGAACTGGACTCAATAAAATTTCTTTAAAAAAATTTTTTTCTGAAAATCTGGCCCATATGGGGTAGGCTTTTGGAGGAAATATCCTTCGATTAGGAAATAGCTTCATAATGAAAATGTCCCTGACAACCCTCACTTACAGCACACCCCCCCTCCCCCCCCCCCCACCCTTCCCACCTCGCTACACCCACCTCACTACACCCCCTATCAGCACCACCTACCACCATTTCTCCACCCCTAGGCTGGCACAATTGCTTGTCCTGCTTATCAGACAATAGATAAGCCAGTGAAACAATTGGCAGGCTGATAATATCCAGATAGCTCTCAATATCCCCCGTAAAACAAGTCCTATTCATTAAGCTATTGATTACATGTCTGGGCACTAGACAGAGCTCAGTAGTGGGGGTCTTGTATCCAACACAGTGTGTTACAACGTTGGTGTTGGTAGGACAATAGAAAGCATATCGATCATACCTTCATAAAGACATCTATATTTATTATAGAGCTCTGCTGTTAATTACATCACTACATCAGTGCGTGATTATGGCTATGTCAACTATGTCACCTGCTTGATAGGTGCACCATGAATACCACGTAGACACTTGTATAGTAGTCTTACATCTTACATTGGTGTGATGCAGGTAGTTGAAGACAGTCCTGGTAGCTCAGGTGGTACAGGCGTCTAATAGGGAGGTTGTGGTACCAGGCAGTCCTGGTAGCTCAGGTGGTAGAGCACCAGGTATCTAATAGTGAGGTTGTGGTACAAGACAGCTGTGGTAGGTCATATGGTAGAGCACCAGGCATCTACTAGGGAGGTTGTGGTACCAGGCAGTCCTGGTAGCTCAGGTGGTAGAGCACCAGGCGTCTAATAGGGAGGTTGTGGTACAAGGCAGTCCTGGTAACTCAGGTGGTAGAACACCAGGCGTCTAATAGCGAGGTTGTGGTACAAGACAGTCCTGGTAGCTCAGGTGGTAGAACACCAGGCGTCTAATAGTGAGGTTGTGGTACAAGGCAGTCCTGGTAGCTCAGGTGGTAGAGCACCAGGCATCTAATAGCGAGGTTGTGGTACAAGACAGCCCTGGTAGCTCAGGTGGTAGAGCACCAGGCGTCTAATAGGGAGGTTGTGGTACAAGACAGTCCTGGTAACTCAGGTGGTAGAGCACCAGGCATCTAATAGCAACGTTGTGGGACAAGGCAGTCCTGGTAGCTCAGATGGTAGAGTACCAGGTATCTAATAGCAATGTTGTGGTACAAGACAGCTGTGGTAGGTCATATGGTAGAGCACCAGACATAGTAATAGTGAGGTTGTGGTACAAGACAGTCCTGGTAGCTCAGGTGGTAGAGCACCAGGCATCTAATAGCAATGTTGTGGGACAAGGCAGTCCTGGTAGCTCAGATGGTAGAGCACCAGGCATCTAATAGGGAGGTTGTGGTACAAGACAGTCCTGGTAGCTCAGGTGGTAGAGCACCAGGCATCTAATAGCAATGTTGTGGGACAAGGCAGTCCTCGTAGCTCAGGTGGTAGAACACCAGGCATCTAATAGCGAGGTTGTGGTACAAGGCAGTCCTGGTAACTCAGGTGGTAGAGCACCAGGCATCTAATAGGGAAGTTGTGGTGCAAGGCAGCCCTGGTAGCTCAGGTGGTAGAGCACCAGGCGTCTAATAGTGAGGTTGTGGTACAAGGTAGTCCTTGTAGCTCAGGTGGTAGAGCACCAGGCATCTAATAGCGAGGTTGTGGGACAAGGCAGTCCCGGTAGCTCAGGTGGTAGAGCACCAGGCGTCTAACAGTGAGGTTGTGGGACAAGACAGTCCCGGTAGCACAGATGGTAGAGCACCAGGCGTCTAATAGTGAGGTTGTGGTACAAGGTAGTCCTGGTAGCTCAGGTGGTAGAGCACCAGGCGTCTAACAGTGAGGATGTGGGACAAGACAGTCCCGGTAGCACAGATGGTAGAGCACCAAAGACAGGATAGGAAGGTTGTGGTACAAGAGAGCTATGGTACCTCAGGTGGTAGAGCAACTGACATAGTATTAAAGAGTAGTGGTCCAAGGCAGCCCTGGTAACTGTGATGTTCGATCACCAGACATGTAATAGGGAAGTAATGTGATAAGATAGTCCTGGTAGCACAGGTGGTAGAGCACCAGGCATGTAATAGGGAAGTTATGTGATAAGATAGTCCTGGTAGCACAGGTGGTAGAGCACCTGGCATGTAATAGGGAAGTTATGTGATAAGATAGTCCTGGTAGCACAGGTGGTAGAGCACCTGGCATGTAATAGGGAAGTTATGTGATAAGATAGTCCTGGTAGCACAGGTGGTAGAGCACCTGGCATGTAATAGGGAAGTTATGTGATAAGATAGTCCTGGTAGCACAGGTGGTAGAGCACCTGGCATGTAATAGGGAAGTTATGTGATAAGATAGTCCTGGTAGCACAGGTGGTAGCGCACCTGGCATCTAATAGGGAAGTTATGTGATAAGATAGTCCTGGTAGCACAGGTGGTAGAGCACCTGGCATGTAATAGGGAAGTTATGTGATAAGATAGTCCTGGTAGCTCAGGTGGTAGAGCACCAGACATGTAATAGGTAAGTTATGTGATAAGATAGTCCTGGTAGCACAGGTGGTAGAGCACCTGGCATGTAATAGGGAAGTTATCTGATAAGATAGTCCCGGTAGCACAGGTGGTAGAGCACCTGGCATGTAATAGGTAAGTTATGTGATAAGATAGTCCTGGTAGCACAGGTGGTAGAGCACCTGGCATGTAATAGGGAAGTTATGTGATAAGATAGTCCCGGTAGCACAGGTGGTAGAGCACCTGGCATGTAATAGGGAAGTTGTAAGACAGGGGTAATATGTAGGAACTAAGACAAGGCAGCTAATTGCCATCACTAACACAAATATGTTTATAATATTCAATCCCTCTATTGTTTTCGACAAATACAATTTGTACAGAAGGATGTATGGTGAGTGAGTGAGTGAGATACATCATACATCAATGTATCAATACATTTAATATGGTTATATCAAGGGAGGGAGAGCTGAGAGGGAGTGAGTGAGATTGGTTGCTTTACGCCCTTATCAACACATTTAAGATGGTTATATCAAGGGAGGGAGAGCTGAGAGGCAGGCAGTTTATGATCATACCTAGGAAATAGAGATAGAGAAGAAGGGAGAGAGAGACACAGAAAAGAGAGAAAGAGGCACTTTATGGCCATACCCAGGACCGGGAAAGATGTATGGGGATATATGGGGAGATATGCATGTATATGGGTCAGATTTTCATAAAATGTACAATTTGTCTTCAGCAATCCTTTCAAATAATACAAATTTAAGACAATAATGATGTTCAAAATTCAGTTTAACACAACCAAAAAGATTGTTTGAATCAGGGCAATACCAAAAATAGTCAGATATACCCAGTTTTGACCATTTTTCCTAATTTAGCAGAATTAACTAACTATGTAGATCTGCCAATTGTACATTTTCTGAAAATCTGACCCATATATAATATACATGCAAATCACCTATACACTCTCTACAGACAGTGATATACATTGAAGTGAATGGATATACATGGATACACAATGTAAATACAGGGATATTTGTTATAATACAATTACAATCGCCAATCATTATTCACAGAGAGCTATAACTATGAGAGTGGAAATGAGATAATTTTAATGCACATGATGCAAATCAGCTAACATTGTCGGCACTTTTCACCGCCGCCGCGGCACGCTGATGCTGCAGGCGGCACATCAGAATATGGCCCACCGTGATGCAGGAATATAATGACTGAATCCAATTAATCTTAATTAAGGCCTAAGCAAAACATTGCTGTGATCAGCGCTTCATAAAATCACATCACAAATTGAAACACATCTTGTACTGAAATAATCCACTTCCATTAGTTGATACCGACACCCCAGTCTTGTCATCAGTGGAATGAGAAATGGGTTCAGTCGATAACAGATGTATCATTGGGGCTGACAAATTGTTATTGAATTCTATATTTTGTTCCATAAAATTGACAGAATTTGTTGTACATCACTTACAATTTCTAGAGAATGCCAAAAATAAGAGTCAGGGCGTCAGAAAATGTATAATTGACCTTCACCAATCCTCTCAAGGTTTTACACAAAATATGTTTTAAAATACAGCGAAACCTAACTGAACAAAAACTTTGATTCAACGCATAACTAAATATATTGAGATCTACCTAGTATTTATCATTGTTCAGTCCAAATTGGCAAAATTTGCTAAATGTGTACAGTTGTCGATTGTACATTTTCCAATGCCCTTACCTGCATCTCCATCTGCATTGAATGCAGGCTGGAACTGAGACATTCCCGGACATTCCCTAATCAAATATAAATGTTGAATCATCAATGCTATTTTATTTTGATTTGATAATTTTGTGGAAGATATATATGGAAGAACCACTGACAAAATGGTTGACAAGCTTCAGAATAATTACCAGTTATTGCTACATGTTAACATGTAGCATGTAATATGATGATATCTCAAAATCGATTTTCTTCCACTTACGAGTCGTTTTTTAATCACATTTAGTTGTTTATTACATGGTTGGTTTAACAGTGTAGCAGTAGCCCCCATGGTATGTAATCCACACTGTAGTGATGGTTAATCATTAGAGGGACCATTAGAGCATTTAAGACTTCTGAAATATTATATTGATATTCTTCTAATGATGATGATAATTGATAATGTTATAATTACATTGGATATTACGAAATGTTACATAACAACGTTGAAACTTTAGTTTGGGAGGATAAGACCGAAATCATGAAAATACTGAAATTATAGGATCTCTTGAATATATTACGGTTTGGGGAGAGAAAATTGCCTTGCCCGTTTATTTCTGAATCACACCAACATCATATTGTTCGTCAAATGATAGTGTTAACAGGCTTTAATCAATTTATTTCTTGAAATTTTGTTGTAGTTTTTATTTTTACTAACCTTTTCAATACAAGAATAACACAAGTAAAAACGACGGTAGATTTTAGTTAACACTACAAATATTTATGTTCTACTACAAGCATTTTCACAAACAATGGACATTTTAAATTTTACATTCATCTCAGATGTTGAAAGACTTCTTAGTAGATAATAGACATTTAGGCTAATAGTCGAGCACTAGTCGGTATCCCCTGGCGGGATTGACGGTAGTTACAGGGGGCGAAGCTGCTATGTGAGGTGTGAATGGGCTCTTAAAGCTGTCACGCATGTCCGCTAGGTGTCGCGCTGACACACTGGGGGCAGTAAAGGAACCAAGGGCTGCGCTTTATAGCCCAACTGCTTCCTCTGCGGTGAGAAGGGGGACACTACTGAGTGTGGAGGTTGAGTGTGGGGAAGTGGATGGCTCAGCTCTGTCTCTTTCTCTCGGTGTTGAGTTGCTCTCTCTCTCTGTCTCTCTTTCTTATGTCTCTGTAAGCTCTCTGCCCCTGTGGCCACTCCTCTCCCTCTCTCTGTTCACTCTCTCGTTCTCTCTCTCCCTCTTTTCTTTCTCCCTCCTTCTCTCTCTCCCTCTGTTCCCCCCTCTCAGTTTTTCTCTTTTCTCCCCCCTCTCTCCTCTCCCTTTCTTTCGCCCTCTCTCTCGCCCTCTCTCTCGCCCTCTCTATATTTCCCTCTCCCCTCTCATCAGGAAGGTTTGTGGTGATGTGGATGGCTAAGCTCTGTCTCTTTCTCTCGGTCTTAAGTTCTCTGTCTGTCTATCTCTCTGTAAGCTCTCTCCTAACTCTCTCCCTCTTTTCTTTCTCCCTCCTTCTTTCTCTACCTCTCTCTCCCCCTCTCAGTTTCTCTCTTCTCTCCCCCCCCTCTCCACTCCCTTTCTTTCGCCCTCTCTATATCTCCGTCTCCCCTCTCGTCAGGGAGGTTTGTGGGGATGTGGATGGCTCAGCTCTGTCTATTTCTCTCGGTCTTAAGTTGCTCTCTGTCTGTCTATCTCTCTGTAAGCTCTCTGCCCCTCTGGCCACTCCTCTCCCTCTCTCTCTGTTCACTCTCTCTCTTGTTCTCTCTCTCCCTCTGTCTCCCCCTCTCCGTTTCACTCTCTTCTCTCTTCACTCCCTTTCTCTCGCCCTCTCTCTCGCCCTCTCCCCTCACTATATTGCTCTCCCCCCCTTCCACTCCCTCTCTTCATCTCCCTTCCTCGTCCTCCTTCTCCTTCCTCAGTCACTACTTCTGTCCCCCTTCATTCTGTTGTCTCTCTCTCTTCTCTACTCTCTCTTCCTCAATATCAGTGTCTACCTCGTTCAGTCCAATTTGTTCTCTCCCGTTGGTCATTTGGCTTGGCTCTTCTTCTAACATGCAAAGTTTATTTAAATCTATTTGAATGTAAGTTGAAGACAATAACTGACAGCGTGCCTTGATGTTCTAGCAATGCAACCTGCTGTTATCTTTTTCTTAATTTCTGCGCACATTTCCACAGTTTCCCATATATACGGCTCTTTTCACTTGTAGTAACTTGTGTAATGGACCAGAAGGTGCCTGGGACATCTATAAGTAACGCACATATCAACGGTCAGATTGTCAGAAAATGCACAATCGGCTGCTTTTGTAACATTTTGTAAATTCTGCTAAATTAGGCACGAAGTTATGAAGAATAGATATATCTAAATAATTGTGTATTGCGTTGATTGAATAACAAAGTTGAAGCCCATTTTGCACCTATTTTCCCCTCAAACTTGGTTAGTTTACTGGGAGGATTGGTCAATGCAAATTGTACATTTGAGTAAATTATACTACATTTGGCTGAACATACTACGTATATGGGTGGAATCGCCAGAAAATGTACAATTTGTCTTTACCAATCCTTTCAAATAACACAAATATAGGACAATAATAATGATCAAAATACAGTTTAACACAACCAAACAGATTGTTTCAATCAAGCCAATACCAGATATACTCAGATATACCTACTTTTGACCATTTTTAGTCTAATTTAGCAGAATTTACTAAATACGTAGATCTGCCAATTGTACTACATTTTGAACCTCTTTGATATGAATTTGGGTTATTGGGGATGATTGGTGAAGCCGAGTTGTACAGTTCCCAACGCGCGGACCCACGAGAGCCAGAGCTATTCTTTTCTACTTAACCTGCCAGAGAGGCAGTAAAATGCCATTAGTTGCTTCACCTTTTTCAACACCTTATTCCCCCCTTGGCAACCTAGAACCCATAAAAACATTCTGCCAGGTAAAAATTGTCCTCGAGTGGCCACCTATCAGGCAAGGCATGCTGGGTAATAGCTCCGCTGCCTTACTCAATGTCGTCTGCTCTCATGTGACGTCATATTAAAGTTGCCTCCTCGGGTAATTTTCAACAGAATCTATTTTGTAATTATTTCAGGGCTCTCACCCATCTTCTAGGATTGTGTATTGTGGATGGTATATTTGAGCCTAAGTCCGTATATTCTACCAAGAATATGTTTCCTTTTCTGTTTTAATACTTTATTCAACCAGGAGGGATTATGAAAGTTTGGCCTTTCAGTCAGGTTCAGAAGGCAGATTTGGACCCCTGAGTCTCAGGGGGTCATTAACACTTTAGCCTTAGTCTTAGCCTTGTGGTTAAGCTTATCGGTGGATGTGGAATCGAGGAATGTGGGTGTCTGGATAGGACTGCTTTGCCACCCTAGACATGAGTATCAAGTAGCTAGCCCTGTATAGGTCATTTATCCCAAAAGGGAGCCAATATTGTCATGAGCAAGTTAACCCTGTATCCTAACCAAGACTGGAACTCACAGAGACTGTCACTAATATTGATAAGAACTGAATCAATAACAGTAAGTCGAAGACACAGGACACGTTGTATCAAACCCAACCTTGAGGGCTGTAAGGAGTGAGGGGTTTATTTCATATAACAGCTCTGTGTTGTAAACAGCGAGGGATCTACTTTCTTAAGTCAACACTGGTTTCCTTTCATCAGTGATCAGTTGTAGCGATGGGTGATTGGTTCATAACATAATGGGAAAGCTCCCTTACCCTTCATAATTGTATTAGATATCTCAATAAATTAATACACTACTAGATATAGTCATTAATGATAATCATAAGTTGGCATATTAATAATGATCAAGTTAGTCATTGTTATGTAATAATTGCGTAACATGATATAACAATAACAACATATAATGTATTTAACAAATAGAAATTTGATATTTCCATATTGTAGGCCATACTATAGGCCAGTGTTAAACGCTGCAATCCGCTGACATTTGGAGTGAATGATAAAGGGTCATATTTTCAGAAAATGTACAATTCGCCTTCACCAATCCTCTCAAATAACCCACATTTAAGACAAAAATCAGCTTCATTTTTCAGTTTAACATAACAGAACTGATACTTTAAATTAATGCGATACCAAATATACTCAGATATACCCAGTATTCTTCATTTTTCAGCCTAATTTAGGAGAATTTCCTAAATGTGTAGAGCTGCCAATAGTACATTTTCTGAAAATCTGACCCTAAAGCGGTAGAATAAGTAACGTCTGGGGCCGGGAATGTGGCTTTAAGCCAGTATCCATTCGCTGACAGCTCACTACTGACGGTAATTAAGATTTTAATGACTTGTCCCTAACACTTAGCTCTGCATACCTATACCTGCCCAAGCTCCTATAGAGCGCCTGCCTAAGTGAACGTTCTGGCTTAAGACTCAGGTTTGTTTGAGGTGAATAATGTAACTTTAGTGTGAATATTTGGGTGAAACCGCCAGATAATGTACAATTCACTTAAACCAATCCTCTCAAATAGCTCAGGTTTAAGACAAAAATCAGGTTCAAAATATAGTTCAATATACACTAACAGATTGTTTGAATCAATGCAATACTAAATATGTATATACTCAGATATACCTAGTATTGATGATTTTAGCAGAATATAGCAGATTTAGCAGAATTTACTAAACATGTTGATCTGCCAATTGTACATTTTATGAAAATCTGACCCATATGTATTTGTTATTTACCTTTGTCATTGGCACGATGTGGAAAGTTTGTTAATCGAAATGTATTGAGAAAATTAAGAGAATAATAAATTGATAATTTGTTTATCATAACATAGTAGCGGCGCAGGTTGTGGTTTTTAGAACAAATTTCGTATGAAATATTCTACTTAAAGTGTACATGTGAAAACAGATAAATCCCCAATTGATTTGAATAATAAGGTTCCAGACCTATAGCTATAGTACACTTACAGTAGGGGAGTTGCATGTGCCATTGTGCTGTTACAGTGCATCCAGGGATGGATTCTGATGAGACATGGCTTGCAAATAATTTGCTTCCTTTTATCGAAAAGGGCAAGAATGTTTTCAACAATATCAAAACTTGTTTAAATAATCTATTTTAACCAAATTCATGATGGGAAAGATGGGGACTAGTGTTGTGGAAATATGGATATTTACATTACAGCATTCACAAATATTCCATGCTGAACATGGCATGTTTTCTATACATGTTATACTGTACCATTAGTCGCATAATTCCATGCGAATCTAGATTGTCTCTACCTATAACTCCAAAGGTAGAATGAATAGATAACAATGAATCTTTAGTAAATATATCAGGTACCTCCCTACAAGCCTAATATTGAAACCTTGCTACAGGATCGAGTTCACAGAGCAGCCCTGTTAAAGGCCAATTTCCAACACCATAAAAAAGTCCTTTTCACAAAACAAACAACACCGAAGGCGGCGAGGCAAGGCTCTTATGGTATCCCTTATCCTATTTGATGGCCTCAATGCTTGTGGCTGGGGAAATCTCTGAAACCAATCAAACATTCATGTCTTTAATTAAGATGGCAATGCACTTTGGCGTGCTGGAAATGGAAGAAATCCAATGCCAAGTCATTTCCGCCTCTCAATTGCCAAGTGAAAGATGTCGAGTCATGGAGCGTCAACCAGTTACAACGCTCGATTTATTAACAATTTCCTACCCCGGTGTTAGGACATCCATATGTGATGTGTCACAGGAAAGTGAGTCACGAAAAAAGGATTGAAATCATATTTGAAGAGGTGAGATCCAGCCGCTTCTAATGATGGTACACATTATGACATCTAAAAAGTAAATATTAATTTGTGCATGGAAAAAAGTTAGCAATATTTCTTGAAGGTCAATCACTAGTAAATTAGCAAAATATAATGTTCAGGATGACCTCAGTAACGCATAGATTATGGCAAGCCATTTTTGTAATAATTCGATAAACACTGTTTTGTCGGTCCATAAACACTGTTTATCAACCTAAAACACTGTTTTTCAATTGAAAAACACTGTTTTACCTTGAAAAACACTGTTAATCGAATGATAAACAGTGTTTATAGAGCTAAAACAATGTTTCTCAATGTAAAACAGTGTTTCTCCTCGATAAACATAGTTGTTTGGAAAATTTTGTATATCAAGTGATAACGATACTTTCTAAGCAAAATTTTGATAAACAACCTTTGAAAAGTTTGAAACAGTGTTTCTCCTTGAGAAACAGCGTTTCTCACAGTAAAACATTGTTTATCAGTCAATAAACACAGATTTTAAATAATGATCCTTGTTTTTTTAATTTGATATCAAAGTTTGTTCATGAAAAACATTGCTTCTCCTCGATAAACATTGTTTCTCCTCGATAGATACATTTAGCACACAGTCATGGGATTTTGTACATGTATTGCTACTACTAGGAACACTAAACTGTCAAAAATTAAAACATTTCTATAAAGAAGTCTTGTGATAAAGACATTTGAAAAATACCATTTTTGCGACTTGTCCCTCATTTTTCTGCAACACATCACATATTTTCCTTTTACCCACCCACCCACCCCTTTTCCTCCTCTGCCTCCCCCTCCGCCACCCTCTCATCCTCTCATACCATTTACTATAGGCGACGGTGGTTGAAATTTGGAATTAATATTTGTCATTTGATGTCTGTTTCAGAGGGATTGAATGACTGTGGTTTCCTTCTTCAGTGTTTTAGTGGGGAATGGCTTGGCTAAAAGGTTTTAAAACAACCACCCGATAAAAGAACAAAAGATAAAGACAGAAACAAAGGAAATAATTCCAAAATGCCCAACCATCATAAACTGGTTTGCGGGCAGAAAGAAAGGCAATTTTGGCAAACGTTGGAATCAAAAAAACAAATAAACATTAAGCTGTGGTTATTGCTGCTGTGGTGAATGGAGACATTATCTTAGATAGACAGGTAGATAAATAAGTAGGTAGATATGCAGATAGATAGGTAAATAGATAGAGAGATAGACAAGTAGGACAGGTAGATACATAGGGTAAGTGAATAATTATACAGGTAGTTAGATGGATAGATAGTTAGATAGGCGGATTGGTAAGTAGATATACAGGTATATAGATGGATAAGTAGATACATAGGTAGATAGATAGGTTGATAGATAGGTAGATAAATAGGTAAAAAGCTAGGTAGATAGGTAGTAGATATATACAGGTAGATATACAGTCTTAAGTTCCATGGCGTTTCATATTACCCGCTCGAAACATACAATACAATTATTATGAATCTAAATTTTAAAGAGCAATTTTCTAAACTGAAGCAAAACCAAAAAGTAGATTGCCTTTGCCCAAAATTTGTCGTCTGCTGCGAAGTGGCGTTTTGGCGGGAACCAGCAGACGACAGGCGTCTGCCTCCTTTAGCTCGACGTGTCCATAGCAATACATCACATTTCCCTTAAAACAAAACATCCATATTTCATTTACCGATCTTTACCAGGCATCGTACTGCCTTTTTCAACTGCAACCTGTCACCCGGGTAAATTAGTTTATAAGATGGGGGGATGGCACTTGGTGGAAGAGAGAGGGGAGGGAGGGGAGGGTACCTGTCTCTTATGTCAATTACTCCTCTCTCACGCTACAGGGTGAAGTCGCCAGAGAATGTACAATTCCCCTTTAGCGATACTCTCAAATAGCACATTTAAGAACAGACTGAGGTTCAAAATACAGTTCAATATTAGCGCATGGATATATTGAATAAGTACAATGTCGAATACAATGATAAATACCTGGGTCACATTTTCAGAAAATGTACAATTCCCCTTCCCCATTCTTCTCAAAGAACCCAAATTTCAGACGAGAATAACGTTCAAAATATAGTTCAACCTAACCAAACAGATTGCTACAATCAATGCAATGCTGAATATACCTGAATTTACCTAATATTGACCAAATTGCAGCCTAATTTAGCAGAATTTACTAAATGTGTACAGCTGCCGATTGTACATTTTCTTTAAATCTGACCCATCTATATTTTCAGCATAATTTAGCAAAATTGACTCCATATTTTAAGCTACATATTTAAGCTGAAAAACTTAGGTCAAATTGCTTTTAGATGGCTTGGAAAACAATGGAACAAATAGTAGAATATCTTCGAATTTTCGTAAAAAAAACAAAACCCGCGCAATTCTAACCTTCGCCTATACCCTCAAACTAGCCATATCTAAACGGGACAAATAAGTTCAAAATACAGTTCATCATAACTAACCAAAGACATATCCGATATATTCATAAATATTTCAAGCTAATTCTGTCATTTTCAGCCTAATCTGGCAGAATTAACTGAAAGTATAAAGCTACTAACTATACATTTCTAGGCGGACCGACCCACCCGTGCCCTAACCTATAGCCGCAGTTTGCACACTGCTTCCCGCCGATTGCGCCCATGTCCACAAGCGCCCATATTTCAGCATACTTGTAATAAGCCGAACACGAGAGATTATTGGTGGGCGCAAACGCCCCGAACAGGACCTGGTGGTCACAAACGACTGGTACAATGATCTACACGCCACGGCCCCGCACAGCAACATTGCTTGGCGCCACCCATTATCGCTCACTACCTGTTGCCATGGTTTTTTAATAATAACCTCGTTTGCATTCATTTGCGCCTCGTTCTGGCAGTGGCCTGGGACTGAAAGGCCCCGGCCCTGACGGCGGCACCATCACATCAGCCGTCTACTTATGTTTCTTAACTTTAGCGCTTTAGTTTCTTGTTGGGCTTCTTCTAGTTCTTCTTCTTCTTCTTCTTCTTCTTCCTTACCTTCTTCTTTACTTTCTCTCTCTTGGTGACTATAGATCCTATCTTATCTCTATCCAAATGTATTCAATACATGAATCCAAACAGTGCCTTCTAATATGTTCTCCATTTCTGGTTCGAACCAGTATTGATACCTTTCTTTTCTCATTTTTATTCCCTTTTGTTACTCTTCTCAGCCTACCCTCTTTCTCTCTAACCTTCCTTTCCTTGGCCCTACCCTCTTCTTTCCTTTCCAACCGCTATGTCCTTCTCTTTCCTCCACCTTCTCTTCTCCCTCATTCTTCATCTCCCGTCCTTCTTCTCCTGGCATGCCACATCTCCCTTTCTCTTCGTCTTCTCTTCAAACCCCACTTCTCCAACCCCCCTTCACCACCGCCCTATCCCTCACTCAACACCCTACAATATAACACAAAGAGGAGGAAGAGAGGGAGAGGCAAGAAGAGAGAGTGGGAAAGAGAGCAAATAGAACAGAAACAAATGAGAGGAGAAGAGGACAGGGACAGAAAGGACACAATAGGGGACTTGCATGTGCCACTGCGCATGTCTGGTACAGTGCATCATGGGATGGATTCTGATGAAATCTGACATACGAATATCTGGGAACATTTTTATAAAATATTGCAAGAATGTTTTCATGAATATCACAGCTTTAATAGATTCTCTACGAAAACCAAATGCATGATGGGAAAGATGGAGGCTTGTGTTATGAAAACATGTATAACACATGGATATTGACATTAGATCATTGATAAATACTCCATGCTGAACATGGTATGATTTCTATAGATTTTATACTGTACCATTAGTCCCATAATGCCATGCGAATTAGCATTCAAAATGGCGGCTATGCAACTCCCCTATTCTATACAAGTATCTGCCCTGTCTTCTCTTTCTCGTCTTCTTCCACCCGTCTTCTTCTCCCCCCCCCCCCCACACCCTTCCCCCCATTCCCCCACACACCTCCGCCCCCAGCCTCCCCCCTCCCAATTCCCCCTGCGCCTGCATTCCGTCCACTACCTGTGGCCACCCGTTCAATGCATACTTATAAGTTAACATCTCCACGAGTTGCTCACTACAGAGCACTGAGTCGCTCCTGCATACATAAACCTGCAGATGATGATTCATGAGCAGCTCCACAGTAAGTCCACCTCCCGCCTTATAATTGCCACTCCCTTCATGTTCAACCATATACAGCAAGAAATGAATATTATATTCGCATAGATGTACTTCACTTTTTGTCAACTTCTGGGTCCATAAGGAATTCAACTCAAAATACAACCTCCTTCCTTTCTAGCTTTCTCTTTATAAATGTCAACTTCTCTCGTTTTTGGAAGCGACTGCAGTGAGAAGTTTTACTTCTGGCTCTCCCCTAATTGCTTCTTTCTCTTCGAATGTCCCTCTCTTTGACTGGCACTAAGGAGACGGAAAGGAAAGGAGGGACAGACAGAGTGAGATAGAGGTGGGAGAGGGATATAGAGAAAGAGACAGGGGGTGAATGAGAGACAGAGAGGAAGAGAGGGAGAACCAGGAAGAGAGAGTGGGAGAGAGAGAGCAAATACATCAGAAAAAAGAGAGAGGAGAAGGGGAGGAGAGGGGACAGAAAGAGACAGAGAGAGAGATATGGCTAGAGATGGAGGTAGAGGAGAGATATAAAGAAGGGGGCGGGGATGTAGTAAATAAAACAGAGTTATGATGTTATGTATTCTACAGGTCTAATTACAGCTTGGCAACTTGGCAGCTTGGCATGTACAAATTGGCAATGGTTGGGCGGGTAGAGATATTGCTGAGATAAATATGATGCATGGGGCAGGCGGTGGCAGAGGGGGACATAAGGGGGCAGGGTCTGGTGCTTGGGGAGGTGGACAGGGGAGAGAGAAACAGGGGGGAGGGGGGAGGGAGGGGGGAGGGGAGGGAGGGGGAGAGGAGGGAGGGGGAGAGGAGGGAGGGGGAGAGGGGGGAGGGGGAGGGGAGGGAGGGGAGGGAGGGGAAGGGAGGGGGGAGGGGAGGGAGGGGAGGGAGGGGAAGGGGGGGAGGGAGGGAGGGGGAATGATAAATAGATAGAAAGAGAGATGGGGGGGAGGGAGCGATAGTGGAGGTGGGGGAGAGTTAAGCGATAGTGGGGGTGGGGGATAGTTAAGCGATAGTGGGGGTGGGGGATAGTTAAGCGATAGTGGAGGTGGGGGAGAGTTAAGCGATAGTGGGGGTGGGGGATAGTTAAGCGATAGTGGAGGTGGGGGATAGTTAAGCGATAGTGGGGGTGGGGGAAAGTTAAGCGATAGTGGGGGTGGGGGATAGTTAAGCGATAGTGGGGGTGGGGGATAGTTAAGCGATAGTGGGGGTGGGGGAGAGTTAAGCGATAGTGGAGGTGGGGGATAGTTAAGCGATAGTGGGGGTGGGGGATAGTTAAGCGATAGTGGGGGTGGGGGAGAGTTAAGCGATAGTGGGGGTGGGGGATAGTTAAGCGATAGTGGGGGTGGGGGATAGTTAAGCGATAGTGGGGGGTGGGGGATAGTTAAGCGATAGTGGGGGTGGGGGAGAGTTAAGCGATAGTGGGGGTGGGGGATAGTTAAGCGATAGTGGGGGTGGGGGATAGTTAAGCGATAGTGGGGGTGGGGGAGAGTTAAGCGATAGTGGGGGGTGGGGGATAGTTAAGCGATAGTGGGGGTGGGGGATAGTTAAGCGATAGTGGGGGTGGGGGATAGTTAAGCGATAGTGGGGGTGGGGGAAAGTTAAGCGATAGTGGGGGTGGGGGATAGTTAAGCAATAGTGGGGGGTGGGGGAGGGGGAGACCATCCAACTTGTTGGTTAGTGGGTGACATGTCGGATAACACAGACTGATGGAACGCAACACGAAGAAACAAATGTGAATGTGAACAAAATGAAGAATAAGAAATGAAGGTGGAAACATCCAAAATCGAGGATATGTGTGAAGAGGAGGATAATTAGAAGAAGTATGGAGAGGAAGAAGAAGAGGAGGATGAAGATGAAGGTGTTGGAGGAGGTGACGGAGGTGGAGGAGGTAAAGGAGGGGGAGGGGGAGGAGGAGGTGAAGGAGGGGGACGTGGAGGAGATGGAGGAGGTGCATGGAGGAGGTGAAGGAGATGGAGGAGATGGAGGTGGAGGAGGAGGAAGGTGTGGGAGGAGGTGGAGGAGGTGAAGGAGGTGAAAGAGAGGGAGGGAGAGGAGGTGGCGGAGGTGGCGGAGGTGGCGGAGGTGAAGGGGAGGGAGGTGGCGGAGGTGGAGGAGATGGAGGAGGTGCATGGAGGAGGTGAAGGAGATGAAGGTGGAGGTGGAGGAGGAGGAGGAAGGTGTGGGAGGAGGTGGCGGAGGTGAAGGAGGTGAAGGAGAGGGAGGGGGAGGAGGGGGAGGAGATGGAGGTGGAAGAGGAGGTGAAGGTGGAGGAGAAGGATGAAGGTGTTGGAGGAGGTGGAGGAGGTGGCGGAGGTGGAGGAGGTGCATGAAGGAGGTGAAGGAGGTGAAGGAGTAGGAGGAGTCGGCGGAGGTGGAGGAGGTGAAGGAGGTGAAGGAGAGGGAGGTGGAGGAGAAGGATGAAGGTGTTGGAGGAGGTGGAGGAGGTGGCGGAGGTGGAGGAGGTGCATGAAGGAGGTGAAGGAGGTGAAGGAGTAGGAGGAGTCGGCGGAGGTGGAGGAGGTGAAGGAGGTGAAGGAGAGGGAGGTGGAGGAGAAGGGGGGAGCAGGAGTAGGAGGAGTATGTCTGTAGGGTGGGGGGGTGGGGGTGGGTTTGAAGGAGCAGGAGGAGGAGTAGGATGTGTGGGAGGAAGAAGCGAAGGAGGAGAGGAGGAGGAAATCTTTAGCTAAATAATCCCAGGGATAGAATGCTACGTTAAGCTGGAGGGATTAGGAACCTGATCCATCACCATTGCACTAATACGGCTATCAATATGATAACCACATCGCGCAGTGTCTTACACACTCTCATACTCTCTCCCTATGCTTACAAGTATAGGGCGGCCCTGAGACAATAGGGCCCTTGTATTTACGCCCAAATTAATCTAGACACACTTGGGAAGATGAACGTATACAATAGGGGACTGTAATTAATAAGTGTGGTATGTAAAGCTGAGAGAGGTGATTAATTAGCTTTCTAGGGGGTAGTATGGAAAGCTACATAGGTTACAGCACTGGCGCTCATATCAGAAACAGTGGGTAATAAAGCCTGTGTATTACCCGCTCACATGTTTATTATTGTCACTATTTCTTTGTTATAAATATCGAGAAAAGTATAATAAATACAGAATTACCCTCCCTCCCCTTCCCTCTACCTACTACTACCTAACACATGCTCCTCCACGTACTCTTGCCTGTCTTACCTCCCTCCCCACTCTCCCTCCCTCACCCCCCCCCCCCCCCTCTACCCACTAACACATGATCTAGCTCTTCGAGTTGATCTACCTCTTATACGGTAGTGGCAAGCGGTGTCAGCCCAGCCCACATCCCGCCCTCCCTCCTCCTCTCCTGCTCCTCCTTCTTTAGTTCCAGATACAATCCAGTAAAATCCAGTACGGTTCTTCTTAAGAAATCCTCCCAAGTAATCAAATTCAAAGCTGGGTCCAGAGATGTTATGACAGAATAGATATCACCAAATTTACTCGTGTTATGATTTATCAGACACAGTTTATCGGCATTCGCTCTTATATATGTTTATACATGAATTTGAAGCCGAGTCTGATGAGCAAAAATGTGTCAGGCTGGTTCTCCAAACACAAATGAGGACATTTGAAGACCTTTAGCAAAAACAACTGGAAGAAGTCCTCCAAGATCCAGGTCAAATGACCTGTAGATGGATTGGAAAATAACGGGACAAAAAGTAGTTAATATATGGGTCAGATTTTCAGAAAATGTACAATTGGCAGCTCTGCAAATTTGGAAATTCTCCTAAATTAGCTAAAAAAATGAAGAATACCAGGTATATCTGAGTGTACATTGTATTTGGTATCGCATTGATTTTAAGTATCAGTTCTGTTATGTTAAATTACACTTTGACGCTCATTTTTGTCTTAAATGTGGCTTATTTGAGAGGATTGGTGAAGACGAATTGTACATTTTCTGAAAATCTGACCCATATAGGGCATTTGTATGTCCCACTGTGCATGCCTATTACAATGCATCTTGGGATGCATTCAGCTCAGGTCTGATATACTAGAATGTTTCCATCAATGATCTATAAATCATGTAAATTTATGCATGATGTGAAAGATGCATGCTTGTCTTATTTGAAACATGTCGAACACGTGGATATTGATATTGGAGCATTGATAAATATTCCATGCTGTACATGTTTCCTATAAAGCTTTACACTGACATACCATGATTCCATGCAGATCAATAGTCAAGATTGGGCCAGGCGCCTGTTGCATAACAAATGCTTTAGGAATTTTTAAGGTAGGAACTTTCTATACACAAAATGCTAATAGTCATTCCAATAATAGACATTGCCCACATAAAGCATGGCAAAATAACTCAGTAGGGACATTTTAAGTAAGGATTTTTTTCTGCCTATCTTCTCCATATACCCCTTCTCCCTCTCTTTCCTCTCTCCCCACTATTTCTGTCCTCCCTCCATCTCTCCACCTCGTCTCCCTCTCCCTCCATCTCCGCCCTTCTCTCTGGACGCCCAGCTCAAAGCGCCCAATCCCTTGCCCAAACACAACATTATAGTCCCGGCCTTTGTGGGACGTAATACCGGGAGTGGATTTACAACACGAAGTACACTATACGCTATAGACCTCACTCTCACTGTTGGCTCTCTACACGAATCTTTTTCCTGGGAGATTCTCAAAGCTTTCCAGCTTGCCTGACGATTCTTGTGGCGTTCAATTTCATACCAAACTTGAAAGTTGGAGTCTTTTTGATATCTATACATGGATGAAATCCTTAGAGAATGTACAATGATTAATACTAGGTGTATCTGAATATAATTTGGTATTGCATAGATTAATACATTTTTTTTGGAATGTATTTTTTTTTTTACCAATTTTTGTTTTGTTTTTGTTTTAAAGTCGTGTAATTTGAGACAGTTGGGTTAGGTGAACTGTACATTTTTGACAATTTCACCCATATAAGCTTGTACAGAGGGGGGAATGTTGAAATGTGCACACTTTGGGAATCGTTAACTGCCAAGTGTTATCAGTTGCCGGACCTGTGTTCTGGGGTCAATAAGGTTAGCTATGTTTGCGTAGTGTAGTCGCCGTTGTGTTGATGTGATGCCTTTGCGTTCATCAAGCAGTATAAGGGTCAGATTTTCAGAAAATGTACAATTGGCAGCTGTACACATTTAGTAAATTCTGCTAAATTAGGCTGCAATTTGGTCATTACTAGTTAAATTCTAGTATATTGGGCATTGTATTGATTCTAGCAATCTGTTTGGTTAGGTTGAATTGTATTTTGAAGTTTATTTTCGTCTAAATTTTCGGTTATTTGAGAAGATTGGCGAAGTTGAATGGTACATCTTCTGAAAGTCTGACCCACGTCCAGTTTTGGATGTCAGGGGAATTGCCAAACGGCTAAAAGCCACCCGGTAAAAAGCCACTGGTAAAACCCGGTAAAAAGCCACTGGTAAAACCCGGTAAAAAGCCACTGGTAAAAACCGAGACGGTAAAACCGAGCCGGTAAAAACCCACCCAAGTTAAAAACCCGGGAGGTAAAAACCCATCCATTTTTCGTTTTGCTACTAGGCCTAGCTACACACGGTTTTGGCGAGAGGAAGTTCTATATGAGTAATTTACCCAAAAGGGCAGCATTTAGGTAATTTTGCTACGAAAAAGTAAATTGATTGAATCTTTACATTTTCAATTCACTTTGGCAACTTTATGTCTTCACCTATTGCATCATACTTTATCTGAAGACCAAAGTAAAGTTTATCATTTACTCCACAATGTGGATCAGCCTCTGATTGTATGGGAGGGAGTGTGATCCTGACCATGTGGTAAACCTGGCAGGATTCAACAAGTGATCATCTGAGCATTTTTTTTTTTTTTTAAAGATTTTTTTTTCGCTAGGTAATACTCCTAGGTAAACCCCTTCTCGGGGTTTCTCACCCGCCCCTAGCTTGTCTACATTTTGAGAGGGGGTTTTCTGTTCTGAGGGTATATATATACATATTTACAGTTTGTACAAGCAAATTATTAAGAAATTTAGGGTTATAGTCGCCAGATTGCCACTTCAAAACAGTCATGTTGGAGTGTTTCTGGTCAGACGTATTAAAATATAATATGATTACATTTTTCCCTTTTTGCCACTCTGATCTTCTGTGAAGCGAACTCTCTCCCTCTGCCTGTGCTATGCCTTTGCTATGCTGTTCCCTTATGTTCAACTGACTTGTTGGAGGGAGGTAACCTGTTTACGGAACAGTCAGATGGGCAACCCAGTGGAGAGTTACATGCCATGCACAGACTATTTGCCTGTGACTATAGCTTGTGGTAGTGTACAATGAGTAAATAAGTAAATTAAAGTAAATCAACCCAATCAATTAAATAAAAACATAGAATAAAAAAATAAATCAATTAAATTCAAACCAGAAGTAAAGAAAAGAACTTATGCTGTGATCAGCTGTTGATTTTGTTGTGAGAATTCTTGTAATCAATCTGAATTTTGTTTACATAATATACCCTCGTTATTTTGTTTCTATTAAGACACTTGTTCTAGCAGACTTGCATGCCACAGAAGAGATGACGAGTGCATGTGAGGTCAATTTGCCATACCAAATACTTCTGCAGTTCTATGATAATACAACACCGAATGCTAGTATAGATAGCTCAGTTGGTAGAGCATTGGAACTTAGATCCAAAGGTCTGGGGTTCAATTCCCCGTCTGGGCAAGGTTTTTTTTTTTAACAAGTTCACGTTGCATGTCAGTAATACATGACTGACCCAGATTATTTCATAAAAAATACGTTTAATTTGGAATGATCACATGTCAGATATTTGACTTCTGCTTGGGAACTGGTCATCAATATGCATTACTTAACAGAAAACACATTTTATAACTCCAGTCTAGGCTCAGATTTAGGCGAGTCCCTCCAACCTGAGGGAAAGTCTCTCGCTCCAAACCACAAAATACGATTAGAATCTCACTAGTACGCCTACTCCAGGTCCAGGAAAGACATTAGTGCAGTTGGCGTCCAATCACTGACATACCATTCTTATCTGATCTGAGAGATTGTTAGACTAGAATGTCTCATATTTCATACACAATGTCCAGCATTCAATGTAAACAAACTATTTTTTATTGAATATGTTCTGTTATTCACTTCCCATTTAAAGAATTAAGAAAAGGTCTGTGTTTTAGGGCAGTGATCTATGGTAGAATAGAGGTGGTCTTGTTTTAAATAAGCCAGAGACTAGACACCACTGGTATACATGTTAGCTACCTCATCTCTGATGTCACATCCCAGACCTGTTTTACTTGTTTCATGGCTCTCTTTTTACACTTAATCTGTCTCTTCCAAGAACAAGGTCTATCTCTATGTAAATTTGCTCAAGACTCTGGATTTGATATCATGGAATAGGAAGAGTATATTAAGTGGCTCAAGATGTTAAATGGTATATTAGTTACTTCAATAGAAAAAAAGCTGATGAAATTTGGAATTGTCATAACTAAATCGTCCATATCCATGCAATATTAACTTTCTGTCACTTCACTACAATGTATTATTATTATCCAATGGAGCAATGCGCAATAGGGGACTTGCATAGCCACCATTTTGAATCTTGATTCCCATGGAATTATGGGACTAATGGTACAGTCTAAAATCTATAGAAAACATGTCATATTCAGCATGGGGTATTTATCAATATTCTAATGTCAATATCCATGTATCATGCATGTGTCCATGACACAAGTCTCCATCTTCCCCATCATGCATTTGGTTTTCATAGATCATTTACACAAGCTATGATATCGGTGAAAACATTCTTGCAATTGTCGATAAAAATGTTGCCAAATATTTGTTTGTCAGATTTGAACTGAATCCATCCCATGATGCACTGTAACAGACATGCGCAGTGAGACATGCAAATCCCCTATTTCTTCCTGTTTAAAACAGTGGCCTTTCAATGTTTTCTTTTGTTTGGCCTATCAATATTCATACCATTCTGAAGATTTCTTTAGTTCTTGCATTGTTCATAACTTGCATTGTTCATAACAAAAAGGTTAAATAACAATCTCACTTCCCACTGACCACCTTTCCAGCTTTTCTGACAAGAAACAGCATTTATTTCCTTTGGCCTAAGATGACCTGAACCATTGTGCCATTGGTAGTACAGTGGTGGCAGCAGAAGGCAAAGGGACTTATTTCTATAATGCCAATTTGCAATACAATGGAGCAACTGCTTCTATGCCTGGTCTATACTGACCTGCTCCCCCCGCCCCCTCCACTCTCCCCCACTTCTCCCCCTCCTCCCCCTATCCTGGCCCCCTCCCCCTTCCTCCTCCTCCTTATCCCACTCCAAGGTATTAAAGGTGCATTCTCAACTGTTACAACAAAGTAAATCTTACCAAGTTTACACATTATTATAACTTATAAGACTGAATTTATCAATATTCTGCTGTTGTTATTATATGTTGATACATGAATTTAAAGCAAAAACAGCCGAGCGAAAACGGCCGCCGGTGAGCGATAATAAATGAAGTCTTCGCATGAAAGGATTTTGCTGAGTCATACAAATATATTGTTTAGAAGCCCAGCCACATAAACCTTCCAAAGTTTTGGTCAAATGGGATTGAAAAAAATGGAACAAAAGCTAGAAAATGTTCAGTTCGTGTCCGATCCTAGCTGAGAGTGCAACTTTAAGTATACACCAACTCCCCATACATACCTCCCCCGTCCCCCCGTCCCCCCGTCCCCCCGTCCCCCGCCCCCACCCCCTCATCAGCTGCCCACTGCCGCTTGACCTTGATGTTGATGGCTCTCTACCTAAGGGACAGTTGCTATGTGGGCTGCCACTTAAGGTAAGCAAGACGAAGGTCAGTACACATATAGATACATGCCTGGGGAATGATGAGGACTGTGTATAGCTGAATACTTTTGGTAATGCTTTGTGTCCAAATAAAATGTCTCTGCGATTTCCAGTCTTCGCTGACAGGGCAATAAGACTTGAAATTGCAGAGACTGTCACACATATTCGGTCATGTTGAACTTTATTTTGAGGCTGATTTGATTCAATGGCATGCATGGTATAATTGGAATTTGTGCTCACATTATGAGCTACGTCCTTGTCGTTCTGAGCCAAATAAAGCATTGAAACAAATGCAACAAGTACCAAGCACAGGTTCACAGTGGGCCCATACCACTATACGGGTCAGATCGTCTGAACATGTACAATTGTCAGCTCTATACATTTAGTCAAATCTGCCTAATTAGGCTGCAATTGAGTCAGTACTAGGTAAATTCGAGTATGTTTGGTATTGCATTGATTCTAGCAATCTGTTTGGTTAGGTTGAACTGTATTTTGAACTTTTTTCGTCTGAAATTTGGGTTATTTGAGAGGATTTGTGAAGGTGAATTGTACATTTTCTGGCGACTTTACCCCTACACCAGTGGGGCGAACCACTCATGCAGGCCTCGTACTTCAGTAATGCAAGAGTTTATGCACCAACGCTCGTATCATAAAGCCCTCGTAGTCATAGCTTTACGATGGTGCTAAGGAGGAACGTAAGACACAATCGTATCGTATATAGTACGATGGGCCCTAAGTCAGTCAGACGCATATGACCATACATATTAGCCACAGAGGGACTGATTATATAAAACCAGTTTCCCTCTCTCTCTTTCCTTCTTTACAATTCCTTTGAAAGTAATTATAAAGGTCATCTATCTTGCTGTGTGAGAATATCTCCAGACATACCCAGGTTTGATTGATGGCTAGGGGGGTCCCCTTATTCCCGCAATTGGCAATACATATGTGTCTCCTTCAACAACGATGATGCGTCTCCATGGTGATATAGGCTAAGTTTTCAAGAAAATCGATCATCTTCCATAATAGTCAATTTCCCGCTCTGAGAGTGTTGTTGAAGGCAATTAAGGGTACAGTGAACGTGGACAGCAGTGTTATATTTTAAAGATTCGCAATTGTATCGTTAGTGTACCATTGCGGTCGTTATCGTAATCGTTTCGTTATAACGTTAGCTAGCGCAAGGGGGAAGAGTGTGAGAGGGAGATTAAACACAGGAAAGAGAGGGAGAAAAGAGTGAGAGGGTAGCGAGAGAGCGAATGATTTTAGAGAGAGAACGATATGCAAAGATAGCGAGAAAGATGCACAGAGAGAGAATATAAGGCAATGATAACTAGTTTCTTTTAGCTAACATAACAAGGAGCACAGGTCCTCAAATAAAGATAAGACTGGTGCACAATGGCGAGGTATCAAGTTTAAAGAAACTTCACTGCAATATGTGATGTGTTTCAGGAAAATGAGTCACAAGTCGCAAAAATGGTATTTTTCAATGTGTTTTTTTACAAGATCTCTTTAGTGGAATGTTATGATTTTAGAGGGCACTTATAGTCATATGAATCCATGTACAAAATTTCAGGACATTGTATTAAAGATATCCATGCGTTTTGAAGGCCTTCGTATGGAGTATATTTCGTTACTCCACTGGTAATTACCCTCCAGAAACATTGCAAACTTTTTTTTCCAAAATAAAATTATCAAATTCAAAATTATAGAAATACTTATATTTGGTGTCCTAGTGTTTACTATCATTGGAATCACCTTGATCTCCTCTTTTCAAATATGATGATATCTCAAAATCTATTTTTTTGCGACTTATGACTTATTTTCCTAAAACGGATCAAATATTTGTATATCCTTGCTTTTCTAAGGTCATCTTATGGTAAATATTTAATTAATTTACTAGTAATTGTCCACCAGGAAATAGTGCAGACATTGATGTTAAACATTAAAAGAATCAAAAGTTAAATACCAATTTCAATTTTTCTAGTTGTTAACATCGTTGGAATCCACTTAATTTCATCTGTTCAAATATGTGATGTGTCATAGGAAAATGAGTCGCAGAACATGTGTTGATGTTCAATCACTCTGGCAAAGTAGTTAAATATACTCCTGTAAGACAACCTCAGATACTTATGAATATATTCAATCCACAGTTATGGAATTTGGTACATTTGTTCATGCTACAATCAGCGCTAAACACTCTAAAAATGAACAGATTATGAGCTAGGATTATTGTGGAAACTTCATTTACAAAATATCTTTTTTTACAACTTGTTACTCGTTTTCCCATAACAATGCACATGTAATGATAGTATTTTAAAATAACGTTTTCGACTTATGACTCATTTTCCTGTGACATAAAGTTAATATTTAGGGATGATGAAAGAATGAACTGGAATTCGTACAAGGGGCATTGATCACTGGCCTGGTTGGTTGCTATTCCGACCAGACCACGAGGGGGAGACTAACATAAAGCAAGAAAAGGCCATCACGGTAATGATGATAGAGTTACTCACATCAAGGGGAGCTGCTCCTCTCTACCTTATCAAGTGTATGAGGGTCAGATTTTCAGAAAATGTACAATTCGCCTTGACCTATCCTCTCAAATAACCCACATTTAAGACAAAAATGAGCTTCAAAATGCAGTTTAACATAACAGAACTGATACTTTAAATCAATGTGATACTAAATATACTCAGATATACATGGTATTCATTATTGTTCAGTCTAATTTAGCAGAATTTCCTAAATGTGTAGAGCTGCCACTTGTACATTTTCTGAAAATCTGACCCATGAGGGGAATAGGGGAAAGGAGAGGGAAGAGGTGAAGTGAAGGAGGGGCACAGAATTGGAAGGCGAAGGGGAAGGGAAGAGAAGATAAGGAAGACAAAGGAAATGCAAGAGGAGGAGGGGTAAAAGAGAGAAGAAAGGGGGGAGAGAGGCGAGGATAGGAGAGAGGAGAGGTAAGAGAAGAGAGAGAGATTGGAGGACAGGGGGAGTAAGAAGGAGGCGAGAGAGAGAGAGCGGGGAGAGGGAGAGTGGGAAAGAGACAAGAGGGCGAGTGAGAGAGAGAAGAGACAGATGGGAGAGAGAGGGAGAAAGAGGAAAAGGAGGGTGACAGGAAGGGAAAAGGCAGGAAGTGAATAACAAATAGAGAGAAAGAAGGAGGAAAGCAACAGGATTAAAACAAAGGGAAAGCATGGATGGATACAACAACAGACTACACATACACATATCAATTCGGATTAGACACACAGAGGAATAATTAGATAGAGAGGGATTGGAATAGAGTAATAGAAACAGAGACGGGGCTGGCAAAGGTCATACTCACCGATGATCTAGCTGTAGCTGGGGCCCAAAAGGGCCCTAATAAGGGCACAGAGAGGGAAAGTGCCCTTTGATGAAGAGAGCCCCTCTTAATAGCCCTGCAGGTGGGGGGAAGTCAAGGTTGGATATAGATAGCTGGGGAAGGGCCATCTTTCCCATGACAACAGTATACCTGCCTATAGTACCTAGGATCCTATAATAAGGGCGTGATGGATCACAGGGCAATGGCCTTACATCGTCCAGTAATTACTCTGACAAAAGCCCTTTATCTTTATGGTCTTAGTTTACAAGCTGATCCACCGTAAAATTAAATTCATTGGTTATCTTTCTGACAGAAGGTCAAACCTGTTATAGCTGACGTTATGTGATGTGTTTACCTTACTCTTTAAAGGAGGCTACGCTTTCTCCACTCTACTTCCGATTGAAGCCGTTTTTATGCGCACGCCGTTTGAGAGATGTATGCTGGGAGACAGTGGTGTTTGTTTGGTTGTAGTAGTAATAATTACAAACAAACAACTATAATTGTGGGAAAGTCATAGAACGGATTTAAGAGATGTTTGTTATTGGCAATCTGCTCTTTCCAATTTCCTACGAACTTAAATTCATGGCGATCGCTCATCGTCCCGATGACGTCGTCTAAAATGACGTTAGTAACCGCGCAACTCTCTGAGTCCTTCACAACTCTTTTTTCCGCGCCCTTTTGGACCCATGCAAGGCATGTAGTAGGGGATTTGAAAATCAAACTTCAAACGTTAACAATTTCATAAATGATCGGCACCTTTTGGGGCTGTGTTATAGGCCTATCTTCTCTCTCTCCCTCCCTCTCTCCAATTCTCTTCTCTCTCTGTCTCTCTCTCGAAATTTAATAAATGGGGGCTTTTAATTAATTCAATTAATAGATCTCTGTTCTTATTTTTTTCTGTGATCTGTTTTTCTGATGGAGGGGCTCGGCCGAAGGCTCTTGTATATATAGAAAAGTGAGTCATAAGTCGCACAATAGGGGAATTTGCATAGCCGCCATTTTGAATCCTGATTCGCATGGCATTATGGGACTAATGGTACAGTATAAAATCTATATAAATCATCCCATTTTCAGCATGGAATATTATCAATGCTCTAATGTCAATATCCATGTGTTATACATGTTTTCATGACACAAGGGTCCATCATTCCCATCATGCATTTGGTTTTCATAGAACATTTATGAAAGCTATGATATTGGTGAAAGCATTTTTGCAATCTTTTATAAAAAAGTTCCGAAGTATTCGTATGTCAGATTTCATTAAAATCCATCCCAGGATGCACTGTGACTGACATGCGCAGTGGCACGTGCAACTCCCCTATTGATATTATTCAAAGACTTCTTTGTAGGAACATTCTCATCACTGGGGAATCTAACGCTTTCAGTTGTATTTAATATACCCTGGCATTTCTAAGGTCATCCTATAGAGTATATTTAGCTACTTAACTAGTAATTGCCCACCCTGAAATATTGCAAACCTTATATAAAACATAAATAAACCTCAAACATAAAATATAGAAATAATTTGTCGATTTCCTAAATCTTTTCAGTTTATTCAAGTTATGACTCATTTTTCCCGCGAACACATCACAAATGACAGTAAAATTTTCATTATTTGCAAAGCCATTTATTTCTGTGTAAATTACCATTAAATCCTACATAAGATAGCTAAGAAACGCACATAATACATCATAACGGCCCCCAATATTACAAGCAGATATCATTATATGGGTAAGATTTTCAGAAAATGTACAATTCAACTTCGCCAATCTTTTCAAATAAGCCAAATTTCAGACGAAAATAAAGTTCAAAATACAGTTTAACCTAGCCAAACAGATGGCTAGAATCAATGCAATGCCAAATATTCTTGGATTTTCCTAATATCGACCAAATTGCAGCCTAACTTTGCAGAATTTACTAAATGATTAGAGCTGCCAATTGTACATTTTCTGAAAATCTGACCCATATGCCTGTTCACAGATTTACAGTGGCCAGTGGCGGCCATCTTGAATGCCGCAAATTCCTCATTGTCAGGAACTTCATATCACACAGGAATGTGATATGGGGACGCTGATAAATCAAGAGTGGAAAAAACTATATCTGGCATTTCCGGGTTAAGCCAACAAGTATAAAAAAGCTCTGGTTCCTTGTATGTGGTCGTGATGTATTACTAGGTGGGCTCGGAAGGGCCATGTGTAATCTAAACTGCAAAAAGCTTTTATTATGATATTTTCACAAGGCAACAATGGGAAATAAATAGACAAAAAAGCCCAACTGTGCCGGGACACTCCATATTACATGCGGACAGAGCAATTTCAGTGTAGGAACAAAATTGTTTAGCCCAAGTCTTGTATGGATCTTTGAAACCACCCAAAGGTATTTATTTTACTTTTCCGGATATTTATGGTGACAGAATGCCATTATTACCCTCTAGGAAGGTATAATAAAGAGAAAGGGTATAGCAGAGGTTAGACTGGACAGTTGCTATCCGATTGTAATATAAAAGAATATAGCTGAGAAATGAGAAAGTTTTCTGAAATGTATGAAACATGATAAATAATGATTATCAAGAAGAACTCTGAATCGAATTGACTAATTCTGTATTTGGCCTTAGATCTTGCCTGGCTAAAGGGTTGTGTGACTTTGGGAACCTTTCTGGTGTTCATGCCCAGAAAGGTATCTGTAATACACTGTGACATAGCCATATAGTCATAATATGTTGGGCCAGTTTATCGGCCTGTTTATACAGCCAATCTTCCGTAAAATGACAGTTGAACCATAGACAGGCATTCACAGTGTACACTGAACGTTACAATCAATGGAGTTCATTTACACATCACGATATGGGCTCACGGGCAATAATTTAATACAAAATAACCATGGACTTTCCCCCACTGTTGTATCTAGCTACATCTGGATCTAGGAATCAAAGCTACTCAAGAAGAATAAAACCAAAAGCTACAGAATGCTATGTCTTCAGAAAGCGAAAATACTACTCAATAATAGTAATGAGCTTCGCATCTACAGGAGATATTTGTATGTTAATTGCAATAAGATAATAGCGAAGCATTTTATTTAAGTTGAGTGACATAGTATTTATGGGTCAGATTTTCAGAAAATGTACAATTCGTTTTCACCAATCCTCTCAAACAGCCCACATTTAAGACAAAAATGAGCTTCAAAATGCAGTTTAACGTATCAGAATTGATACTTTAAATCAGTGCGATCCCAAATATACTCAGATATACCCGGTACTCTTCAGTTTTCAGCTTAATTTAGGAGAATTAGGAGAATTTCCTAAATGGGTACAGCTGCCAATTGTACATTTTCTGAAAATCTGACCAATATAACTAAAGGAGTAACTACCGGCATTGAGGCTTTACTGGTGCACTGTTAGATGCACCCAATTCAGTCATTCAAGCATATTATACACACACAGTGCACCAGCCGACCAGAAATGGGGGTTACTAATCCATTTAGACATTGTTTATGGTGTTTATAGCCCTCAAACCGTTCAGGGCAATGACTATTGTCAACAAAAGATGGCACAACATAGAAAGTTATCAATGATGAATGAGATTGACCTTTTGCAGCTACAAAAAACCTTTTTCTGTGTGGGTATAATGTATAGGTGAAGGGACTGTGGAGAATATAGCACTTTCATATGGGATAAAAGCTTTTACAGCAAGACCAGCAGGCCACAAAGTCTCTCATGGCGACAAAGAGGAAAGAGAGAAAGAGCGAGTGGTCAGACTGGACAGTGGCTAACCGGTCATGGTATAAAGATGAACAGCGGGGAGGATGGATAGTGACAGAGTAGTTCCACGCGGGGTCGTCGCTGTCGGTTGCTCAGTGGTCAGTCGGTCTATCAGCCGGCGTAAATCCACACAACAAGGCCACCGGTCATCTACTGGTCATCTACTGGTCATTAGGTGGGGACGAACATCTAAAAGCTCCCGGTAGCCTCCTGTATCATTTATTGTGGTGTGGCCCACTATATTTACTTATAGGAGTAATGGTAGGGCAGGGAGGTAGTATGTTATGGTGCTATATTTAGCTACAACCATTTCACCTGTAGCCCACTTACATTGATGTCTCAGTGCTGATGGCAATGGGAAGGTCATGTTCAGTATTATTATCAGCTTTAGTTTCAGTGGAGCTCCAACAACTCCAAAATCTTCTGACCAATTCAAGTATCCAGTTTCAGAAATATTAAACAGTTTAATCTGATATCTAAATGACTTTGGAATCATGTTGCACCTTGTCTGGTCTTTCACAGAACAAGCATCATGTCATGGTTCTCTGTAATTACTTAATTGTTTCTGTAGTAGAGCAGCTTTATATCTATTATTTTATATATTACGGTCTACATCAGTGTATGAATGTACATATGGGTCAGATCTTCAGAAAATGTACAATTGGCAGCTGTACACATTTAGTAAATTAGGCTAAATTAGGCCGCAATTTGGCGAATATTAGATAAATTCAAGTATATTTGGCATTGCATTGATTCTAGGAATCTGGTTGGTTAGGTTAAACTGTATTTTGAAGTTTCTTTTCGTCTGAAATTTGGGTTATTTGAGAAGATTGGCAAAGTTGAATTGTACATTTTCTGAAAATCTGACCCATATATATGTTTTCATTTCTGGTTTATGTAGCGCTTTAAGTCGTATGAATACATGGACCAACTTGCAAGACAGTGTATTGAATATATAATCCCGTTTCTTAGGTCATCCTATGGACTATATAATATAGTTCACATAGCAATATTGCAAATGTTTTTTTCGAACACAAAAGAAATCAAACATCAAATCTAGAAAAACTTTATTGATAGATTTCCTAGATGTTAACATCGTTGTAATCCACTTAATCTCGCCTTTTAGAATGGTATCTCACAATTTCTTTATACAAATAATTATTGTTAAACTGTTTCAGCCAATAAAATATTTAAAAAAAAAAAAGAAAATTCTTTTCGACTTATGGCTCATAGTTGTGACACATCACATATGCAAAACGTAAAAACCGGTAATACTGGACAGAGTCTAGAAGATTCTCCTTTTATCAACACAAACATCTTTATGGCAAAATAAGAATTATCTTCTTTGGAAAGAACTCCATCATTCCATGCTTTGAGGGTGGTAATTGTTCTATTTATATTTTCACAAAAAGATGTCAGGTGACATTTCTATTGGATGTTTGAAGTACACATTCAGATGGTCATGCTACATGTCAGTTAGCATGTCAAAGCTCTTCACATGTCCTATTAGCATGTTATGTAGCTGTATTTAGTCTGGGAAGTGCTGTTGAGCTATAGCGGATTCTGCATAGAACAGTCCAGGCCCAAACCCTCAGGTCAGATAAGAATGGTATGTCAGTGATTGTATACCTACTTCGCTAACTGGTTTACTGGCCTAGGATTAGGCGTTCTAAGGGGATTATAATGACATTATGCAGTCTTAATGGAATTATGATGGCACTTTGAGGTTTGAGGCGAGGACTTTCCCTTGGTTTGAAGGGACTCTCTCAACTTTGGGCCTAGACTGCATAGAAAGTTTTGCTTCATACTTCTTTCAGCCTTTTTGCAAACATTTTCCAGCTTTTGAAATCTCATAGCTATGAGGTTGGATACAATTCTAAGAGTTTTCTTCTTGAACAGATTAAAAAACAATTAATCCCAATGAGTATGCTAAATTTTATTGATTGAGTTAAAGCTCTCTAAGTAGTTATTGTAACTATATTGACATACATATATAAAACATATTTTATTTCGACAAACGATTCCACACAAGTGGAATTATTGACCATCATGTCCATTCCGGCTCAAATTCTGGATAGTCGGCACCCTTCCACCTTTTCCCAGGGGAAATGATGTGAATTTCAATGATGTCTTGGAACTTGCATCTCTATTCAAAAACAAATATTTCAAATTGTGTTCAAATTGCTGGATATACTATGTAAAAACTGGGAATAAGTGCATGCATGAAGCGGGGCACCATCTAGCGGGTAAGCAGGCAATCAGTCCCTACATGGGTGGGAGGAGTTGGAGCTGGCCCTCATGCATTAGACAAATTAACCAGGCGTCAGGAGAACACTGTGGGACTTGTTAATATGCACTAGAATAAATACACAAATTAATTCAAGTTGAAAGGTCTTTTGAATAGGGGACTTTCCATGGGTATCTTCTTGGTTATTGGTTTAAGCAGAAAGCGATGGTACTGCTATGAAAGGAGGAACCGAAAAGTGTAAGAACATAAGTTCATGAAAAATAGAAGAAATACATACTTTTCAATACTATATTTTGGTCATTTTCAGTATTTAGTTTGCTTAATATAAAAAAAAATAAAGAATTGTGAAAAAAAATGGTTGATCGATTTCAAGGGTAATGCATGCAGGAATGTTTTCACCATTGCATTTGATGTCACTGCTCAAGAACACAACCTACGCAATACACTAACATTGGATTAGAGAGTGCTTTTTAAAAAAAATTATCATTTTGCACAATCCTCAGAGACACTATGGATCAATCTAGCAAGTGCAGTAGCAAATGCAAAAATATCATCCTAGCGACATTAATCATCGCTACCCTAGATTTCCAAGGTTAAACAACAAAATAAAAAATATATCAACAAAACAGGAGGAACAAAATTTAGACAATATCAATACAACATCTTCATTTAGGACAATGTTGAAGGCAACACCTACTCAACCCGCTAATGTTTGATTAGGGAGTGCATTAGCAAAAGCAATAACCCTAAAGACTATGCAGAAGGGAAACCAGGGTGCATGATTGCCCGTAGCAATGCCTCCTCCTCTATTTAGTATTAGATGTAGGATGAAAGGGTCACCGAGGGACGCAGAACATGTGATATCGAGATCTCTTGGGACAACGTGCGAGATCTCGCGAGATCCATAATAGAAGGTGGAGGTCTGCGGGGACAGTGTTCTCTTGACCTGCTCAGGAAGTAGGCCATTGAGCAGCTCCCCTGGCGGGAAACTCTATATTTATCTGGGGATATCTGGTAAAAACCACATGGTGTGCTGGTGCATACATAGTGAGGGTGGGGGGGGGGGGCAGGGAGTGAAGGGGGTAGGGCAACTGTTGCTGGATTTTAGTCAACAGTTAGGTCTAGATGGGTCAGATTTTCAGAAAATGTACAATTGGCAGCTGTACACATTTAGTAAATTTTGCTAAATTAGGCTGCAATTTGGTCAATACTAGGTAAATTCACGTATATTTAGCATTGCAGTGATTCTAGCAATCTGGTTGGTTAGGTTGAACTGTATTATGAACTTTATTTTTATCTGAAATTAGAGTTATTTCAGAGAATTTGTGAAAGTAAATTGTACATTTTCTGAAAATCTGACCTAGCTAGACAAAGCGGTGGGCGAAAGACCATGGTTTAATATTCTGTAACGAATTCTCACCCGTGCGCCCATATCTCATAGTTAATGTCTTCAATTGATTATTATAATTTCATTGTACACTGTACCGTCATTATTACGGAAGATTTGCTGTATACAAATACTAAAATTTAAAAAACAAAAAAACAACAAACAACCTCAGACAAAGACTAAATAAATTAATGACCCCATTTGGGGTCTGGATATCTGGTAAAAAGGCATGGCTGGTGCATACATAGTGGGGGAGGGGGAGACGTGGGGGGAGGGGGGGGGAACAGCAACTGTTGCTGAAGTTTAGTCACTGCAATGAACATCCTGCAGCTACATCCACCTTAAACAGAGACTAAAAGGGTTAAAAACCTCCATTTCCGCCCTGCTAGTACACTGTTGGTGTATACCCCTTCAGCTTTGCCTCAGGACCATGCACAAGGCACCGACAGCCCCTCAATGTCACTCACTAATCCCTTATGAACAAACCAAATAAAATACACAAAATCCCGAATAGTAAATTACTCATGCCAGTAAATGACTGGCATGATAGAGAATTAAATCTCTGTTCCATAGGTAGACTGCCTGTAGTTATTAATCCCCTCTTGGTAGCAATAATGCAATCACGGTGATCAACTGAATTGGATGTATTTTATTGGATGGCTGGTAAAGCTGCCTAAGCCTGTATCTATAAGCCCGTGGAGGGCTGAATCAGCAGGGCTTGACAGGCACAGGGCCCAAGTACCCGATGGAAAATGTTTGACATTGGCAATAGAGCGGCTGGGTTTGACACCATTTCATATCCCAGTTACATAATAGGGGAGTTGCATAGCCGCCATTTTGAATCCTGATTCGCATGGAATTAGGGAAATAATTGTACAGTATAAAATCTGTAGAAAACATGCCATGTTCAGCATGGTATATTTATCAATGATCTAATTGCAATATCCATGTGTTATATATGTTTCTATAACACAGGCCTCCATATTTCCCATGGTGTATTTGGTTTTCATAGATCATTTATAAAACCAAATATCTGTGTCAGATTTCATCAGAATCCATCCCAGAATTCACTCTAACAGACATGCGCAGTGGCACATGCAACTCCCCTATTTGGATATCTTACAGAAAAAAGAGTCACAAGTCGCAAAAAATGGAATTTGAGATATTGTCATATTTGAAAAGATGAGATCAAGCCGATTCCAATGATGGTAAACATTAGTATTTCTATATATGTATCTATGCATGAATCAATTTAGTGATATTTCTTAATATTCACTAACTATAGTAAAGTAGGTAAATTTAGTTAAATATACTCGTTAGTGATTTTCCCGCGACACATCACATATGGGTCAGATTTCCAGAAAATGTACAATTGGCAGCTGTACACATTTAGTAAATTCTGTATAATTAGGCTGCAATTTGGTCAATACTAGGTAAATTCGAGTATATTTGGCATTGCATTGATTCTAGCAATCTGTTTGGTTAGGTTGAACTGTATTTTGAACTTTATTTCATCTGAAATTTGGGTTATTTGAGAAGATTGGTGAAGTTGAATTGTACATTTTCTGAAAATCTGACCCATATGGTAAGGGTCATTGGCACTGAATCCCACCCAATGTGGAAAGCTGGTCTTTAAATACAAATCCGTTCATTTAAAATAATCCATGATATTCCCTGACCACCCGGAGGATGCTCCAGGGACATATATATGATGAATGAATCACACATATGGGTCAGATTTTCAGAAAATGTACAATTTGTCTTCAGCAATCCTTTCAAATAACACAAATTTAAGACAATAATGATGGTGAAAATTCAGTTTAATACAACCAAACGGATTGTTTGATTCAAGGCAATACCAAATATATTCAGATATACATAGTTTTGACCATTCTTTAGTCTTATTTAGCAGAATTTACTAAATATGAAGATCTGCCAATTGTACATTTTCTGAATATCTGACCCATTTGTATCAATAAGCATGCCTTGATGTTAGACATGTGTTAACCCTGCCGTAGAAGGGCTATGTTAGACCCCGGGCACCAATACACCCCACAGGCCTCTATACCGTGTCCCTCTCCTCTATCTCATGGGGCCTGTTGCAGAATCAATTCTCCTATTCTTCAATATTGTCCTTCCTCAACTGGAACCATTTTCCAGCCCAGATATAATTATAGAACGAGTGTAAATATTTGAGGTGGCAATAAATCTTTCATATGTAACTACTTTTCTTTATAGACATATATTTAGGGAAATATATTTTAGGAAAGGAATTATCTAAACATTTTCGAATGGTTCGGAAAATAGTGAGCCCATGCGCTGGGACCCGTTGCACAACATCTCCTCACTTTTAATGATGTTCCTTGCTAAGTTACGTTTCCTTGCTAAGCGGCTGGTTAGGAACCTTAAGGGAAGGAATGTCCCATATGTGCAATGCTTATGTGTATTCCCACAGTAGGAATTTCCTTCCGAAGCAAGGACAAATAGCTTAGCAAGGAATATCCTAAGTAAGGACTTGTTATGCAACGTGCACCAAGAGATGTGTCTCGCTAAGCTGAATATCCGCTGGCAAATATGAAGACAATTGGATGGAGACATCGTTCTGCTTTTTGGGTAATTGTTGTCTCAACCCACCGCTCTACCACCCCCTCCCCCTTAACCCCCACCCAAGCACCACCCTCCCCCCTAGCTGTACCCTCAACCCCTGTACTGCTACCACCTACACACTATAGGGCTGGTGTCCTTTACGACTATTTTAAGATTATTCTTTTCTATATTATTTGGCCATATCAGGGCGAGAGAGAAAACATGTTGAGGGGATGCAATACCCTGCTCTTTTTAATTATAAGCAATGGTCTTTTTACATGTGTATATAATTATAATTTGTACATAACATATGCAATTATAAAGCATGGAGAACTATACTAATGCACACACTTAAGCACTGGCATTAAATTACATGTTTTTGTTCTTTACATGAATGTTCTTGAAGATATTTGAATATTTTTTTAGATATTTGAAATTTCATGTACATTTATCATTGTAGCGAAAAGAAGGAAATCTCGGTGTAGTATTGATGGTAGAATGTTAATTATATGATCTAAAATCCTTCTCTGGACCTTTTTGGACGCTGAGATAGCATTGTAATGACGTGATGCTGATGGAAAATAAAAAAATTCGAATCAAATCAATATCGATTGATCTTTAAGGAAATGTCTATGGGGTGGCTGTACAGCCGAGTCACTCCAATAGGTTGTGAGTAGAGCTATCCCTCTTCCCCACTCTCCCCCCACCCCCACCCCCACCCACCCCCTCCCCCTGCCTCCTGCACTTGCACCCTGTGCCCTATCAATTGATGGATTAGCTCTCATATCCGGCTTGCCTCAAGAGCAGCTCACAGCCCTGGGCAGAGCAGGACGAGGCGGAACATCCTGGGGAAAACCCCATTGAACAATTAAGGAAGAAAAGGCTTGAAAAAGGCTTCAGACATAGGCATGTCAATATGCAACCCAAAGAACTGTTTAGAGACAAACTAATAATGTGGGACAGAATACTTGACCTGTCGCTTTCAACTATTGGTTGTTAGGCACTACTCGGAAGAGTCCAGGGGCTATAACCACCTGAGTCAGAGTCTAAAACGATTAATAACCTCCATTTAAGTGCACCACCAGCCCCTCATTAATCCTTTATAGGCCATTCATTCGGATTTGTATTCTTAACCAGATTTCCTTGAGATTTTGGTTTTTTTTAGAGCTTCGGGGGAAGTCAAATTGAACATGTTGTTATACCCCGCCCCACGGATGTGTGCAGTAGCTATCTAGGTAGCCACTAACTGCCTTGTCTCTGTCTCTATAACCCTGCTGTACCCTATAAAGCTGCATTAACTGTTGCTTGCTAAGGAAGCATGCCAACTCTGTATTGATAGGGCAGGGATGGGTGGGAGAGGGAATGTTGGGGGGGGATGGTGGCACCTTCACAATTACAAGTGTTTATCTATGCTGGTATATTCTCAATGCAGAAAGATGTTGTAGCCAAGAGTTCTTAGTATTTCACATTCAACCTGAGGCCTTGGTTCAGATGTTAACTTCCTCGTGCCTTGTGTAGTGGATTCTCAAACTAGTGCTACTTGGAAAGAGGTAAAACCCATATTATATAATCATGATGTACTTTGAGATGGACCTTTTTTATTGAAATATATAAGATGTCCATGGGTTGGAGTAACAGAAGTGGTGAGACAAGGCAATAGTAGTCCTGTGAGTGACCATTGGTTGGAGCGATAGAGGTAGTGAGACAAGGCAGTAGCAGCCCTGTGAGTGACCATGGGATGGAGTGACAGAGGTAATGAGACAAGGCAGTAGCAGCCCTGTGAGTGACCATGGGGTGGAGTGCCAGAGGTAGTGAGACAAGGCAGTAGCAGCCCTGTGAGTGACCATGGGTTGGAGTGATAGAGGTAGTGAGACAAGACAGTAGCAGCCCTGTGGGTGACAATGGGTTGGAGTGATAGAGGTAGTGAGACAAGGCAGTAGCAGCCCTGTGAGTGACAATGGGTTGGAGTGACAGAGGTAGTGAGACAAGGCAGTAGTAGCCATGTGAGTGACCATGGGTTGGAGTAACAGAAGTGGTGAGACAATGCAATAGTACCCCTGTGAGTGACAATGGGTTGGGGTGACAGAGGTAGTGTCACAAGGCAGTAGCAGCCCTGTGAGTGACCATGGGTTGGAGTGACATAAGTAGTGAGAAAAAGCAGCAGCAGCCCCGTGAGTGACCATGGTTTGGAGTGACAGAGGTAGTGAGACAAGGCAGTAGCAGCCCTGTGGGTGACAATGGGTTGGAGTGTCAGAGGTAGTGAGACAAGGCAGTAGCAGCCCTGTGAGTGACCATGGGTTGGAGTGACAGAGGTAGTGAGACAAGGCAGTAGTAGCCCTGTGAGTGACAATGGGTTGGAGGGACAGAGGTAGTGAGACAAGGCAGTAGCAGCCCTGTGAGTGACAATGGGTTGGAGTAATAGAGGTAGTGAGACAAGGCAGGAGCAGCCCTGTGAGTGACAATGGCTTGGAGTGACAGAGGTAGTGAGACAAGGTAGTAGTAAGATGCAAGGAGCACATGCTATAGAAAGGTCATGGGTTCAAATCCCGCCTGGGGCCAGTCGGACTTGTCAATGAGGTTATGATAAAGCCTTTCATTAATTATTGATGTTGCATGGCGCCATTAACTGTTGGTCACAAAGTATTTACTCTCGCTCAATAATTAACTCGTTCAGGGTCCCGCCCCTTGATGAATATTCAGGCCTTGGTGTCTGGGATTAAGGACACAATTTGAGAATCTATTGGGTCTCATTTCCTAGCAAAGAAAGCACCCCTTTATTGCACCCCTCAGACACCATGATTATATAATATACATTTTGTTACTGCACCCCTATTAGTGCACCTCTCATACAGCATGGGCATATGATACATACGTTGTTATTGCACCCCTCATACAGCATGGACATTCTGTTATCTCCCCCCCTCATACAGAATAGGTATATAAAAATACACAATGTGTTATTGCACTCCCCCCTTTATTCCAGGTCTCATACAGCACAGGCGTGTAATATTGGATGAATATTTGACAAGGCTAATATAGAAATAACACCTATAAGTCCCCTATTGTTGCTCGGGTGGTGCCAGGTTTCTGACGGATAATCGCTTGGTATCCTCTGGGTATAGGGACACAATATCTCGGCTATAAATAGATCCCAGAGGGTCTAAGGTGCTTAGCACAGGGCAGAGATTTAGTACAGCAAGTGTAGGGGTTATCGCTAAGAATTTCGCAAATGAGTCAGATTTTCAGAAAATGTACAATTCAACTTCACCAATCTCCTCAAATAACCCAAATTTCAGACGAAAATAATGTTCCAAATACAGTTCAACCTAACCAAACAGAATGCTAGAATCAATGCAATGCCAGATATACTCGAATTTACCTAGTATTGACCAAATTGCAGCCTAATTTAGCAGAATTTACTAAATGTATACAGCTGCCAATTGTACATTTTCTGAAAATCGGACCCAAATGTATGATGTGTTGCAGATACACGAGTAAAAAGTCGCAAAATTGATATTCTTCATATATACTTACATCATTGCTGAAATATTTAGCATATTTTGTATTCAAGGATTCAATGAGAAGCATGCACTGTAACGGACATAATTCATAAAGTATGTCCCGCAGAGCTTGCGTAATAGGGGTTGTGCATGCGCCACTATACAAGTGTAGCGTCCTGGGATGTAGGATCTGGAATACAGCAGCCTTGATAGCTCACTAGGTAGAGCATTGAAATGTAAATCTAAAGGTGCAGGGTTCGGTTCCCCGTCTAGGCAAGGCTGTTTGTGGCTGGTTCACTACATAATTTTTTTTATTTTTTTTTAAACGTTTATTTTTTCACATATACACTGAAAAATGGCAGAAAAAAACTCATCTCTAACATCAAGCGTTATATTAAAAGTATATAAAAGCCTAAAATGCATAATTCAATTCTGGGTATAATGCAGGTCTCCCGTTGAAGAAGATCCTTCCCTGCAACTTGGCAGTGGTTACATATTGCACCCGCAAACCTTGCCAACAACCACTCATTTCAAAACAATGAATTATGAATATGTTTTGCTCAGTGCAATGCGCAGTGCAGGGATTGTATGGGGATTTCCATTTTTACCTTAATCATCGAGAGCACTGGGAGAAGGGGGAAGGGCAAGTTGTTATGGGGCAGTTTGGTGCAAATCGGTCCCACTGGGATTTCAGGCAAATGTGATTTAAAAATTTAAAATAAATGGATTTGTCGGGATTGAGTGGCGATAGGAGAAAAGCATGAATCCACTGGATTGTAAGATGGCCCAGATTAGGGACAGTGTACTAGAAACTGGACAGTGTAGCAACCTAACTAGAATTGATTTTTTTTTTTAAATTCCGCTCGCACATTACATCTTCTGATGTTATTACCAACAGATACAAATTGAACATATTAAGCAAAACCGATTTGAGAATTTAGAAATTTAACATTAACTAGTTAACATTATAAACATACAATGATCTCGATGAATATTTACCGATTTACTGAAATAAAAAACACATGTAAAAAATCAAGACACAATCATGACACAAAAATGCATAAAAATACAGTGAATGTGGATCATTGCACTATATATGAGTGTGTGGTAAACCACCCTGAACTACTACATCATAGTGTAACGTGCATTGCACTATATGGGTCAGACTTTCAGAAAATGTACAATTGGCAGATCTATACATTTAGTAAATTCTGCTGAATCAGGCTGCAATTCGGTCAATACTAGGTAAATTTGAGTATATTTGGCATTGCATTGATTCTAGCAATCTGTTTGGTTAGGTTGAACTGAAATTTAAACTTTATTTCCGTCTGAAATTCGGGTTATTTGAGAAGATTGGTGAAGGTGAATTGTACATTTTCTGAAAATCTGACCCATATACAGTCTAGACTGAGAGTGAGAGACCTCTTACCTTACTCAAATGTATGAATTTATCAACCCTTGTATCATGAAGCTCTCGTATTCGTCAATTTATGATGGTGCTAAGAGGATCTTAACAGCCACTGTTATGAATAAATGTTATCACAGACCATATCTGCAGCCTTTTGGGTGGCCCAAGAGGAAATAGGGGAGCATAAAAGTATAACTACTGAATCATAAATTCGCAATGATTATGATCGTAGAATTCGTTATTATGTGTGGGTAACAGCGTTCAAAAAACAAAGCCTTTCTACCACATCACAGAAGCGCACAGCAAGCATTTCTTGGCTAGTATTGTTTCATGAGCTGCACAATAGTTATATGTGATGTGTTACAGGGAAATGGGTCACTAATCTCCAGAACTGGATTTTGAGGGAGTGAGTGAGTGAGTGAGGTTGCTTGCTTTACGCCCTTATCAACACATTTAGGCCTAATATGGTTATATCAAGGGCGAGAGAGCTGAGAGGGAGGTAGTTTATAATCTTACCCAGGAAATAGAGATGGAGAAGAAGAAGAGAGAGAGACAGAGAGAGAGACAGAGAAAAGAGACAGAAAGGCACTTTATGGTCATACTCAGGACCATCACTGGATTTTGCGATATCATCATGTGGGTCAGATTTTCAGAAAATGTACAATCTGCAGATCTACACATTTAGGAAATCTGCTAAATTTGGCTGAAAAATTATGAATACCAGATATATCTGAGTACATTTGGTATCGCATTGATCTAAAGTATCAGTTCGGTTATGTTCAACTGTATTTTGAAGCTTATTTTTGTCTTAAATTTGGGTTATTTAAGAGGATTAGTGATTAGAGGATTAGTGAAGGCGAATTGTACATTTTCTGAAAATCTGACCCATATATGTGAACAGATGAGATCAAGCTGATTCCAATGATGGTAAACACGAAGTACAGAAGTGTATCTGTTTGGCATGTCCAGAAGTCGGGCCAGATATTGTAAACAGGCAATAAACTACCTGCTGGAGGACATGTAGAGCGGTTTATGGGGTCGTGATGTAGGACAATCACTCCCTCCTCCCCCACCCCCAGCACCCACCCCCTCCCCCCAGCACCCAACCCACCACCCACCCAGGGGCCTGCTGCATAAGGAAGCTTTAGGTAACGCTGCATTCTCCACCATTATGACAAAAGTGCTTAACTAGAATTAATGTTTATCAATATTCTGCTGTTATTTTTATACAAGAGTTACTCATATTATGACTTATAGGACTGGCTGTATCAATATTCTGCTGCTGTTATATGTTTATACAAGAGTTACTCATATTATGACTTATAGGACTGGATTCATCAATATTCTGCTGCTGTTATATGTTTATACAAGAGTTACTCATATTATGAATTATAGGACTGAATTTAGCAATATTCTGCTGTTGCTACATGTTTGTACCAGTTGAGTCTGCCGAGAATAAAAAGCTGGTGAGCAATAGTCAATGAAGGAAAAAACTTAAGCGGTTCTTCTGAGGTTCAACTGTGGTCTTGTAGCCAGAACAACTGGACAAAATCCTGCAAAATGTTGGTCAAAAGACTTTTAGATGGGTCGGAAAGAGCTTAAATCTGTTGTAAATTCCTTACCAGCTGCATAGCAAGGAAATATTGCAGAGAAGGAAATATTGAGAAATGATCTATTACTCTAAATGTATTAATGTTCGCGCAGTATTTATTTTAAATGAATCCTGCGCGAAAGGTATAACTATTGCATAAACAAGGTGTGAGACTTCCTTGTTGTGCGAATTTAAATCCTCGCGAAAAGCTGTCAAATTACTCAGTGCGCGAAAATTTATCTGCACGAAAATAAATACGTTTACAGTATGGAACATTGCCCAGGGCCATCAAGCCTGCCTTCACCTGTGCTGACCAATCTGAACCCAACTAGGCGGTCTCTACCTTTCTGCGCAATACATCTTATTTTATTAGCCACTACGCATGTCTGCAATGAAGGATTATGGGATTGCTAGCTGGTTATGTTTGAGGTTGTGTAGGCAAAACTAAATAATTAATGAAGGTTTGCTTTTGGTGGAAGCAAATGGGTGAGCTGGAGCAGGGCACAGGAGGGAATGATACTGGGCTAAATCATTAATTGGGAGATATGATTTAGGCACACTTAAGAAACATTTTATTATACCTTTCTAGTGTGTAATATGGAATGTCATATGCTATAGCATTGGGTCTTTGTTATACCTTTCTAGTGTGTAATATGGAATGTCATAGGCTAGAGCATTGGTACCCATATCACACAAATGTACAAGGACAGTTTAAAAAAGAAAAAATAGGCCTGCAACGAGTGGTATGGCCTGGGTGTCACACAGTAACCGGAAGTCAGTAAACACAGATGTAAACACAGTGTCGCCATTAATTTCGTCTTAAATTTGGATTATTTGAGAGAATTAGTGAAGGCCAATTGTACGTTTTCCTAAGCACTGTCAGGTAATTTTGTGTATGTAATCTATTGTTTCAAGCTTGGAATACAAAACCCAAGATTCCCAATCTGATCTGAAATAAAAGCTCAATTCATCTCTGAATCTAGAAATAAAATATTCATCATTTCACCTTAATTTCAGCGATAATAGAATTAAAGAAGGAAAATCTGTCAACTAAATAGGTCAGAATTCAACAAGAATGCATTTACATCGGTAACAAGATTCCCGGCCTAGCGCAGAAGTTAAATTGACTTTTTTACGTTGCGTTACGTTAAGTTTAAGCAACGAAATTCGAGCATTTCGTGGGTTGCAAGATTTCCACACTCTCCAGAATTGAGAGATTCCCGCCTAACTGAGGGACAGCCTCTCGCTCCAAACCACAAAATGACATTAGAATCACATTAGAACGCCTACTACAGGGCCAGGAAAGTCATTAGCGCAGTAGGCGTCTAATCACTGACATACAATTCTTATCTGATCTGAGAGGCTCTGATCCTAGATTCCATCTATCCATCTCTTACTCCCTCTCTCTCTTTCACTCTCTTTCTCTATATAGTCTTCCCTCTCTCCCTCTTGCTCCTCTCTGTCCATATCTCTCTCCCACTCTTTCTCCCTCTCTCTCTCCTTCTCCCTTTACCTCCTCCTCTCTCTTTCTCTCTCCCTCCCTGCTCTCTCCCCTCTCTCTTTTCTCTCTAGAGTCTTCACCTCTCTCTCCCGCTCCCTCTCCCCTCTATTTCTCTCCCCTCTCTCTCTCTTTTCAGTCTCTTTTCAATTAACTGACAAGAGGTACTGATCTGAGAGGCTGTGAGCCTAGACGGAACCCTACACTGTGCAACCCGTACACTATGCCAGTGCTGGTGCACAGACTGGGGAGGGGATAATGAGTATGAATGGGTACATGGGGAACGAGTGCACATCATAACCATAAGCCTTTGTAGCCATGGCCACACCAGTCAATTATTCAACATTCTTTCTCCATAGCGACCTCCAGCCGTAATTTATAGAGGCTTTCCCATTATCAAACCTTTTGTGAAACCATGTGACTCCAAATCTGGCTTTTGAAAAGATTTATTAGATTTCATTTACATTGTTTCTAGCATAGGCTTCTTATGTGGTCTTCTACTTACTCCTGGAGTAGTATACTGCCATCTATTGTTGTATGATGCTTTACCAGGTTGTTTAGTTCAGCTCCTATAGCTGGTCTTACACTAACTCCTGGGGTAGTATACTACCATTTATTGTTGTATGATGCTTTACCAGACTGTTTAGTTCAGCTCCTGTAGCTGGTCTTCCACTTACTCATGGGGTGGTATACTAACGTCTATTGCATTGTATGATGTGTTACCAGGCTGTTTAGTTCAGCTCATGTAGCTAGTCCTCCACTAACTTCTGGGGTAGTATACTACCATCTATTGTTGTATCATGTCATATAAGGCTGAAATATGAACAACTCTGCAAAAATGCGTTGCTTACAAGCTGAACAACTGGTTTTCCACAAGCTCCGGGGTAGTATACTACCATCTACTGCTATAAGATTAGCTCACTATTAATATATATAACAACTTTTATTATGTCTTTGAGCATACATAATCGGGCAATACTGATAATTATATCTGGATACAAACAAAAGAGCATAAAATAACATTACACATGTCAGAGCTGCTCAGTAAACAGAAGCCATGTTGTTGAGCCCCTCACATGTCCTCAGTAAGTACACTCAATCCCATAATCCTTCACCTACGTCAGGCATGCGCAATAGCCTGTGACACTGTGCAATTGACACGCTCGGTGGTGTATGTAGATTCCCCTATCATAACGGCAGGCAGGGCATGTTACAGCGGACGGGCAGGGAATAATGGAGAATGAACACTTGGGTCTGGGTCGTGGAAAGTGTACAATCACCAGCATGTACAATTTTAGTCAATTCTGTTAAACAAATCTGAAGAAACATGAATGGATTAAATGAATTCATCCATATTATGCGACTGTTAATATATGTGTTAATACAAAGAAATGCACTATTTTTTCCCACAAATCCTCTCAAGAAATGTCACATTTAAGACAAAGAATGGTTCAAAACACAGACCAACATAACTAAAGAGATATTATAAATCGATACAATATCGAATATACTCAGATATATTTGCATTTATCATTGTTTGGCAGTTTAATTTAGCAGAGTTTGCAAAATGTATATACTCCCAATTGTACTTTTTCTGACAACGTGACCCACATACTTGATTTATCTGAATATATTTGGTATCGCGCTGATTAAAAAATGACTTTCTCTCACTTTAAACTGCATTTCGAGCCTCATTTATGTATCAAAAGCTGAGTTATTGGAGAACATTGGCGAAGGTCCATTGTACATGTGCCAACAACCTTACCGGGGAGCACTTAGGAGCCCGCTCGTTGCCTGGCTAGCCATATCTGGCCCTATTAAACATGCATGAGTGTTAATTTTACGAGTAGTTTGTCAACGTTGTCTCCTCGTTCATGGGACGTAGCCTCCAACCATGGGGGACATCATCTACTGGCCATCTCTCTTAGTGTAGGACTGGGGCCCGTTGCACAACTAAGCCTTACTTAAACTGGTCTTTGCTTGTTTATTTGTGCTGGCCTTTGGTAGGAAATCTCTACTGTATGATACACAAATGGGGTTCCATCAAATGAGATGTGTTACAGGGAAATGTGTCACAAGTCGCAGAAATTGCATTTTTATCATATTTGAAAGGATTGTCGTTATTATCATATTTGAAAGGATATGAGATCAGGCCGAATCTAATGATAGTTAACAGAAGGATATCTAATACGTACTTCTATATTTCAAGTTTAATATTTTCATTCTTTATAATCTCTTTTTCTAAATATCTCTCTTTTTACATTTTATCATCTTACTCTTATAGGTATCTCCTCTTTCGCCCTATTTCTCTCTTTCTCACTCCACCCTCTTTCTTATCTATCTTTCCCTCTCTCTGTCTCTTCTCTATATCTCTCTTTTTTTCTCCCTCTCACTCTTCCCTCTTCCCCTCTTCCCCTCTGCCTCTGCCTCTTACTCTTCCCTATCTTACCCTCTCTCTCTCTCTGTCTCTTTCTCCTTCTGCCTGTCTGCCTTGTCTCTCTCATTATACAAATCTTCACCACAGAGGGCGCTAAATGGTCAAATGGCATGATTAGAAGAACATACCAGTTCTTACCCCCGGGAATCACTCCTTATTGTACAAACATGTTCAATATTCAACCAGGCATCTCAAAGCAGTTATAAAAGTCAGCTTGGGATGTGACCCGGAGTTCTGCCGTATTCATGAGCCTTGCGTTCAGTTATGCTTACGTTAACGTTTGCGCCTACGGTCATGCTCATAGCCTGTAATGGTTTATGGGTCAGGTTGCCAGAAAGTGTACAATCGACAGCTAAAAACATTAGATAATCTTTGGTATATTAGGCTAGAAAATTATAACTATTTGCTAATGGGTTGATTGCAAAGATCTGCTCGGTTATGTTGAACTGTAATTTTGGCTTCATTTGTGTTATAGATCAGGGATATCTGAGATGATTCGTGAAGGTGAATTGTACATTTTCTGACGCCCTGATCCTGATATTACTCCATACATGTACAAGATAACGTTAACATAATATGGAGCTGATACATTTCAATGTAATCTATACAACTGAAGCAATATGGCTAAGTGATACTCTTTTCTCATATTGCAGTAAATTCCTGATAAAATTTAGAGCAAGACCGTATTTTAAAAACTATTCTGCAGATACCAAAATTGATTCAAGGGTTTATTAGGATTAAATGTGGAATTTCACAAGAAGCATGTTTTTAAGTGAAGCCACCGCAAAAATATTTTTGACAGATTTCCAAGATATAAATGTGAACATTTATGAAGCCTTGTGGTAAAAACAACCGGACAAAATCCTCCAACTTTATTGTCAAATTAAGTTTAGATGGGTTGGAAGAGAAAAAAAGAACGAGCATGATATTGGACTGATGTGAGCTGAGAGTAATGCTTTTAGAGTATCAGTTAGAAAACACATGAAGGAGCAGATGGGTGAAATCTCCAGAAAATGTACGGTTCCTCTTCAGACCTCCTCCAAAATAACCTCCATTTAAGGCAAGAAAATGGTTCAAAATACACCCAACATAACCAAACATATCCTTCAAATCATTCCAACACGAAATAGGACTACTCAGATATCCCTAGCATTTATAAATCAGTTTTCATCCGAATTTATCAAAATTTATAAAACAAAGCAGTGGCGACTATACATGTTCTGATGGTCGAACCCAGGAATGTTGCGACTGCTGTATGATATACCGCTACTGGAAGCAGCTATGATTATGGCTAATGTTAGGGCCCTGCTGCTTGCACTATAGTAGAGCCAGCAACTATTATAACAAACCCATGTAAAATTACATGAATAATACATAGTGATAATGCACGGGAGTAATTAATATTATACTGTCGCACTCCAGGCACTACATTTGGGCTGCAGTCGTGGGAAAGGTTACTTATAGTCTCTGCTGGAATGTTAGTGCATAAGAGTTGATCAGGAAATTATCGTAAATCAGAGGTTTATGTTGATGTCTTAAGGCCACACGTATTATGTACTATGTTATAGACTGAAACACTTACAAACTAAATGCGTAGGTTATAATGCGTTGTTTTCATGCACTGCTTCTCACTTCCTCTCCTCTCTATTTTTCTTCCCCCTATATGGGTCAGATCGTCAGAAAATGCACAATTGGCCTTCACCTATCCTCTCAAATAACCCACATTTGAGACGAGAATCAGGTTCAGAATACAGTCTAACATTACCAGACAGATTTATTGAATGAATACAATACAAAATACACTCAGATATTGTCATTATTTATCATTTTTCACTCTAATTTAGCAGAATTTGATAAATGTGCAGAACTGTAGATTGTGCATTTTCTAAAAATTCTCCTCTCTCTATTGACTCGTCACTCCGTTTCTCTCTCTCCGTCTCTCTCCTCTCCCACGTTTTCCAACTTTTTATTTCGGTTAAGGCCACAGATATTATATACAATATTAGAAACAATTACGAAATATATGCATAACATTTAACATGTTTTCCTGTCAGTATTCCACTATCAAATGCTAGTCGCAAGAAATGGATTTTGAGATATCATCCTTTCAAATATCGTGATATCTCAAAATCCATTTCTTCCTCCCCTTTACACTTTCCCATATCAGTATAAAATGCATTGACATTTAGGCTCCTCGCCTGAAGAGGCGGTAACATTTTAAGCTTTACATCTAGGTAACTTTATATTTCTTTAATATTAAAACTCAAAATGTTATGCTTGGGATTTCTACCAAGCATTCATGTGATATTTGTAGGTGAACAACCTTTGCAATCTAGGCTCAGAGTTGAGAGAGTCCCTCCAAATGGAGGTATAGCCCTCTCGCTCCAAACAGCAAAATGTCATTATAATTTCATTAGAACGCCTACTCCTGTGCCCGAAAAGCCATTAGTGCAGTAGGTGTTTAATCACTGATACACAATGCTTATCTGATCTGAGAGGTTGTGAGACTAGACTGTACAGTCCTCTTTATCCTTTTCTCTTTTTGATCTCTTAACTGTCTGAAGATTTCTGCATCTCTGCTCCTCTGTTTCCGTTTTCTTCATGTGTCCGTCTCTCTTACTCTTTCTCTGTCTTCCTTTTGCTGTCAATCTCCTTCTCGTTCTCTTCCTCCGCCTTTACTCTTTTCCTTCTCTCTAAATTCACCTTTCTACTCTCCCTAAAACTCGTTCCTTTTTTACTCCCCCCACCTCCTACTTTCGATCTGTTCCTCCCTGTTTCCCTTCCCCCATTCCATCCCTTCTATCAATTCACCTCTCCCTGCATCACTCTCGGTGTCTCTCCCCATGCCGCAGTCTATCAATATCAATATCGCCCATGATAGCGCTCCTAACTGTACCAGTATAGTCTATACCAACCACCGCATCTCCTCCACATACTCATTTTGCATAGCAAATTCTCCCATTATCGCCCAGGGCGATATTTGGGACTTCACACGTCAGATACACCGCCGGAAGCGCTACTACAACCGCGCCGCCTAGCGACCTTCTGGTGAATCGTTAGCGGAGACGTCGAGACGTTGCGCCTCTGAATATTTAAAATGATAAATCTGCGCTAGAATGTTTAACCTGGCCAGGGGAAGAGGTGGCGACCTATTGGGCGGTGTTCAAACTAACCCCGGCGACCAGGGGTCATGACCTGTAAAGGCTAATGGATCTCACAATGGTGGCGAGCAAGGATATGTCAAGTAGAAGCTTCCCATGGGAGTGTGGGCTTCCTCCTGTAGGAGATATATATACATAAAGGTGAAGGCGCCAGAAAAAGTGCAATTCGCCTACACCAATCCTCTCAAATAACTAAACTTTAAGACATAAGACATTTTTAACTAATTCACTAATTTACTAAATGTGTAGATCGACTGATTGTACATTTTCTGACTATCCATCCCATATAGATTGGCCTGAGCATCTGAAAAGTACAATCGGCAGCTCTACACTTATTTTAAATTCTGCTATATTAGGCTGATAAATGATAAACACATGGTATAATTATATGAGTATAATTGGTATTGAATCGATTTAAACAATTACTTTGGTGATGTTGAATATCGTATTGAACATTCGTTCTGTAAAAGAAATGGATTGTTGGAGAGGATTGGTGAAGGCCAATTGTACATATTCTGGCGATTTAGGGGCACTTAAAGGTGAACGACCTTCGCGCGCTGCTATTATTGGGTTTATTGTTCTCAAGCTCCACTGTTTAATGATGAGCGATGAAGCAGATTAATTCCCGTTTAATCTTCTTTATTTCGCATTTATCGCCATGATAATTGTACCGATTCTCAGAATTAAAACGCAAGTTATCAAGTATCTACCATGAATACTGAATATATTGTTCTTTCTGATAATGCATTTGAGAGAGAAAAATAGAGAAAGATAGCACTTAAGAGAGAGAGAGAGAGAGAGCGAGGCAATAGCGGGTGAAGATGAGAGAATGCCAAAAGATAGAAGGAGGGGTAGAGAGAAAGAAAAGGAGAGGAAAGTGAAAGAGGGAGGGAGAGAGACAGGGAGAGTAGGGAGAAAGAGGGAGACAGAAAGAGAGGGATAGAGAGAAAAAGGGAGGGAGAGGGAGGGAGGGAGAGGGAGGAAGAGGAAGAGAGAAAGAGTGGGAGGGAGGGAGAAGGAGAGGGAGGGAAAGAGAGAGGGAGAGAGAGAGGGAAAGGAAGAGGGAGAGAGAGTCTATTTCATAAGGGGAATCATACATTAAAAATTGCGAATGGACATATAGAGACAAAGAAAGAGGGAGAGCAGGACATGACATATATCCGTTATATACGATAGGTTCTTTTTATCGAGGCCAATTTGTAACCTTTCAACAAGCGAAATACAATACCAATTTAACTGGGGGCTTAACAGGTTAATGACCTTCCCTGATATTATATATCAATCTTTATTGCCACTTTTTGTTATACATGACCATAGTAATAAATAAGTGAAGGTGAACATATAATAATTATGTCTCTTGTCTCAGTCATGGACGGTTCTTCCCACAGGACCTTCTATACAATGAAATTTACGGGTGAGATTTCCAGAAAATGCACAATTGGCAGCTGTACACATTAAGTAAATTCAGCTAAATTAGGCTGAAATTTGGCCAATACAAGGTACATTCGAGTATTTTCAGCATTGCATTCATTCTAGCAATCTGTTTGGCTAGATTGAACTGCATTTTGAACTTTATTTACGTCTGAAATGTGGCTTAGTTCAGAGGACTGGCGAAGATGAATTGTACATCTTGTACAATTGTACAATTGTAAATCTGACCCTTACATAGACGGAGTGTGAATAATTATACATACATGTATTTCTTACAATGTTTTTTGTTTTTTCTGATGACTATGTGGCCTTGCAGTTAATTTATATCAATAATCTTTGGAGTAAATCTACATAAATGTTTATAGGTATATTGCATAATTGAAATGGAAACAGTAGGAGGAAGCCGGTGACTCAGGGTTCCTCGGATTTTCTAGTATAATTATAATGTAATAAGTATATGGGTCAGATTTTCAGAAAATGTACAATTCATCTTCGTTAATCTTCTCAAATAACCCAAATTTCAGACGAAAATAAAGTTCAAATTACAGTTCAACCTAACCAAACAGATTGCTAAAACCAATGCAATGCCGAATATACTCGAATTTACCTAGTATCGACCAAATTGCCGCTGAATTTAGCAGAATTTACTAAATGTGTACAGCTGCCAATTGTATATTTTTGAAATTCTGACTAATATATCGGCAGTGATAAGGAGAGTTAATATAATACAGATGTTATATAACTGAAGGCGTTGCCGGGACATTTCCTAATATAGGATTTCCCTTGAGAGGGAATAAGGCATGACCATTCGTCCTTTGTTATGGAGATCATTTCTTTTTTTAAGTTAAAATCTTTCTCCTTTGTTTTGAGTTTTGTTTTCATTACTAATGCAGGGGAAATAAAAAAGCAAATGCTTCCCAGCTTGTCGTTGTGTACTGAAGTATTCTTTTGTGAATGTGTTTATACAGTGGGATTCTCAAGACTACACGTAGTAAAAGCTACTGAACTATGTCATATATATTGTGAAGAATTAGCTGGTGGTGGCTACAGTCTAGGCCCAAAGTTGAGAGAGTCCCTTCAAACGAAGGGAAAACCTCTAGCATCAAACCGCAAAGTGCCATTATAATTCCATTAAGACCGCAAAATTCCATTATATTCCCATTAAAACGCCTGGTCCTAGACCAGGAAACCGATTAGCGAAGTAGGCTGACATACCATTCTTATCTGATCTGAGGGTTTGGACCTAGAGTGGCTAGGGCTGCTTCACGCACCAGCAACTACATATACTCCCTTTATATGTTACTGACCAGCGTATATATTTAAGAATTGAAATTCTTCATCATTTAACAGAAAGCAGTCGATGAGAGATATGAACTTGTATAATATAAATTGTGTTGTAGTACTACATTATGTGAATGGTGCATGGCACTACATGGCAGAGCTGCACCTGTTCATAAAGGTATAATTCAATCAAACAATCAAATCAAAATATTAATTCATATAAACTAATTATTTTTTCTCTCTCTTTACAGGAAATGCGTTCGCGAGCCGGAGGTGGTAAGACAAATGCTATGATGGCGCACATGCTCGAGTTACGTGTTGCCGAGGGTGACGCGCCACCAAACTGCCAAAGCTACGCAGGAGAAAACTCTGTCGCAGTAGAACCAACAGAATCATCCTGGGACACAAGTATTACCCGCCCTACTGACTACCACATGCGCAACAGGCGCCAAATAGGCAACTCTCCGGGGTCCCCGCCCTCAGATTCAGGGGTCAGTTCAACGAATGACGAAGCCATCAACGAACGCACCACACGCGGAAGCAACGTGATAAAAACGCCCCGGAAGTCAACACGCCGGAGAAAAGGAGTCTCCGCTCGTGAGCGAAACATGCGACGTCTAGAAAGCAACGAGCGGGAACGTCAGCGGATGCACTCGCTAAATGATGCGTTCCAGGAGCTGAGAGAGGTTATACCACATGTACGACTGGGCAGGAAACTGTCCAAAATCGAAACTCTCACACTGGCTAAAAACTATATTAAGAGCTTGACAAATGTGATCTGTGACATCAGAGGGGAGGATTTACCATATAAGGACCTCACACCTGAAGAAGAGGAGGGTGCGATTGCTGGCGAGAAGGTCATGGACAACGATGACGATGAGGAGGATCTTGGTGAGGAAGATGAGAAGGATTTACAAGATGATCAACAACTTGAGAAATCTGAGGCTTCAGAAGAGGCTGACATGGAGGAGGAGGAAGAGGATACAATGTCCTCCTCCACAAATAACTGTGTTGATGAACTGTTGGTGCCCCCACCCACACGAGGAGGGGGGAAAACACCCCAGTTCACCCCCTCCCCAGCCGAGGATTGCCCGCCTAGTGAGCTCTTGGACATTGAGGCATTCGAGGAGGAGGACGACGACACAAACATTGATGCATAAATCAAAAAGGGAGAAAAAAAATATTTTCCACTTTGCAAACCAATCCCAAAGAAGTCATCGATTATTAGTAGTTATATTGTAAGTACTTGAGATATATTGCATCCAGTGCTTCTCAGCATTTCTCATTGGCACTGTGTTTATTTATATAGTAGCATAGGGTATGTGAATATCCCCAATGAAGTGACACATTTTGGAAGGAAACCACAGATGTTGGCTTGGCAAAAGGAGCTCCATGAAAACCCATGAAAAATTAGTGCTAGAGGACAAGAGGATATTGTGCTGAATTGTCTTATTGCTGAAGATGTCTTGAAAGTATACAACATATATGTTACCTTGTGACATGCGTAGCCAACCTGGGTTCCAATCCTGCAACCAGAAAAATATGAAAAAATATATGATAGATATATGGTATATATATACAGAAAAAGCCAGTGAATGTCGCCAAGTCAGCTATTGAGCATTATTGACTATTACTATTATAAAAACAACTAGATTATTGCCATTTCCATCCATGAATATGTTATCGTGTTATGTAAAAATGACTCATTCACGTTCCTCTTTACGATAAAAGCGATGCGACAAGCGGGCGCTCATGAATGAAAAAATAGCCAGTACACATATAGATGGTACTCTATGTCCAGTATGTATGGTCATAACATTGTTAGTGTATATTGCGATATATATTCATAAATATATAAATACATACCAGAGATACTAGAACTATTTCTTGGTCATGGCCCCCAATTGAGGAGGTGGGCCGTAGACGATGTCCTTGATGGCACAGATTTTGGCTGTCAAAGGTTTTAGCATTGGGGAGAGTGAGACCTTAGGAAGGCTGAGCTTCCAATATTATCATGTAAAAGACGTCAACTGGCCCCATTATGTTCAACTTGTTAAGTCCTGTCTTGCGAAATGTCACAAACAAGACAGACTCTTAGACTTAAGGAAGGAAGGAGGAGGTTGAGAGAGAGATAAAGAGAGAGAGAGAGAGTCAGAAAGGAAAAAAAAGAGAAGAAGACTTGTTACTACACGACAAACTGCTTTGGTACCAAGGATTTCCAAGATTTTATTTTTGATATGATAAAGGAAGGAATCGGTACTTGTTGAGATGAATTGGCAATTGGGAGGAAGAAATGAAATAACATTTACTAAGCAACATCACCAATGCAACATAATGCTGATTGTTATATGTAGACAATGTTTCAAAATAAAGCTGAGGAAATGTTATCAACATTATGTCCAGAACACCTTAATGATCATCATGATGTTTCAATCAACTTGTCATGGATTTATTAAAATCAACTATAACTGCCAAAGAGGAACTCAGAGAAGGAAGTCTAACTACCAGTGTCCATGAAATTATCCATAATTAGTGGGAAATGTTTGAGAGTGAAAACAAAATACATGCCAAAATGGCCCTTTGATGATCTGGGTTGTAATATGAATGATATTATGATGATCTATGTTAAATATATATGGATAGATATATGTATATAGACATACATACATATACATAGATATGTATGTGTATTATATAGATGTATCTATCCATATAGATACTTATATATTACAATTGAAAACACTGAATGGTGCTGAGAGCAGCGACTTATGAATATAAAACTAAACAGTATAGACGTCAGCCCATCTCCAAAGCTATCTATCTGTTTATCAATCTGTTTATCAGAGACTATACATTCCATGTGTGAAAGAAAGAAAGTAAAAAGTTCAGCATGTTGAAGCAAGAGAGAGAGAGAGAGTTAGTCAGTCTGTAAATGAAGGGAAAAGGTCAGGTGAGCACATGCGGATGAGAGAGAGCAGCTCGTCTGATGGAATCACGTCCTTGTCAATTAATCTACTCGCGACGAGGAGGTTTGCTCCTAGCAGCCTAAATAAATGGCTTCAGCAAATTACACATTTCTGAAATAAGATCAGGCCAGGTTTAACACAGCTTGAATTAACTGGAAAAGAAGATGAAGAAGAATGAGGAGTCGGAGAGAGAGAAAGAAACGCGAGAGAGGAGTCGTCGGAGCAGATAAAAATCAAAAGACGAAGGACTATCTATCACAAATGGTGCAAGAAGCATACAAACATATGTTGATATATATGTGTGTCTATATATAACGTTATGTATATTGATATACATATATATTTATTATAAGGTTGTACAAAATATTAGTCCGACAAAATGAAACCCTCACCATGTATATAGACAATCATATTGCTATTCATATACATATTCCATATAAATATATATACTCACCTACATGATGGATCCATGCATTCTGATCACGGTTAAAGTTAACTAACAATTTCGTCATCGTTCCACTTACAAATGGTTAATAAATTTGCTGATAATTAATTAATTATTGTAATTAATATAGATATGATTGATGACGAAGATATTCTGATGATATAATGACTATTGTTATATACAAATGTCGGACATTGAATGGATTTTTTGCCTCTTGTTGGTGAAAAAATGTTAAAAAACGTAAAAAGAGTTCAGAGTTAGAAAAAACACGTTCTAGAGCTTCCGTCGTAGATACAAGAATGTCCCACCCTTGAAATGGTTGTTAAATACATATAGACATCGTAATATAAATGGATGCATATAATATATCGTTATATATGTATATGTATCTATATATATTATATATTAAAATGAAAACAAAATGGTTGGTGGTTATGTTTGATAGATGTCACTGAGGTCATGCCCACGTGGTTGTCACGTGTTTGTGTCACGTGTTTGGGGCTCGACCAATAGTGTAGCGGCAGAGTTAGTCTCCCAGAGATGTTGAGTAGTTGACCCGCCTTAGATTTGCTTCTAGACTAGTAGATTGAACTACACGTAGATTATAGCAGGGAGGTAGATATAAGGGAGCCACATCAGCCCAGGGAATCTTGCTTAGTGGATGTGTCTCCACCAGTTTCATACATTTATTCCTATTTCTGTCTTCATTTGGTCAATATTTCTATCGATTCTCATACTTCTGGTGCACAGGACAGTATGAAAGCTCATAAACTGTTAATCACAGACTTTGTTGCCATCGTCAAAATATTTCATTTGAAAACGATACTATCACACATTTTATGCATAAATATTTGTTTTTTATCTTTGCAGAACACCTCACTCAGATTAAGTTTCCTAAATATTCTGAATTATATTAAAATATAAAATGATTATTATAATGATACAATGAGTATACTAGGCAACCCATTAACTGGGACATGATTTACCGATATATTTTTGTGATGCTTGTTACGAAAATGTTTCCCGGAATCGTATTACAGAGACACATCCCGTATTTTGCGACTGCTCCCTATATTATACCTCCCTGGGTATAAAAACAGAACTAAACAAATCCAGAGCCAAGATGAAGTTCAAGCCATTAGCATCTTCTACGCTCATTATAACTATTTTTGATCAGAAGAGAAATCATATATAAATGCATAAACATATAACTATTCATATACATATATATCTTTATATTAAAAAGATTTCTCATTTCTAAATGTTTAATTTCAAATGCAGAAAGTCAGGCGATTTGAACATTCTACCGTTGTAAATTATGATCATTCTATTTTAACACAATCATATTTTTTGCTGAAGAGGGTTCCTGGGTCGTCATAACCAAAATGTATATTTTCCTATCCTTAGACAAGAGAGAAATGAAATCCTATACTAAATACAACATGTTTAACTTTCTTATATAAAAGGTGGAAAGAGATTATTATTATTATTTATCTATATCAACTTAGAGAATCATTGTAAGTTATTCCGATCATAATTGCTTCAATGTCGGTTGGTTAAGTGATGATTGTATATTTCTATGGCTGATAAAGGTTAGTGAAAAATGAAAATGTTTAAGGGTGCACTCTACCAATCAGTTTTAACCCTTTCGTGTTGATTAGTGTTTAACATTCTTTTTTAAAAAGAACTGATGGAACAAACTCATAATAAACCTGGGCAGAGGGATGCAGTGTCTCTTGACTCCCAAGCGTCCACATTCTATGATTTTTTAAAGAAAAATTTTAAAAGCCATCAAGACGCAAGGGTAAAATAGATTGGTGGATCACACCCTTTAGTGACAAATGAGTAGGTATAGAATAGGTCTCCATAGACCGTCAAAATGATCTTGAAACTCCGTTACTAAGGAGTTGAAGCAGTTTATCGTATCATCAAGGCATACGTATCTGTTTTCATGAGTGACAAATAATTATTATTTAAAACGTCTTTTAGGGAACATGAAGTCTTTTCACTTGATTAGAGTTCTGATTGAATACTTTTAATTCTAATTGTTTCCCACTGCCAAATATACTGCCATTGTTATACGTAAGAACGGTACATTTACTTATATTGTACACGTAAGGAAGGTACATCCACTTATACGGTACACTTACGTAAGGTACATTTACTTATACGGTACCTGAAAGAAAAGTACTTTTAGGTATACAGTACAGGTAAGAAAGGTACCTGTAAGGTCTATTCCCATTACCATGACCAGCCGGCCGATACTTTAACATTGTTTTTTTTGCCGTGCGGCAGCCGTACACCAATCAGCCGTTGTAATGTGAATGGGCCTTTACGTAAAGGTCTATGTTAAGTAGATATAATAAAGTGCTTCAAATCCTTAAAGACAGGAAGGTAGCTATATTATATATATATGAATGCTGAAATCATTCCAAAGAAAGAGGCATAGAATATTCTCAAAGGAGATCATTGAGTATGTAGATATGTTAATGTACCATCCATGTGTATGCCTAGATGCATGAATGCAACCCCATCACCCGAAATGAGAGCTACGTCATCATAACTTGTGTACATTCAAATTCAAGAGGAAATTGACTTTGGATCCATACTTTCTGAGTCTACCTGAATAGACATAATTGTTTGACAATATGATGTATGTTTAATTTCTGCTTTAAATCGGGTCATATGAATTAACATACAGATTAAAATAATTTCAGATTGTATTCATTAGTTGGGAAGCATCAAATTGTTCAGGTGCCAAGGTGTTTCTCAGAGAGATCTGTTAACAGCCACAATTCCGAGAAATGATTCTTTGACAATTCTGTCTCTCGGTTTTTCATCCATAATATCTGTTTTAACAATACATGTCAAACTTGCTCCACCCGATCCTACAATTACACATATGGGTCAGATCTTCTGAAAATGTACAATTGGCAGCTGTACACATTCAGTAAATTCTGCTAAATTGGGCTGCAATTTGGTCAATACTAGGTAAATTCGAGTATATTCGGCATTGCATTGATTCGAGCAATCTGTTTGGTTCGGTTGAAGTGTATTTTGGACTTTATTTTCGTCCGAAATTTTGGGTTATTTGAGAAGATTGGCGAAGTTGAATTCTACATTTTCTGAAAATCTGACCCATATATGTTAATGTCATGTCAGAGAGCAATAGCCTTTAGTTTCATGGACTACATTATAATATAATATTGAGAAGTGACAAACGATACACCAGGAGATGGAATTTTCCATTATTACTTGGTCTTGAAATGAGGTATTATTTCAAATTGGTTCTGTTTCAATGGAACTACTTCCTTAAATAGACTCAAATGGTTTATGAATATCAATTATATAGGATGTGTGTATACCTGTGTCTATAGCTTCTGCTAACTGGATTAATGCAGCATTGTCAGTTAACGTCGGTATAAAAGTAAATATTTTCTACATTTCTGTCCATTCTTTTCCAATCTAAAATTGATTTGACCGAAATGTTGGAGAATTCTGTCGAGTTGTTTTTGCTACAGGGCTTTTAAGACGTTGTCACACCATACGTTCAATAGAGGATTCGCATGTCCGCCATTTTGAATCTTAATTCGCATGGAATTATGGGAGTTAATGTTTTAGCATGAAATATTTAATAGTGATTCCATGTAAGTAGCCATGTGTTTGATATGTTTCCATAAAACACATCATCCATTTGGTTTTTATAAATCATTTTCACAATCTATAATATTGGGGAAAAGATTCTATCAATTATGAGGCTGGCTTTCAATTTTCGAAACAAAATGTTGCTAAATGATGGTATGTCAGATTTGAACTTTCTTTCCCCAGGAAGACCTCATTTTTTTTTATTTCTTTTTCTTTTTTTTTCTCATGGAGAGGCTGGCGTCCTGTTCTGAAAATTCAATATATATAACTTGAACTGAATCTATCCCAGCATGCACTGTAATAGACATGCTCAGTGAGATATGCAATTCCCCTATTGAAGTTTGGTAAGACAAAATAACTAATACCTGTTTGGGAGTGACACGAGAATGAACAATAATCTTGCTAGCTTCTCAGGTAATCGTTACAACACCAAATTATAATTAGTCTTTCACTTAAATGAAAGGCGGTTTCATGATAAAGGTGATCTAGATAAGGGATACCTTTTAAAATGAGTGCAAACGTTTGAGATTTTTATCCCAATTTGATGAAAAGTAAATGGGGGAAAGCTGAGTTATGTCCTGTGTTACAGAAAAATGAGTCATAAGTCGGGAGATTTATGTTTTCCAGGAGATTTATTCACAAATCTCCATCTCACTTTTATTTGTGGGTTATCAAGCGCTTTATGTTATATGAATATTATAGAAACCAAATGTCGAGATAGTGTATTAAATATGTTTTTGTGTTCCTAAGGTCATCTTATGGACTATATTTATCTACTTCACTAGTAATCGTCCACCCAAACGTTTCTTCAAACATGAAAATATAAAAAATACATTTTAGATGTCCTAACCCTTACCATGGTTGAGATGCATTAATCCCATCATGACACATATAATGGTATCTCAAATTCAATTTCCTTCGACGTATGACTCTTTTTTCTGAGACACATAACATAATATTTATGAAAAGGTCTCAGTACATTCCCTACATGCAAAGTCAATGTTTCTCTTCTCTGAATCAAGTCGGTTGATGGAGGTTGCGTTCATGTGCATCATGCGTCATGGAATCTCTAGGGAGATTAAGATTTAAAACGCGTACCAACATGTTAAACTCTCTATTGACTTTTATCTTAAATCTACTACTTACATGTTGTGTTTCAACTACAGTACTTACTCTCTATGTGGGTGCCTCTCTAATCGGGACACTTCAACATTATGGATAGAAAGTATCGGTCTTTGTGGTGCATATTTCTATTGTAATTTCCCGCCTCCCCAATCCGGACACTTCACCGTTATAGACAAATAGAGCCAGTCCCTTTACTGTACATTTCTATTATAGTAGTACCTCTCTACTCGGAACACCCCACCATTGTAGACAGTTAAGGTCAGACTTGTGTACGTTACGGCAGCCCTTCCTTCCAGGACAAGTCCCTAGACTATATATTACTATTGAAGTCCCCCTCCCTCTTTAATCCGGATACCCCGCAATTCTAGACAGTTGAGCCCAGTACGAAGGATGTCCTTAATAGAGGGTTGTACTGTATTTGATACACTTGCACTTGTTTCTCATTGACAGTCTAGGCTCAGAGTTGTGAGTCATTCCAAACTGAGGGAAAGCCTCTCCAGTCTAGGCTCAGAGTGGAGAGAGTCCCTCCGAACTTAGAGAAAGCCTCAATTAGGACGCCTACTCCAGGGTCGAAAAAACCATTAGCGCAGTAGGGATCCAATCACTAATATACTTTTGTTCTTATCCGAGAGGCTCTGAGCCTAGACTGTAGACATTGATGTTGAAACACTGATTAATAGGCGTTCCCAAACGTACGCATGTGTACGCGTTTTTAATTCTTAATCCCTCTATTTTCTGAGTTACAAACGAATGATACAGTATGGATGCTGTATGCTTGTATTAAAAAGAAAATATCAGGCACTGAATTTAGTTTTTATTATATTACTTTTGTAACATTCCTTGGATATTTGGTTGTTTTTTTCTATTTTTTAATTATATATTCTCTGTGGGAAAACAGGAAATGAAGCAGCTTCTATCATTCTGTATCCTAGGGATTTCTATCCATTATTCATTATCGCTCTGTAAAAGAATGGGGTGTTTCTGTTTTAATTATCTACATACAATTTCCAAGTGAATAATTTCTCTCAAGAAGACATATATTTCTGATGATAAATCATCTTAACAAATCAGTAACAGATGTGCTCATTCTATATGAAGAATATATATAATATATAATATATATGTTCAAAACATGAGACGGGGTATGTATAGAGGCGACCTGGATCACAGCAGGACCCTAAACGATATCGATTGTGCCTATTTGTATGTATTGGTTCTATCACGATGTATATCTATGTATTGTCTAGTACTATAGTGTTACCTTGACAATTACAGCAACAATTATCATCCCGATGATAAAAATGATGATAATAATGATGATGATGATAGAAAAAAAGGAAAAATGAACTTAAATCCTAAGGGATTGTTATAACAAAGATGAAGAAGAGGAGGTGGAGCAGGTTGGTGAATGTTACTGATCATAGAAAAATAAAAATGTTTTCCTCTCCCATGTTCCATGTCGCCATACGTAGATTAGCGTAAAACTCCCTCCTCAAACTTTCATAGAATATTTGCATATTTTGAGAAAAAAATGTTGTACAATATTCAACAAAACTGTCTGTTTCATTGGTCATGAATCACTGATAAGTAATTGGAATATTCTGGACGAATTGTGTACAAAAAAAACGTCTTTAAAAAAAGATTCAGATCTGATTTGTTTCTAACAAAATCAACAAAAGTAATTAGTCCCTAGATTTGTGTAGGGGGTTCTTTTTAAGATCAGATCTGATATTGGCAATTTTCTGTCATATATGAATTTCTTTCTCGATTGAATTGCAAGACTGCAAAAACAAGAAGGGAAAGAATACCGATTCTGTATGATTTGTATGCAATTTGTTCATTGATTGATATTTTCTTAAGTCTGTTATGAATAAAACAACGCCACTCGCTTGTTAACCAACAGAGAGTCATATTGGTGGGACGACAGACTGGGTCATGACACCGGTGGTGTCTCAATCAGGATTTTAACAAAATTTCACAAATATTTCACAAAATAAGGAGAAATATTGGAAACACTTGAGTATTATCGCATGTAAATTGAGATGATGTTCTATTATAAATAAACAATTCTTGAACCTCAATATTTCTTAATGTTATTGATGATTTTTGTCTTTGTAAATTCCTAGTTCGTATCGGTGATGCAGCGAGCTGAAGTGATCAGGTTTTGGGTAAAGCAAAGTTTTCACCTATTTGCAAGAATGAGCCAAATTATCCGGAAAGAAATATCCTCAGTAATATATTTTTATTAGATTTACCCCCCTGAAAACAACCTCTCATGTACAGTATTGAATTGTGTTCAATAATTTATTTGTTTAAATACTATGCACTGGTGACTCTAAAATGGCTTAAATAGGTTCTATGCACACAACTTAGGTCCAAAGATGAGAGTCCCTTCAAACGGAGGGAAAGCCTCTCGGCACAAAACGCAAAGTGCCATTATAATTCCATTATTACCGCAAAATGTCATTGTAATCCCATTAGAACGCCTAGTCCTAGGCCAGGAAACTGATTAGCAAAGTAGAGGTCCAATCACTGACATACATGAATCAAGGCTATACCAGATCTACTCAGACATACATGGGTCAGATTTTCAGAAAATGTACAATTCAACTTTGCCAATCTTCTCAAATAACCCAAATTTCAGACGAAAATAAACTTCAAAATACAGTTTAACCTAACCAAACAGATTGCTAGAATCAATGCAATGCCAAATATACTTGAATTTATCAAATATTGGCCAAATTGCAGCATAATTTAGCATAATTTACTAAATCTGTACAGCTGCCAATTGTACATTTTCTGAAAATCTGACCCACTTGTATTTATCGTTATCCAGCCTGATCTAGCAGAAATGCGTAGAGCTGCCGATTATACATTTTCTGACGACGTCACCCATCAGGAATACTTCCTGGAAATTTGATTTTTGATTTGAAAAGTATTTTATTCAGGATATGAATTACCAAAATTCTTTTTTTCATCACAACCTGATGCATTTTATAAGATATTAAATATATGGATATTATTAGAGATTTTACAATGACATAATAGTGACAGTAGCTTGAAAAGGTTATACTAATAATAATTATTACAATATCCAAATTATCATAATTTTTTTATATTTTTGAAACCGTTAATGGGATAGAATCCACTCATCCTTTTTAATTTGTTACCTTATTTGATTTATGTGATTATGCGTTTAACCTAACTTGATCTCGAGTAGTATTTTTACATAAGGTATAGTCTAGCTAGACACAGCAGTGGGAGGAAGACCATGGTATTTCTGTTGAATTATCACCCGTGAGCCCATTATCCTCAAGTGTTCATTGACATCCATTGTTCATAATATTATTTGTACACTGTGCATGCCCATTTATGTTCATTTGGCATCTCACGGAAGATTAGCTGTATAAAAATTCTAAATAAAAAATAAATAAAAAAAATCACCTCTTCATAGAGCAAAACATCCTATATTAAAGTAGTATGAAGTAATGTAACGCACCATAAACATAACAACGAAATATCCGATTTGTAAACTATTTAATTCTTATCTCTGATTTAAAACCTAACCAGAAATAACCTATATTAGGATCCGTATAGATCTTTCCATATTTTCTAAGCTACAAATCTATTATTAGACATTAAAATTTAAAAACATTCTTAAAAACAGTTCTTGTGATAAAGACGTTACTAACATTTTTGCGGCTTGTAACTCATCTTTCGGTAGAACGTCACAAATGGGTAGCCTTGACTTTCCCCATACATGGGTCAGAACTTCAGATAATGTACAATTCGCCTTCACCAATCCTCTCAAACAATCCACATTTAAGACAAAAAAAGGCTTCAAAATGCAGTTAACATAACAGAATTGATACTTTAAATCAATCTGATACAAAATATACTCCGATATACCCGGTATTAATCATTGTTCAGCCTAATTTAGCCTAATTTACTAAATGTGTAAAGCTGCCATTTGTACATTTTTGGAAGATCTGACCCACATGTCCTGCTAAGACCCTACCCACACTCAGCCGATTTGCCTCCCGATTGTCCCCTGATTTGGGTCTTCCGATGAATCCTAGGATTACATTTCCAATCCTGGTTTATGTTATTCCAAAAGCATAAACCAAGATTTGAAATGAGATCGTAGGATTCATCAGGAGACCCAAATCAGGGGGCAATCGGGGGGCAATCGGGGGGCAAATCGGCGGGGTGTGGGCAGGGTCTAAGGCGACCACCTTTGAGACAAAGCACTTTCTCACAGCAGGACCAAACAACCTCGGGCAGCAGAAGGAAGAGAAAAGAGCTTCTCCTAAATATGCATGACTCTCATTGTTTCAATATATCATTATCGTTTAACAATGATTTGGCCGTGAGCGTACAATATAATCGATATACTTGCCGCTCACAAGGTGGACAATATAAACTCCCTGTATTGTACAGTGACGTCACGACCGTTCGAGACTATCGGTGAGCCATGCGGACAGCATAATTTGATGAAATAAATCAAATTAAGTTGTAATAAGTTAAGAATCATGGAATAAAAGCAAGAATAGCACAGTATCGCGTCTTCGGCGGCCTGTATTCTCCTCGTACGGCCGAAAAACAACTCGGCCTACGGCCTCGTAGTTTTCGGCCATACTCGGAGAATACAGCCCCCCTCATACGCGATACTATGCTGTTCTTGCTATAGTATTTTTTTTGTATTCCTTCACCGATGTTAAATGAGAGTGCCACTTTAATTTTGTGATGAAGTAAGTTCACCATCACCAAAAGGTCAGCCAAGCAAAGAAGGTTAGTTGATAAACAAACACTCAAGACCCACTCCATTCCAGATTTGTATAACCATATTCAATGCATGTATACATGTATTAATAAATATGTATAAATGCAGCAATGGGCTTGACCAGAACATTGGCTGTGACCCTCAGCCCAGTGTGAGACCAGTGGTCAGTGTGAGACCAGTGGCCAGTGTGAGAAGCGGGGGTGGCTGGGTTGGATGGTAGAAAAACCAGCAGAGGAATTTCAGATTTTCTCTTTCCAAGCAAATAGATAACTAGGGTCTAATAAGCTCCCACACAAAGAAGCCAGCTCCTCTTTTGACACATTATTTGAAGTGTTGTATTTATACCATATTTCTATACATAAGCATAAGTTTTCCGATGGCACATGCAAATCCCTATTATACACACACACACATTCGTGGCCTGATCTCGGCCCCCCCCCCCTCCATTATAGCATTGATACCCGAGGTTTTGGGTGGTCTGGGTGGTCTGTTGCCTGGTGGACAATTCGAGGGGCATTAGCCCCGAGTATACATAAATAATGTATATATCATTTTAGACCCGGTTTGGTCAGATTCGACTGTTATTTACCACTTACTGACTTTTATTTACCAGTTCTTTTGACGTCTATAACCCCCATTCCTTACCGGAAGTTGCCGAAAGTGATTGCCGTGGTCTATTGTGACAAAAATACACCCCAGAATCTGACCAAACTGGGTCTAAAATGATATATACATTATTTATGTATACTTTGATATATAAAAATAAGATATATAATATTTCTATACATGTATACTATGCACGTTTCCCAATAGCACATGCAAATCCCCTATTACACACACATTTGTGGCCTCATCCCCCGCCCCCATAATGAGATATATAGTATATATAATTTGATATATAAATATATGATATATATGATATTTCTATACATAAGCAAGTTTCCCAGTGGCAATTATTGGTGTATTCCTGCAGTGGTAATGGTAGTAAATACAACACCACCGTGTCACCAGCTGGCCCCATAGCCTGCCATGTTCAGGAAAGCAGATCCGGCCCCGTCGGCGCATGCGTATTCAACGTAGCCACCAGCCTCGCCCCTTGAGAAAATAACAGCAATTAAGGAGTAAGGATGGCTGGGCGCTCTTCCCTTAGCTTGTCATAGCGATTTCTTTGCCTGGGGCGATGAGGTCGCATCGCAACATTGAGGCGCGATATCGCCTCCGTCCACAAACTTGTATGTTGTGGGATGGGGTAGGGTGGGGCGAGGGGGTGTATGGGGGAGGGCGATGTGGAAGTGAAACTGTTGCTATATACGGTCAGATTTTCAGAAAATGTACAATTCACCTTCACCAATCTTCTCAAATAACCCGAATTTCAGACGAAAATAAAGTTTAAATTTCAGTTCAACCTAACCAAACAGATTGCTAGAATCAATGCAATGCCGAATATACTCGAATTTACCTAGTATTGACCAAATTGCAGCCTAATTTAACAGAATTTACTAAATGTGCACAGCTGCCAATTGTACATTTTCAGAAAATCTGACCCATACATACTCTCACTATCCCCAGACCCCCCTCTATCTCTTTCCCACCAGTAATGGGCCTCTGTAAATATAGCAGAGGAGCAACAGGGGGTGGGGTATATATAGGGGGCAGGGACATATTGGGGGAGAGGGACAGGAGGGGGGATATAGGTGGGAAGAGTGAGTTCTGTCGTTTTAAAGGACATACTATATCATTTAGCTGATACTTTTTATTTGAATAAACATGTATTTTCTTTAGTTTGTAGATATCATTTAACAAGTGATATGTTCCTTTTATTGTTCATTATTGTCACCATTGAGGGCACCAAACCTAAATTCCCAAGTAATTTTTCTTTTTTTTAAATATTTTATTGGCCAGATATCATACCATGACTTGCAGCTGAAGAACAGAATATGGGTCCTCTCAAATACCCCAAATTTCAGACGAAAATAAAGTTCAAAACACAATTGAACCTAACCAAACAGATTGCTAGAATCAATGCAATGCCAAATATACTCGAATTTACCTAGTATTGGCTATTTTTCAGTCTAATTTAGCAGAATTTGCTAAATGTGTACAGCTGACAATTGGACATTTTCTGGAAATCTGACCCACATATACAGTAAACCCAACTAAAACTGCACACACAGCTACAACAAAAGATCTTTCCAAATTATTATCACATCTAGTATTGAAGTATGGACAAAACTGTGCCTCCATCAATCTGAAGACAGCAAGAACATACATGTACAGTGGAACGTCTCTATTGAGACCACCCTTGGGACTGAGAGAAACTGATCTTAATAGAGGGGTGGTCTCTATAGTGAGGCTAATCTAATACGAGTAAAGCAATTCGGGACTGAGAGAAACTGGTCTTAATAGAGGGATGGTCTCTATAGAGAGGTGGTCTTTATGTGAGGTTCCACTGTATTCGCAAACTTAATATATGGGTCAGATTTTCAGAAAATGTACAATTCGTTTTTACCAATTCTCACAAATAACCCACATTTAAGATAAAAATGAGCTTAAAATGCAGTATAACATAACAGAACTGATACTTTAAATCAACGCGATACCAAATATACCCTGTATTAATCTTTTTTAGCCAAATTTAGCAGAATTTACTAATTGTGTAGAGCTGGCAATTGTACATTTTCTGAAAATCTGACCCATATACATTGCCCCTTCTTTGACAAGGGTGGACTCCTGCAGTAAATCATCACCACTGGCATTACCCTAATCAATATAATTTGGGAAAATTAACGAGAATTTCAAGAAATTACAGACATTTTAGCGAGGGTTTTGGTTAGGGTAATTCCGGTTTTGTTACTATCTACACCACCCACAAGTTATCGGAAATGAGGAAGCAATATTTCATTTCATGAAATAAAGAACTCAATCATCCTCAGAGTGGAGCAGAGCAGTGGGTACCCCGATTCAAACACAACTCATTGGAAAAGTCCCATCAAGTTGGGGTCGCTATTTCTCCACCCACCCACCCCAACTTCTGCTATCCCAAATCCAAGATAGTATCTGTGAGGATCATATCATGGGTAAGATCTTTAGATAATGCACAATTGGCTGATCTAAACATTTAGTACATTTTGATAAATCAGCCTGAAAAATGGACAAAACTACGTATATCTGAGTATATTTGGTATTGCCATGATTCAAACAGTCTGTTTGGTTGGGTTAAACTGAATTTTAAACACCACTATTGTCCTAAATTTGTGTTATTTGCGAGGATTGCTCAAAGACAAACTGGGCATTCTCTAGCGATTTCACCCACATATCCATTAGTCTAGTTGAAAATGCGTTGGAATATTTAAGGGAACAATATATTCCAAAACAATAGTGTTGGATATTTAGGATATTTCCTATTTTGCATATATGTATCCTTGCCAATATGGGACAAAGCAAACACAACCTACTGGAAAAGTGCAATCAAGTTGGGACCTCCATTTCCCACAACCTATTACCCACCCACCCACACCACCTTCTGCTACTACAACATAAGGGTATGGATCTTCCATTATCGCTCATTTCACATCCTCTTATTGGTTGGCGGAGAGGCTGTAGAAGAAGCTGAGGCAGGCAGGGAAGGAGGCTGGGAGAGGGAGCCAGGAAAAAGGTGGCAAGAAGATATAAAAGAAGAGTAAAAAAACACACAGGCAACTTTTTAAGGGGTCCCCTTAATGAGGCTATTTACCATCCAGAGATCATCATCTGCTGGTTTTATAGTCCCTCTATCTCAGTGTTTGTGAATGGGGGAAAATATGCTATTTCTTGAGGAGGAAGACTATTAAATTGTCTTTTCTTTTAGTATTTAAGATTTGTATTTCAACCAAACTGTTTATAGGGTAACCAGCGAGTTGGTTGAAGGAGTGTGAATAGTGCAGTGTTTGTCAAATAAGGGAAAATATACACTTTTCCAAGGAGGATGGAGAAGACTGTCTTTTTCTGTTTTTGTATTTAAGATTTCATTGCAAACAAATATTTTGTACACATACATAATCTAAAATGAAATGGCGCCGCACTGCTAAGACGCTCACTGGCCGCGCTCCGTGTTTATGAGATATAATATCCGTATAACGTCCCCAATTGAAAACCATATACGAAGAACAATTGGACAATCGACTTCGGGACATGCAGGAAAAAGATAGGAGATCTTTACGGTCCCGATTCAGTTTAAATAGCATTAGTCTATTCAAAAAGGAGGATCTAGACATTTTGAAGGCTAGAACGTACATTGAAGAAACCAACGACACACGCAATAGACCAGACAACTCAACAAACATGCATCAAGGAAGTACCCAAATGCAAAATCAAGGCATGAACTATCAACCTGATCAAAGTCAAATGCCTCAAAACCAGCAAAGAGAGAATAGTGGCCCACCCGGGCAAATAACAAAGGACAGCAAAATGGCGTCGCTGGCTGGGAGCAACAAAGGAACCAGAACACAGCGGTTGGAATATACCAAAATCAACCTACACAGACACAACAGAACCAGATAAGTACAAGTCAGTCCTATCCTATCCCACAAAATGACTTTATGACCAGATTTAATGTAAGGGAAGCAAAAGTGGATAGAATTCTGGAAGGTATACTAAGTCTGCAAGCAAACCAATCTCAAACCGATAAAATTGCGAAAGAAAATAAATCTGACATAGCTGCGATGAGTGTACATATCCAAGGTCTAAATGAAAACCAAAACAAACTGCATGTAAATATTGAAACTGTAAATTCTAATGTTAGTTCTGAAATGTTGAAATTGCAAGATAAGATCGAAAATCTAAACAAGAGACTAAAAGAATCAGAAGAAAGAGCCAGTAACTTCGACTATAGTTTTCCAAGGCTAGAAGCAAAGGGAAATTATTATGCCCAGCGTAATACACAGAAAACACCCAACAATCTCTTCACAAATACAACAGAACAAATTCAATATGATAACCCCAGGGATTTAAGAGTCGTCATTAGAGGGGTTGAAGAAAGACATGACGAAGATTTGGAACAGATTTTAAAAGATCTTTTCAATGCTTTGGATATTAACACAAGATTCAATGGTCAGGAAAGGCTAGGAAAGCCAAGGGAAAATAACAATAGTGGCTATACAAGGCCAATCAAAGTTGCTCTGCCCAATGTAAAAACCAAGCTTGACCTTTTCAGAAGCATAAATAGGAACAAACAAAACAATCCTACTGAAACAATGAAGAAGATTAGAATTTCGAGTGACAACACTGAGGAGGAACAATTGTATCTTAGTGAAGCTCGCACAATAGCCAATGCAGCTAAAATAATCCATAAACTGGACGCTAGACCGAAAGGAAACTCGGTAATCATAAATGGGGAAACCTATAATAGGGACAGATTTGATCAATTACCATCAGGGATCAATAAAGAAGATGCTTCCACAATCGAGACCGTTGATGGAATTGCGTTTCAGGGCCATATGAGCCCTTTGTCAAACCTATATGAATGCGATATTGAATTTGAAGGCTTCACAGCTTGTTCTGTTGAACAACTATTCCAAGTGAGAAAGGCTATTATATCAGGAGCAGACACCTCACTTATAGAAAGACTGAAATCAGTTAAGAACCCATACACGATAACCAAGACCTTCCAGAATTCATAAATAATTATTTTGTCAACATTGCATCTAATTTAACACAAAATTTAGTACCAAATTGGATTCCAACTACTGCCCCAAGTGAAAATTCCATTGAAAATATACTAACCAATAAAAATGAGGTGTTAACTCTACTGAAAGAATTAAATCAAAACAAAGCTTCATCAATTGAAAACATCCCAACAAAAATTTTAAAATCAGCCCTCATAGCCCTTTATAAAGAATTTACTTACTGTCTGAACCTCTCTTTTATTACAAATACTTTTCCTGCATCATGGAAAATTGCAAATGTGATCCCTCTTTTTAAGGGGGGTGACAGAAATAAAATTAACAACTATAGACCAATCTCCTTACTTCCGACCCCAAGCAAAATAATTGAAAAAATCATCCATATAAGAATTTACGAATATTTAGAAAATTTTAACATATTAAATCCTGAACAGTTCGGTTTTAGGCCTGGAAAGTCAACAATTGAAGCTCTCACAATAGTAACAGACAATATACTTTGGCAATTAGATAATCACACTGACACATTAATATCCTTCATAGATTTTAGGAAAGCTTTTGATCTTGTAAACCATGAAATTTTATTAAAAAAATTAGAACATATAGGGATTAAAGGCAAATTATTAAAATGGTGTAAATCATACTTAGAAAGCAGGAAACAGAAAGTAACAGTTAATAGCATCACCTCTCAGGAACTAGACACAAAAGCAGGAGTACCACAAGGGTCCATACTAGGGCCATTAATGTTTATAATCTTCATTAATGATCTAAAAACATATATTCCAAATTGTAATTTATCTCTTTATGCTGATGATACTATTTTATATATACATGGTAAAAATCTTGACCTTATCTATGCTGAAATGCAGAAAGCAATCGACAATCTACAACTATGGTGTACCAACAACTTATTTTTAGTAAATTCAAAAAAATCCAACACCATGTTCCTATCAAGTTCTAGAAATATTTTAACAAAAATTGAAAATAAAAGCATAAAATACCATAACAATCCTTTGGAGCATACAAACACATATAAGTACGTACCTAGGATTCCTAATAGATCACAAATTAAATTTCCAAGCGCAATTACAACATTCTATCAAAACTATTTCTCACAAAATTTATCAACTTCACAGGATCAGAAAATACATAAATATAAACACAGCCACAAGAATTTACAAAACAAAAATACTACCCTTTTTTGACTATGGAGATATAATAATACACAACACACATAGACCCTCCATTGACAAACTACAGAAACTTCAAAATAGAGCCTTAAGATTAATCCTAAATATGCCATAATTATGATACTCAGATAAATCAATTACATAATACAGCCAAAATTCCTCTACTTTTTAATAGAAGAATAACACATCTAAGATTTCTAGCTTTTAAAAGAAAATCAAATCCTTTCTATACAAATACACAAAATAGGGATACCAGACAAAATGATGGACCAATCCTGAAAATTCCTAGGTACAAATCAAAATTGGGTGGAAACTCTGTGCAGGTAAAATGTGCAACTGCATGGAATGAATTAACGCCCAGACAAAGAAATATTGGCACTATAGAAACACTAAAATCTAACCAAAAAGAATGGATAAATAGCCTATTTCTAGAATAAACTAAAAACAAAAAATCACTGTTAGATTATCACTATACAAAATACAAAATAGAAAATAATTTACAAAAATCTATTTATTTATTTTTTTCTCTCCAGTTTATCTTTATGGCCAAATCCTTCTTTTCGATATCCACATACCCCAAGATACCACATTGTATATAATCTTTTATCATCGAATCAGAAACAGAAGCATAACACTCCACCATAATGAGTCTGAGTGGCAAATGTTTATCTGTCTTTTATATCCTAAAACACTTCAAATCTGATCACTAACACTCCACATTGCAATGTCTGAGTGGCACAGTGAAAGGAAATTATCAATTGATTTCATTTTATCCTTTATCTAATATCTTTTATATATAAAGATATATTCTATTTTTATTTTATTCTACCACCTCTGTCTAAAATTAAAGACTCGAGATATTGAAAAAATCTGACATAAAACAACTCACTAGAAATGTATAATAATTTTTAATCAACTGTACACAGAATGCACTGTAAAATACATCTCGCCAACTTGGCCCAACAGAACTAACCCCGAAAAGGGGAGTTGTGAAACCAAGTGTAAATAAGATCTTTAAAAAAAAAAAATGTGATCCATAAATAAAGTTGATAAATTACACATTATAATCGATACAAATCTATTTAATACAAAGTCAAAACAAAATGTAGATAAATGTTATGGTCCAAACAGCATAAACTTTGAGCTGGGCCAGTACTTAGTAATAATCCATCCAGCTTGTGGGAGGCTGTTTGGCGTTTCTTCTACCTGGCTTTAGAGCACCAACAATGCCTGTAATGTGGGTTATGGAGGCCTGTAATGTGGAGGCCTGTAATGTGGGTTGTGGAGGCCTGTAATGTGGGTTGTGAAGGCCTGTAATGTGGGTTGTGGAGGCCTGTAATGTGGATTGCGGAGGCCTGTAATGTGGGTTGTGGAGGCCTGTAATGTGGGTTGTGAAGGCCTGTAATGTGGGTTGTGGAGGCCTGTAATGTGGAGGACTGTAGTGTGGGTGGTGGAGGCCTGTAATGTGGGTTGTGGAGGCCTGTAGTGTGGGTTGTGGAGGCCTGTAATGTGGAGGCCTGTAATGTGGGTTATGGAGGCCTGTAATGTGGGTTATGGAGGCCTGTAAGTGGGTTATGGAGGCCTGTAATGTGGGTTATGGAGGCCTGTAAGTGGGTTATGGAGGCCTGTAATGTGGGTTATGGAGGCCTGTAATGTGGGTTGTGGAGGCCTGTAATGTGGATTATGGAGGCCTGTGATGTGGGTTGTGAAGGCCTGTAACGTGGATTATGGAGGCCTGTAATGTGGATTGTGGAGGCCTGTAATGTGGAGGCCTGTAATCTGGGTTGTGGAGGCCTGTAATGTGGATTGTGGAGGCCTGTAATGTGGGTTATGGAGGCCTGTAATGTGGGTTATGGAGGCCTGTAATGTGGGTTATGGAGGCCTGTAATGTGGGTTGTGGAGGCCTGTAATGTGGATTGTGGAGGCCTGTAAAGTGGGTTGTGGAGGCCTGTAATGTGGATTGTGGAGGCCTGTAAAGTGGGTTGTGGAGGCCTGTAATGTGGATAGTAGAGGCCTGTAAAGTGGGTTGTGGAGGCCTGTAATGTGGGTTGTGGAGGCCTGTAATGTGGATTGTGGAGGCCTGTAATGTGGATTGTGGAGGCCTGTAATGTGGATTGTGGAGGCCTGTAAAGTGGGTTGTGGAGGCCTGTAATGTGGGTTGTAGAGGCCTGTAATGTGGATTGTGGAGGCCTGTAATGTGGATTGTGGAGGCCTGTAATGTGGGTTATGGAGGCCTGTAATGTGGGTTATGGAGGCCTGTAATGTGGGTTATGGAGGCCTGTAATGTGGGTTGTGGAGGCCTGTAATGTGGATTGTGGAGGCCTGTAATGTGGATTGTGGAGGCCTATAATGTGGGTTATGGAGGCCTGTAATGTGGGTTGTGGAGGCCTGTAATGTGGGTTATGGAGGCCTGTAATGTGGGTTATGGAGGCCTGTAATGTGGGTTATGGAGGCCTGTAATGTGGGTTGTGGAGGCCTGTAATGTGGATTGTGGAGGCCTGTAAAGTGGGTTGTGGAGGCCTGTAATGTGGATTGTGGAGGCCTGTAAAGTGGGTTGTGGAGGCCTGTAATGTGGATAGTAGAGGCCTGTAAAGTGGGTTGTGGAGGCCTGTAATGTGGATTGTGGAGGCCTGTAATGTGGGTTATGGAGGCCTGTAATGTGGATTGTGGAGGCCTGTAAAGTGGGTTGTGGAGGCCTGTAATGTGGATTGTGGAGGCCTGTAATGTGGATTGTGGAGGCCTGTAATGTGGATTGTGGAGGCCTGTAATGTGGATTGTGGAGGCCTGTAATGTGGATTGTGGAGGCCTGTAATGTGGATTGTGGAGGCCTGTAAAGTGGGTTGTGGAGGCCTGTAATGTGGGTTGTAGAGGCCTGTAATGTGGATTGTGGAGGCCTGTAATGTGGATTGTGGAGGCCTATAATGTGGGTTATGGAGGCCTGTAATGTGGGTTGTGGAGGCCTGTAATGTGGGTTATGGAGGCCTTTAATGTGGGTTATGGAGGCCTGTAATGTGGAGGCCTGTAATGTGGATTATGGAGGCCTGTAATGTGGGTTGTAGAGGCCTGTAATGTGGGTTGTAGAGGCCTGTAATGTGGATTGTGGAGGCCTGTAATGTGGATTGTGGAGGCCTGTAATGTGGATTGTGGAGGCCTGTAATGTGGATTGTGGAGGCCTGTAATGTGGATTGTAGAGGCCTGTAATGTGGATTGTGGAGGCCTGTAATGTGGGTTGTGGAGGCCTGTAATGTGGATTGTGGAGGCCTGTAAAGTGGAGGCCTGTAATGTGGGTTGTGGAGGCCTGTAATGTGGATTATGGAGGCCTGTAATGTGGAGGCCTGTAATGTGGATTATGGAGGCCTGTAATGTGGAGGCCTGTAATGTGGATTGTGGAGGCCTGTAATGTGGGTTGTGGAGGCCTGTAATGTGGATTGTGGAGGCCTGTAATGTGGATTGTGGAGGCCTGTAATGTGGGTTATGGAGGCCTGTAATGTAGATTGTGGAGGCCTGTAATGTGGGTTGTGGAGGCCTGTAATGTGGATTGTGGAGGACTGTAATGTGGGTTATGGAGGCCTGTAATGTGGATTGTGGAGGCCTGTAATGTGGAGGCCTGTAATGTGGATTGTGGAGGCCTGTAATGTGGATTGTGGAGGACTGTAGTGTGGGTTATGGAGGCCTGTAATGTGGGTTATGGAGGCCTGTAATGTGGAGGCCTGTAATGTGGATTATGGAGGCCTGTAATGTGGATTGTGGAGGCCTGTAATGTGGGTTATGGAGGCCTGTAATGTGGATTGTGGAGGCCTGTAATGTGGGTTGTGGAGGCCTGTAATGTGGGTTATGGAGGCCTGTAATGTGGATTGTGGAGGACTGTAATGTGGAGGCCTGTAATGTGGATTATGGAGGCCTGTAATGTGGATTGTGGAGGCCTGTAATGTGGGTTATGGAGGCCTGTAATGTGGATTGTGGAGGCCTGTAATGTGGATTGTGGAGGCCTGTAATGTGGGTTATGGAGGACTGTAATGTGGGTTGCGGAGGCCTGTAATGTGGGTTATGGAGGCCTGTTATGTGGGTTATGGAGGACTGTAATGTGGGTTGCGGAGGCCTGTAATGTGGGTTGTGGAGGCCTGTAATGTGGAGGCCTGTAATGTGGATTATGGAGGCCTGTAATGTGGGTTGTAGAGGCCTGTAATGTGGATTGTGGAGGCCTGTAATGTGGATTGTGGAGGCCTGTAATGTGGATTGTGGAGGCCTGTAATGTGGATTGTGGAGGCCTGTAATGTGGATTGTAGAGGCCTGTAATGTGGAGGCCTGTAATGTGGGTTGTAGAGGCCTGTAATGTGGATTATGGAGGCCTGTAATGTGGGTTATGGAGGCCTGTAATGTGGATTGTGGAGGCCTGTAATGTGGGTTGTGGAGGCCTGTAATGTGGGTTATGGAGGCCTGTAATGTGGAGGCCTGTAATGTGGATTATGGAGGACTGTAGTGTGGGTTGTGGAGGCCTGTAATGTGGATTGTGGAGGCCTGTAATGTGGAGGCCTGTAATGTGGATTGTGGAGGCCTGTAATGTGGATTATGGAGGCCTGTAATGTGGGTTATGGAGGCCTGTAATGTGGGTTATGGAGGCCTGTAATGTGGATTGTGGAGGCCTGTAATGTGGAGGCCTGTAATGTGGGTTGTGGAGGCCTGTAATGTAGAGGCCTGTAATGTGGATTGTGGAGGCCTGTAATGTGGATTGTGGAGGCCTGTAATGTGGATTGTGGAGGCCTGTAATGTGGGTTGTGGAGGCCTGTAATGTGGGTTGTAGAGGCCTGTAATGTGGAGGCCTGTAATGTGGGTTATGGAGGCCTGTAATGTGGGTTGTGAAGGCCTGTAATGTGGGTTATGGAGGCCTGTAATGTGGGTTGTGGAGGCCTGTAATGTGGGTTGTGGAGGCCTGTAATGTGGGTTGTGGAGGCATGTAATGTGGGTTATGGAGGCCTGTAATGTGGGTTATGGAGGCCTGTAATGTGGGTTGTGGAGGCCTGTAATGTGGGTTGTGAAGGCCTGTAATGTGGATTATGGAGGCCTGTAATGTGGGTTATGGAGGCCTGTAATGTGGGTTATGGAGGCCTGTAATGTGGATTATGGAGGCCTGTAATGTGGATTATGGAGGCCTGTAATGTGGGTTATGGAGGCCTGTAATGTGGGTTATGGAGGCCTGTAATGTGGGTTATGGAGGCCTGTAATGTGGAGGCCTGTAATGTGGGTTGTGGAGGCCTGTAATGTGGGTTATGGAGGCCTGTAATGTGGGTTATGGAGGCCTGTAATGTGGATTATGGAGGCCTGTAATGTGGATTATGGAGGCCTGTAATGTGGGTTATGGAGGCCTGTAATGTGGGTTATGGAGGCCTGTAATGTGGGTTATGGAGGCCTGTAATGTGGAGGCCTGTAATGTTGATTGTGGAGGCCTGTAATGTGGGTTGCTTCCATTTTGATATTCTCCATGTACTCTTTGAATTACTCTGGATGTGAGAAGTACTGTGAAGGGAGTCGGGTTCTTCACCAGTGTTAAGTGCTGATTATGAGAAGTAGAGAGGAACACACAAAGATATATCTTTTAGTTCAGAGAATCAACTGATGTATTACAGAGAGGGTATGGTATTAGCATAATTAGAGATTATGGTAAAATGATGATATTAATGAATGGTAATTAACATATAATATCAATATTATTAGCTGGAGCACTGTTACCATATGTAACACAAATCACCACAAACAATATTTTGGACAAACAGAGAGAAATAACCTGGCAATGTGTCAAAACATGACAAACACATTATGGCAACAATGTTTTATACAGAACACATTTAGATACAACAAGTAGGATCTAATTCAGCCTGTCATATCAAGTGAGTCGCAGAGGTACCGTATATCCTCCAAGGATATGATGACTTTGTTGAATGATTGTTTTAATTTTATAGAAAAGGTATTCTTATGACTGATGTTAACAATTCTTACATCTGTTTTCTACTGGATTTATATGAGATGATGAGTAATAATTGATGGAAAATTACTTGTGTTGATTATTCCAAATTGTAAATCCCCAAAATAAATAAATGAAATGATTTACTTTACAGTATCTTACAATAACTGCAACTTAACCATCCTTTACTGAAATCAGTTCTTGTTTCCCTTGGATACACAAATTCGTTCAATTATTTTGACACCAGTCATCGTTTCCTTTGCAAATGCAAAAACTGGAAAGAAATGAACTGATTCTTGTTATTATATGTTTCTTGAACTCTATCCAGAAAAATGGCAATATACAATACAGTACAATAGACTTACGTAATCATATTTACTCACAGTAATAACAATATACAATACTATAGCAAGAACAGCATAGTATCGCATATGAGGGGGCTATATTCTCCAAGTATGGCCAAAAACTACGAGGCCGTAGGCCAAGTTGTTTTTCGGCCATACAAGGAGAATATAGGCCCCGAAGACCCGATACTGTGCTATTCTTGCTTTTATTCCATGATTCTTAACTTATTACAACTTTATTAGATTTATTTCATCAAATTGTGTTGTCTGCATAGCTCACCGATAGTCTTGAACGGTTGTGACGTCACTGTACAATACAGAGAGTTTATATTGTCCACCTTGTGAGCGGCAAGTATATCGATTATATTGTACGCTCACGGCCAAATCATGGAATAAAGGACAATAGACTTACCTTATCACATTTACTCACAGTAATGACAATATACAATACAGTACCTTAGACTTAATCTATTACTTAATCATATTTATTCACTTTTTGTCCTCCTTCTGCTGAAGTCCATCCTTAGACACCCAAGACAGTGAGTTAGGATTAGTACAATTCAACAGCGTGGTCGGCTTTGCCTCTGGATTGTACACCAAACAGTGCACCAACAGCCCCTTAAAACCTCATGAATCTTTTGTTAATGCCAGGCTTCAGCGGGCAACAACAGCCCCACAAGAGTAATGTATTTGGCTTCATGATAACTATGGTAAACTATGATTTACCAGAAATTTAAGACTGAATAAAATTATTTGTCTACAATAGCCTTTATACAACTATCAATTGCAGTCTGAAAAGGTTATTAAATTTATAAGTATTATATTCATTTCAACAGAGATTTTCACTAACAAAATACTATTGGTTGTAATGGAATTCGAATAATTAAGCAGTCTATTTAAGAAGTTATCCTATTGTATATTCAAACTACATCGTAGAACAGAACTTATGTAGAATTTCCTCCTATTCTTATGAAAAAGCCCTGAATATCTCAATATACCTTTTGCTCAACAAACACAACCAGACCTTCTCATTCCCCTTAATCTCATCCTAGCCCCCCCCCCTCACGCCCAGATCCCCCCAACTCCCCCAACCCCCACCCCCACCATTGCTGCTGCTCCTGCTACTGCTACTCCCTTGTTGGAGTAACTCGATTTGCTCTAGGTAGTTTGATCTGCCATTGAGGGAGAAATGAGCAAAAACAGGTAGAGAGAGAACGTGTGCTGACTGTTTCAGCTCGTATTGCTGCCTCCTCCGTCTCCACTCCCCAGCCTCCTACCCCTGTCTTACAAGGCCACGACCAGGAATTCATTCACAGGGGGGTTGCAAGAAGGTTGCGGTGAGGTTGCGGGGGGGGGGGTTGAATGGAGATGTAGTGACGATGCAGGTAGGTTGCAGTGAGGTTGCAGTGAGGTTGCAATTAGGTTGCAGGTAGGTTGCAGGTAGGTTGTGGGTAGGTTGCTGCCGTAAGGTTGCAGCGGGGTTGAAAGGGGGTGTAACAAGGTTGCAGGTAGGTTGCAGGTAGGTTGCCGCCATAAGGTTGCAGGTAGGTTGCTGCCGTAAGGTTGCAGTGAGGTTCCAGCGGGGTTGAAAGGAGGTGTAACGAGGTTGCAGGTAGGTTGCAGGTAGGTTGCAGGTAGGTTGCAGGTAGGTTGCAGGTAGGTTGCTGCCATAAGGTTGCAGCCATAAGGTTGCAGTTAGGTTGCAGCGATATTGAAAGGAGATGTAATGAGGTCGCAGGTAGGTTGCAGGTAGGTTACCGTCATAAGGTTGCAGGTAGGTTGCAGGTAGGTTGCAGGTAGGTTGCAGGTAGGTTGCAGGTAGGTTGCAGGTAGGTTGCAGGTAGGTTTCAGGTAGGTTGCAGGTAGGTTGCAGGTATGTTGCAGGTAGGTTGCAGGTAGGTTGCACTAAGGTGGAAGTGAGGTTGCAGTAAGGTTGGAGTAAGGTTGCAGGTAGGATGCAGAGAGGTTGCAATGACCTTTCAGAGAGGTTGCATGGTTGCAATTTTCTACAGAATTTATTAAATTGTTGCTTTATTTCAACAGGCAATGGTAATGAAGCAACTAACATGTTTTTATTACCCTTGGTACAACATGATATATGACAAACTTATGGTTTTTACACATCCTAAATGTGTGATAATGATTCGAAGTATGAGATCTAACTGAACTGAGTTTGCTAAAATGACAAAAATCAATGATAGCATATAATTATACATAGTTTTGGTACGTCAGTAATAAGCCAGTGTCCAAAACAAAATAAAACAAATATTTATATACATAGTTTCTATAAATTTAGCCATAATTGCTGGAGATTGCTTCAGCTGTTCATTTATTCCTCATGGAGGTATCATTTTGACAATTAATGACTTAAAATCCAATTCTGAATTCTTCCTTGAGCTACTAGGTATTTTAAAGTTTCCCTGGAGAATGTCAAGATGGCCAAAACATTGGCATTCCTATTATGAAATAAATATCAAAACAACTCACCGCAAGCTGGATATTTGAGTTAGTCGTTAATATTCATCTTGAAATCATATCAATATTCTTAGAGAAGCGGAATTGTAAATAGATGTTATCCTTTCTCCTTGTTCAATAAAATTAAGTTAAAGATGAAAGTAATATTAATTATGAGTAATAAAAGACCCTACTTCTGCTAGTTCTTGCAAGAAGGAGCAAGTAGACAGAGAGTGGGGGCAAGAGTGGAGCTACTCGGCACAGAGTGAAGGGAAGCAGATAGAGGGAGAGAGAAGCAGATAGAGGGAGAGAGGCATATAGAGGGAGAGAGAGGCAGATAGAGGGAGAGAGGAGCAGATAGAGGGGGAGAGAAGCAGATAGAGGGAGAGAGAAGCAGATAGAGGGAGAGAGGAGCAGATAGAGGGAGAGAGAAGCAGATAGAGGGAGAGAGGAGCAGATAGAGGGAGAGAGAAGCAGATAGAGGGGGAGGGGAGCAGATAGAGGGAGAGAGGAGCGGATAGAGGGAGAGAGGAGCGGATAGAGGGAGAGAGAAGCAGATAGAGGCAGAGGGGAGCAAATAGAGGCAGAGGAGGGAGATGGGTGGAAGGAAAGAAGAGAAAAAGTTGGAGGACAAGGGGGAAGCTCAAGGAAGAGCGGAAGTTGTCAAGCAGAGAGGAGGAGGTGGTAAAGGGGGAGGAGTATGATGTGGACGAGGGGTGGGAGGGAAACGACAAGAATCAGGGGTAGGGACAAGAGGAGGAGAAGCAGGGGGCAGGGAGAGAAGGAGAGAGAAGACCAGGAGGATGAACAGAAGGAGCTGGAGGAGCAGAAATGTGAGAAGGAGCAGGAGTAGGAGAAGCAGCTGGAGGAGCAGGAGCAGGAAGAGGAGGGGGAGCAGAAGCAGAAATGAGCTGGAGAATGAGGAGGATGGATAGAGATGGGGAGCAGAGGAGAAAGGGAGGAAGGGAGTGATTAAGCACAAAGAAATTATGGAAGTGCAGCAAAGAGCAGGGGTGGGAGCTGGAGTTTGGAAGGAGAAGACGGGGAGGTGGAGATGTAGGTGGAAGATGGGGAGGTGGAGGAGGGGGAGGTGGAAGGGGAGCAGGGGGAGCAGGATGTAGATAAGAATCGGGGGAGGTGGGGGAGGTGGAGGTGGAAGGAGAGGAGGAGGAGGAAGAGAAGCAGGAGGTACAGGAGCAGGAGGTAGATGAAAAGAAGGGGTGATGGAGGTGGAGGAGGGGAGGTGGAAGGGGAGATGGAGGAGAAGGTAGAAGGGGGAGTTAAGCTACAGTAAAAGTGTGGATGAACCAGTAGAGTTGCTCAGAGCAATAGTAAGGGGGAGTAGAAGAGGGAGGAGGGGGAGGAGGGTTATATGGGAGACTGCGTGGGCGAGGATACCTAGCCGTCTCAAGCTCCTTCAGTCCTTGCATTACCGAGTAGCTCTCATTTATGGGTCAGATTTTCAGAAAATGTACAATTCCCCTTCACCAATCCTCTCAAATATCCCACATTTAAGACAAAAATGAGCTTCAAAATGCAGTTTAACATAACAGAACTGATACTTTAAATCAATGCAATACCAAATATACTCAGATATACCCGGTATTCTTCATTTTTCAGCCTAATTTGGGAGAATTTCCTTAATGTGTAGAACTGCCAATTGTACATTTTCTGAAAATCTGATCCTTATAGCAGTAATTCAGCTGCTCTATCCTGATCCTACACAGAACCATTCTTTCTGCCTATATCTCAGTCCCATCTGGAAGCTGGGGGAAATACCAAAGCAATTAAACTTTCTTTTCTTCCTTTAACCTTTTTTCAGCCTTTGTATACCAAAGTCTTTCCGATTGTATTGCTTCGGATCAATTTTGCTTCTTGCTTTTTGCTGAAATACTTTCCTCTTTGCATCAATTTCGTTGAGTTCATATTTGAGATATTGTGCGCGTGGCTTATAGGTAAACACTACATTCATTTGTAAATATAGATAATATGTGATGTGTTCCAGGAAAATAAGTCACAAGTCGCAAAATTGATATTTTTCAAAGTGTTTTTTTTTTACAAGATCCCTTAATTGAAATGGTCTGATATTTAGAGGGTTTAGCACTTATAGTCATATGAATCCATATAACAAATTTCGAGACATTGTATTAAATATATCCTTGCGTTTTGAAGGCCTTTGTATGGAGTATACTTAGTTACTTTACTGGTAATTACCCATCCAGAAACATTGCAAACTTTTTTTTTAAATAAAAATATAAAACTTAAAGTAAAGAAATACGTATTAGGTGTCCTAGTGTTTACTACCATTGGAATCAGCTTGAAGTCTGGGGGCTGCTGTCTTTCAGTAGAAAGTATCATCTATATATATAAAATCAATCTGTTAATTATAATACTATGTTATAAAATATTGTTGTTTGCTGTAATATCTCATTTCGATGTTCAGGGAACCTGGGAAGAACAGCATTCCTGACAGGATCACCCTATTTCTCTGTGAAAATTTGTTTGTACTATGAAAAGAGAAATAAAAGAGAAATAAAAGTTAAGCAGCTGGGAAGGGACATCAATTAGCGGAGGAATTTGCAGAAAATATAATTATTTATTAAATTCCTGGTACTAGAAATGTCCTGCCTAAGCAAGGAAAAATAACTTAGCAACTATTTTCTGCACTCCACACCTGTGCTGGTTATCAGGAAAGGAAACTAGGTCTAATTAGGAACAAAACTTTGTTAATTGTACAAAATCATATGTGATGTGTTTTAAGAAAATGAGTCACAAGTCGCAAAATTGATATTTTTCAACAAAAAATTCCACAAGATCTCTTTATTGAAATATTCTGATTGTTGGTGGGTGTAGCACTCATAGTCATATGAACCCATGTAAAAAGGCCTTCGTATGGAGTATATTTAGTTACTTTACTGGTAATTACCCATCTAGAAACATGGCAAACCTTTTTTTTTCAAAAATAAAAATATCAAACTTAAAGTATAGAAATAATTATTAGTTGTCCCACTGTTTACTATCATTGGAATCAGCCTGATCTCCTCTTTCCAAATATAATAATATCTCAAAATCCATATTTTGCGACTTATGACTCATTTTCCTAAAACGGATCCCATATTCCTAACAGTTTTAGATACTTACAAATGTATTTATTTAAGTTCTAGAGTTCTAGAGTTCTAGTTCTCTGGAAAATTGACAGACTTGACGGATTTGTGAAACATAGCAAATCCTCCTAAATGGGTCGGATTTTCCGAAAATGTACAATTGGCAGCTGTATATATTTAGTAAATTCTCCTAAATTGGGCTGCAATTTGGCTAATATTAGGTAAATTCGAGTATTTTCGGCATTGCATTGATTCTAGCAACCTGTTTGGTTAGGTTGAACTGTATTTTGAACTTTATTTTCGTCTGAAATTTAGGTTATTTGAGAAGATTGGCGAAGTTGAATTGTACATTTTCTGAAAATCTGACCCAAATACTTACCAATACATCGTGGGCTGGGTCAGATCATCAGAAAATGTACAATTCACCTTCACCAATCCTCTGATACCAAATAACCGACATTTAAGACGAAAAATCTGGTTCAAAATACGGTGGAACATTACCGGACATATTTATTGAATGAATACAATACAGAATACCCTCAGATATCGTCATTATTTATCATTTTTCACTCTAATTTAGCAGAATTTGAGACTTGTGCAGAACTGTAGATTGTGCATTTTCTAAAAATCTGACCCAGCTAGGTTTGTCAAATTTAGTAAGGGTCGAGATTGTACTTCTCCTTTGGACCTGCCCCATATGGGTCAGAATTTCAGAAAATGTACAATTCAACTTCGGCAATCTTCTCAAATAACCCACATTTCAGACGAAAATAATGTTCAAAATACAGTTCAACCTAACCAAACAGATTGCTAGAATCAATGCAATGCCGAATATACTTGAATTTACCTAGTATTGGCCAAATTGCAGACTAATTTGGCATAATTTACTAAATGTGTACAGCTGCCAATTGTACATTTTCTGAAAATCTGCCCCATATGTTAACACCAATACACGTTCCATTCCTTATTTACCAATGACAATTAGTATTTTTTTTCTCGCTTTCTCTCCTCGGAAGTGTTCCGTTCCGTTTTCCGCATACACCACTCACCGTTTCCCATCCATTTGCACAAATTGCGTCTACAAGCGCTGAGGGAAGGAAAGACTATTAATTTCTTGCCGCGAAACTGCTTTTTGTATTTGGTTATTCTGATTGGTTCAGTATGGCGACTGATAATCCAATCATTTTACAGCACGCCAGTTGCTGCGGGGTGCTACTTGTAATGTACATGGTTTTCACATTAATGAATGGAGACCACCGTACACAGGGGCCAGCCTAGGGATTTCCTTAAAACAGGCGGCTAAGGGGGCTAAGGGGGCTGAGGGTGCTGAGGGGGCTGAGGGGTGTTTAAGGGGCTGAGGGGGCTGATGAGGCCTGACGGGTGTTGAGGGAAGGTGAGAGGCGGTGAGGGTGCTGGTGGTACTGATGGGGCTTGGTGGGAGCTGAGGGGGCTGAGAGGGCTGAGGAGGACCGAGGGTGCTGAGGTGGGCCTAAGGGGCTGAGGGGGCTGAGGAGGATTGAGGGGGCTGATGGGGCTGATGGGCTGAGGGGGCTGAGGGGGCTGAGGAGGACTGAGGGGGCTGAGGGGGCTGAGGTGTGCTGAGGGGGCTGAGGGGGCTGAGGTCTGCTGAGGTGTGCTGAGGGGTACTGAAAGGGCTGAGGGGGCTGAGGGTGCTGCGGGGTGCTGAGGGGTACTGAGAGTGACTGAGGGGGCTGAGGGGTACTGAGAGGGCTTACAGGTACTGAGAGGGCTGAGGGGGCTGAGGGGGCTGAGGGTGCTGAGGAGTACTGAGAGGGTACTGAGGAGGGCTGGGGGGGGCTGAGGGGGGCTGAGGGGGGCTGAGGGGGGCTGAGGGGGCTGAGGAGGATTGAGGGGGCTGATGGGGCTGATGGGCTGAGGGGGCTGAGGGGGCTGAGGAGGACTGAGGGGGCTGAGGGGGCTGCGGGGTGCTGAGGGGTACTGAGAGGGCTGAGGGGTGCTGAGGGGTGTTGGGCAGGGCTGATTGATATGTGTTGTTAATGATGATGATAGATGATGGTAGATGATGGTGGGGCTGATATGGTGCAACCGTAAATTAACATTTGTACTACAAAATTCAGAAAATTGACGGAGAATCTTCTAAAAGTTTCCATCGGTCCTTTTGCCCCCCATCTTTTTTTCATGTACCTCTTCCTCTTCCCACATCCCCTTTGACAAACAGGGTTTACACTTTCACTAGCACGAGCCCTTGTGTAGTTGGACATTTTACACGCAATCACTAATGTCTTCTCTTTTGTGCTTCTCCCTTCACAGTACAACCAGCTCCACGCTCTGTCCTAAAGTATCTCAAGTAAGCGCACACTCATGGCATTGATTATGCCACAAATGCATGAATTCACTATTAACACTAGGAGCAAATGACTTTAGGTTTAGGTTGGTTTGTGTTGCGCTTTGGTTGTGGCAAACCAAAAATGTTGTGACAAACCAAAAATGTTTAATGTTTGCTATCGTGAAAATTGTCGTTCTGAGGAAGGTAAGGTTTCTTTATGACCAAATAATTTTGCTATTGAGAATGTTTGAAGGACGCTTGTATTAGTTTGAATAATATTATACTTTTCTTTATAAATTGTAATTCCATTTTACCATGGACCTTTAGGAAGAGCTATGGTTTTCCTAGAAGAGAGACATCGTTTTCTGGGGTAGAATTAATGTAATATAATTATTTCTAATCTAGTTTTTCGATAAAAAAGTTGCTAAATATTTGTACGTCAGATTTGAACTGAATCCATCCCAGCATGCACTTCAAAGAGAAAAACAGAAAAAAAAACGGGAAATAAAATTTTGTTTAAACTTTGCCTCGTGAAAGAACATGGTCAAGTGATTAAAAAAAAGCCAATAAAAACATGTCACAGGGTTAGTTTTCATTTCAGGGAGCCCTAAAATTTATTACCGTTTACTGTTTACATGTATGGGAAAAGGGACATTTTTTCCCGTTTTTATACTGGAAAAACGGAAAATAACTCTTTCTTCAAGATCGATATATATATATATATATATACATATCTAACACATTGCTTTACCCTAACAAGCAAAACAATGGGGGGATCACCAGCTTTTAAAAAGAAAATATTCGGCTGGATTCGCTGAGTTAAAAACAGGAATAATGAAGAGTTTCAAAGCTAAATAATATCTGTCAAAATATGTTCTTTCATGCATGAGGGAAAACCTGTTTGATAGGTATGTTTAGAAGCTATGTTCAACCAGAAAATGTGATTCATCTGTCTGAAGTCTTGAAAAACTGAGAAAATATCAATTTTCTCCATAGACTTCAATAGTAAACATTAGTGGTCCCTACAATCACGCAACCATGTTCTTTCTCAAGACAAATTTCAAAAAAATATTGTGAATTTTTATTTTTCATGTATTAGTTCCCTGAACTGCCGCCTGCAGCAGTGCATATGCAGTCCTGGGTCTGAAGTCGATTTGTGGCCAATTTTGGCCAATTGCAGTAGCCCATGACCGAGTGGACCAACGGGCCTAACTACAACTATATGTGTGGCATCAATGAGGCCTGCGACGATGTACAGGCAATCTATGCCCTCACACACACATCAAAATAACAAAAAACCCATGTACAGTTTAGCTTCTAGAGCCCTGTTCTCTGAAACCATAGCGATTTGTGGTGAAGTGAAAATTAATGTATGCAGGGAGAATGGAGATCGGTATCATTGCTGTGGGGCTAAAGCCAGGACTGTATGACGGTAGTTTATGTCTTTCAATAGACATGCGCAGTAACATATGTGATGTGTTCCAGGAAAATAAGTCACAAGTCGCAAAATTGATATTTTTCAAAGTGTTTTTTTCACAAGATTTCTTTATTAAAATGTTCTCATTCTTAGAGGATTTAACCCTTATAGTCATATAAATATGTGTAACAAATTTCAGGACATTATATCAAATATGACCTTGCGTTTTGAAGGCCTTCGTATGGAGTATACTTAGATACTTTACTGGTAATTACCCATCCAGAAACATTGCAAACTTCTTTTTTTTTTAAATAAAAATATAAAACTTAAGTAAAGAAATACTTATTAGGTGTCCTAGTGTTTACTATCATTGGAATCAACTTGAAGTCCTCTTTTCAAAGATCAAAATCCATATTTTGCGACTTATGACTCATTTTCCTGAAACGGATCACATATGACCTCTGGGTTACAAGTTATATACAGAAGGCAGTTGATGATGATGGAGATGGGATTTGCATGTCTCACGTTGAGTCTCCTACAGTTCATCTTGGGAAGTCTTTGTTTTATGGAAGCATGTAAAACATGGCTATTTACATGTGATCACTGTTGAATATGGCGTGCTGAACATAACATGTTTTCTATTGCTTTTACACTCACAAACATAATCATTCTTAAGACCCTTGTCCACTAAGCTGATTCTCATGCGATTTTGCACCGCAGACGACTTTTTCCCACCAAATTATGTGAGAATCGCATGACAATCGGGTTAGTGGACAAGGCCCTTTATGGTCCCATTCCATTATTCAAGCCTCTATATTTCCTATGATGCCTTTCCTTTGTTTAGATCATCTAAAAACAAAGAAGGATTCTTTCACCAATATAATAGCTTAAGCTATGATATTACTTGAGCTATGATATTGGTGAAACGATCCTTTTATTTCCGATAAAAATGTTGCTAAATACTTGTATGTCAGATTTGAATTGAATCGATCCTAGCATACACTGCAATAGACATGCGCAGAGAAACATGCAAATCCCCCATTAAACGTCATATAATTTACACCTTTTAACGCAAGTAAATGTGATGTGTTTCAGGAAAATAAGTCATAAGTCGCAAAATGGATATTTTTGAAAGTGTTTATTTTACAAGATCACTTTATTGGAATGTTCTGATTTTGGGAGATTTTATCACTTATAGCTATATCAATCGATGTATCAAATTTCAGGACAATGTATGTAATATATCCTTTTCTTTTAGAACGACATTTAGTTACTTTACTGTTTATTGAGCCCCAGAAACATTGGAAACTTTTTTTTCAAAAGCGAAAATGTCAAACTTAGAATCTAGAAATACTTATTAGATTATTAGACTGTTTACTATCTTTGGAATCGGCTTGACCTCATCTTTTCAAATAAAATAGTATCTCAAAATCTTTTTTTGTGACTTATGACTCATTTTCCTGAAACACATCACATATATATTGGACAAATGTATGTGCAATACACTTACGTAGTATTACATACACGTTAACTAACGAGTTGGTTGAAGGAGCATGAATATTGCAAGCGACTGAAACCAAGGAGTTAGTTTACAGATTTATCATAATATGCTTTCAATCATGAAAATAGAAGAAATCGAGTCATTTCAGGGGTAATCTTAGTAAAAGAAACCAGATTGGATGCCATAAGTCACTAGTGAAACACATACTATGCGTAACTCACGCTAGATACATTTGTAGTATCCACCATTTCCATATACTACTTCAATACTACTTCAAGTCAACTATAAGGACTTTGGTCTCCGCTTTTGTCAACAGAGGGAGCCACCATTTAGATGTTACCAGATTGCTTATGCTTACTCTATGTTGTTATATGCTATTATTCAACATCGTATCCACACCCTTTCTTATACCTGAACCATATTGTACTATGTCCCATCTGTCTTATTAAAAGTCAGAGTAATGAAACTAGATGCTTGTCTCTTGTTTTCTATTCTCCTCCTCAAACCGAACATCGGGTCATTACATTTTGGTGCCGTGACCAGGATGAGGAGTACAGACTATTTCCTTCTTACTATAAGAAGAGTTAATCCATGTCTCGTGAAGGGCATGATGGTAATACCACTTTAAGGGTCACTTTAAGTGAAGACAACTTACGCCAACATAATGAACAGTTTGTTGGGCTTGAAAATATCGGAACAAACTCTTCCGAAGCTAGTATACCATTTGCTGACGACAGTGACCATTCTAATGGGACTGCAACTGATTATTATGGTCTACCACCAGGCGACGATTACCTCTATGCACAGCAAGGCGCTCATTCCCTTGCTAGCCATGATAGGGGAACTTACAACGCCAATGCAATAGGCATCATTAACACAGGGGCAGAGAATGCTTACCGTCCTTATGCTCTTGGTAGGAATGTACATGGTATGACTAGTTCACCTGTACATGACCCACTTAGGCGGAAAACATTTGCCTATGAAATGAGGGCCCAAACAGAGCCTAGAAAGTTGCATACTAAAGACAGATCTATCGCTGGTTCTGTGTTTGGTGATAGAGTCGATGATTATTCAGCAAATCCCGCTATGGTAGATCTTCAATCTTTGGAGGCTATTATAAAAACAGGAGTGGAGAATAAAATGAGTATACACTCATATACCGAAGCAGACAGAAAATATATTAGATTATTGGCTCAGTCTGTTTTCGATAATATATATCGATTGCCCCCTGGTCGTGTGGATTATTTAATGATCCATTGTTGTAAGTTGGGACTACAACCTAAGGGAATGGGGGGTTATAGAGTGCCTTCCGATAAGGAAGAGGAGGTTATAAACCCAGTGCCACCGGTTCCCAGTAAACAGGAGGCTAATTTTGATTATAGATTCTGGGGTTCTGAACCGGATTTTGATACAAATAGGAGGAAAACACTACAAAGGCTTGTAAACTCCTATACAAAAGCCGCCTCAACTGGGGGTGATAACCTTGATCAGTACTCATTGAAAATTGACGATGTGAGTTTAGCTTGGAAGACGCCTATTGGTGGTATGAAACCGGCCCAAGCAAGAATCACAAAGGCTCCGGAGAAAATAACTGGGGCTAATGCTCCAGTTATTACTAAAGTGCCAGCTGTCGATTTCAAAATAGCAATGGGTAAGTCTGTTGTTGGATCAACAAAGTCACCTCAAAAGGTATCAATCCCTGAGAGGACTATTGTTAGTAGAATGGCTACCTCGGCAGGGATATTAAATGATCTCAAGCCTAGCAAACCGATTGATAATTCTCGTAGGAAATCTACGATGGTAGAAATGGATCAGGTAGTTGACAGACATGTGTTAGCTACTGTTCCTACCCCTCGTCTATCTCTTGCACGTCCTCGTGAAATACCTAGACCCAAGCCTTTAGAGAAATATAAGGGTACAGATTGGGGTGAATATATAGCCGGGGCCATGAATTGGGCTAATTTGTACGGTTGGGACGAGGATACCTTAGTAAGGGAATTGATAATTGCTACCTCTGATCGTGTTGGTCAGACAACATGGGGTAATGTGTCTGAATTAACTTTAGATCGAGTATTGGCTAGACTATCCTGCCAATTAGATGAGAAAACTCCTGAGGATAGAATAAAGGAGTATGAGAACCGGGTCCAGCAGAAAGGTGAAACTTATCAGCATTTTGCTGAGAGTCTATTGGATCTGTGTAGGAAAGCTTACCACGAATACCCGGATAATCTAAGGCTTAAAACGATTATGCTTTTTGCCGATGGTTTACGTGATAAGTTCACTGCTTTCTGGGTCAGATATCGTAAACCTAGTACATTGCAGGTTGCTGTCGATATTGCACAGCAGTTGAGATTTGCTGGGGGGTCGGCAGAGATGCGTGCCTCCCTGATGGATCAGCTGCCTGCAAATTTGGTTTCTTTTCAGGGAAAAGAGGCAAAGACAGTCAGCTTGGCCGCAGTTTCCACTGACACAGATGCTGCTGGACCAGAGTCCCTTGATTCTGATCTAGAGGCTGAGATTGCTGCATTTAGATCCTTCAGAATGCAGCAAAAAGGTTATCAGAGCTATAGCAAACCAAATTATCAGAGCTATGGCAAACCAAATTATTTTGCTAAGCAGTCTAATCCTACCTATAAAGGTAGAGAACAAAATATGCCCAGCAATTCTGGTAATAAGGGTGATGATTCAGGTGGTTCTTCTCAGCAAAAGAGTCGTTGGAGATGCAAATTTTGCTTATCCAGGGACCATGCCAAATGGAAATGCCCTGAAGTGATTACTCTACAGAATCGTTTAAAAGAAAAGAGGGCTAAGGAAGGGGATCAGGGAAAAGCTGCTGGGTCTCAGTGAGAAGCGCAGCTGAGGCCCTGAACTCTTCAGGAAAATTAAATTGTGAAAACAATTTAGACAATTACCCAGAAAATACACATCATCCTCAAGGTGGTGATTCTGATGGGAATGTGAGTAATATCCATGAGGAAGTAGTAGCGATAGGCCAGTCGCTTGCACCTGATGTGGTAAATAACTCTCAGCCGACAGCAAAAAGTGAGTCATTCTCTCCTAGATCTATTCTGGATATGAATAGTTTATGTGGAAGGGAGGACGATGCTGGTGACCTTGCTCTCATTAGCGCTATTACGGGCGACGATGGGGAAGTAATGGTCTCGATGCTATCGGATCCATATGAGGAATCTGAAACCCTGATTCATATCACGCCTTTATTGGTAAAGATGAGATGGTATGTACCTGTTGATATAGGAGAAAAGCGAGGAGAATTTCTCTACGATACTGGGGCTCAAACCAGCCTGGTTTCAAAAGAATTTTATGATTCGCTCGCTTGCAAGCCTCGTTTGTTCGCTTCACGAATGAGGATTAAACCCATAGCGAGTGGTCCTATTGATACACTGGGATATGCAATATTTGAATTGAATATAGACGGCACGATATATAAGAATGCGTGCCTGGTAGTTTCACACCTGGATGGCGACCAAGCTATCCTAGGAATGGATTTTACTTGGCGATACAAATGTGGTATTGCTTGGCCAGGTCGGTTATCCCTGAACAATGGTAAACAGCATGTTAATTGCCTGCGTAAGGGTTCGTTGGGTACAGCTATTGTGAAAAAAGATATCCATCTAGGGGCATATGCCGTACAGGTTGTTGATGTCTCCTTGGGGAATCTACCCACCGACAGGGCCTATTTAGTAGAACCCGAAGTGGAAGGGGAAAATGGGGAGACATTTGGAGGATTAAATACTTATTTGTTTAATTCTAAAATAGCGAAGATCCCTATATGTAACCCTACTGCCTTACCCATCACTCTGCGTCGAAACACTCCTGTTGGTTATGTGTTTGATGCAGAAGAAAGTAGTTTACAGGAGGTATCTCCCACTGATATACGTGACTGCTTTATAGCGGCCAATACGACTGACAATGATCCCATTGATACATCGGGACTGGAAAAATTAATTCATGGTACACATGTAAAGAGTGACAAGGAGAGGGAATTATTGAGAGCAATGGTTCTTAATAATAAGGACGTCTTCCGTCTCCCTGGTGAAACATTGGGATACACCTCAAAGACAACACATGTTGTTGACACTGGGGATGCTAGACCGATTAAACAAGCCTATCGGCGACAAGCTCCTAAGAAAAGGGAGGTCGCAGAGGAGCAAGTTAAAAAAAATGTTGGATCAGGGGGTTATAGAGGAAAGCGACAGCCCTTGGGCTTCTCCTATTGTCATGGTCAACAAGAAAGATGGTACAATTCGTTTCTGTGTCGACTATCGTAAATTAAACAGTGTTACCAAGAAAGACTGTTATCCATTGCCTCGTATAGACGATTGCCTAGATGCTCTAGGTGGCAATAGCTGGTTCTGTACGTTGGATTTGGAAAGCGGCTATTGGCAGGTAGCTATGGACGAATTTAGCAAGGAAAAGACTGCTTTCATTACTGCCTCTGGATTATACCAGTTTAAGGTAATGGCATTCGGCCTGTGCAATGCCCCTGCTACTTTCCAGAAAATGATGAATAACATGTTGCGTGGTCTAGTGAATAGAATATGCCTAGTATATCTAGATGATGTAATAATTTTTGGGAAAACTCTTGAGGACACTATCAAGAATCTTGAAACGGTCTTTTCTAGATTGCGTGACTATGGTTTGAAGTTGAAACCCAAGAAATGCAATTTATTCCAGCGCGAGGTGGAATTTCTGGGAAGACTAGTATCCCAAGAAGGCGTTAAAACAGATCCTGAGAAGGTAAAGGTGGTCCTTAATTGGCCACAACCTAAAAACGTCAAAGAGGTCAGATCATTCCTTGGGTTTGCCTCTTATTATAGACAGTTTGTGCCAAAATTCTCAGAAATGGTTTATCCTATCCAAGACATTGTAAAAAAATCGTCTAAGGTAGCGAAATATAAAGGGAATTGGACTCCTGATTGCGAAGCAGCTTTCACTCGTACAAAGCTTGCTTTGACTAATTCTCCTGTTTTAGCCTATCCTCGATCAACAGGTCGATATATTTTGGATACAGATGCCAGTGGAAAGGCAATGGCTGGAGTTCTGTCACAAGAACAAGATGGAGAAGAGAAGGTTATAGCATATGCCAGCAATTCATTCAGTAAGTCTCAGAGAAATTATTGCACCACGTACAGGGAATTATTAGCAGTGGTGGTGTATGCTGGCAAATTTAAGAACTATATACTCGGTGGAGATTTTATAGTAAGGACGGATCATGCCTCTCTTACTTGGTTAATTGGTTTCAAGGAACCTGAGCACATGCTGGCTAGATGGCTTTTGAAGCTGCAGTTATTTAATATTACTGCTCCTGGAGTGATCCAGCACAGACCAGGTCGTCGTCATATAAATGCTGATTGTCTTTCTCGAATACCATACAGTAGATGTAAAAGGGCGGACTGCATGGATTGTGGTGCGCACAATGCTGCTGTTGCTAGTTTCAGTAAGATAGAAACTGTTTCTCCAAAGGCACTTAGTTTGGAAGAGAAACAGCAGCTTGATTCCGACATTAAACGCATTATTCTGTATGTCGATGGTACCCTTCCTTGGCCGGACAAAAGTAGCTCCGAAAGTAATGATTTTCGAGCTATTCTTGCCAAGAAGAATGATTTATTAGTTCATAATAAATTATTATGCGTACGATGGAGACAGCCCTCGTCTGGGAAATTATTCAGTCGTGTGGTGGTCCCTATTGACTGCAGGAAGGATATTTTTGATCGATACCATGGCCCAGCTTGTGTTGGACATTTTGGCAATTTTAAGACACATACTTCCATGAAGCAGAGATTTTACTGGCCTGGGTTCAGAGGGTCTATAAATCGATGGATTAGACAATGTGAGGCTTGTGCGACTCGTAAGACTCGTGCAGGAACAAATGTCTCGCCCCTAACTAAGGATTTGGCTGGCGAAAGATTTTCTCGCATTGCCATGGATGTCCTGAGTGGATTTAAACGAAGCCCATCAGGTAATATTTGTGTTTTAGTCGTCACAGATTGCTTTTCTAAGTGGTCTGAAGCCTATTGCATGCCAGATCATAAAGCTGAGACCGTTGCTTGGACAGTGTTCAAGGAATGGATACTGCGATTTGGTGCTCCCAATTCCATACACACAGACGGGGCTCCGGAATTTGAAGGGGGTGTGATGAGGGAGTTATGTCGGATATTTGATATTCAAAAACAACATACTAACCCGTACACACCGCGTTCAAATGGCCAATCTGAGAGATATAACCGTGTATTGGTTGAACAGTTATCCTGCTATATTGATTATGGTTCTGAAAAGTGGGACACGTTAATACCTTGCATAGCAAGTGCTTACAATACTAGTGTTCATGCGAGCACTGGTTGTTCACCATACTCTCTAATTTTTGGAGATGAAGCCTATACCCCTGCTGACTTAATTTTTGGCGTGCCACGTGGGGGTCTGGACTTAATTTCCCCAAGTGTATTCCTGGAGCAGTTGCGAAAACAATTGCGAGAGGGACATAGTTTTGCTCGTGATAGACTACAACTCACATCTATTGCCCAAAAGAGGAATTACGATCGACGTAAGCGCCTCAGGGAATTCTGTGAGGGAGAATGGGTATATAGGTATTACCCACCTATTGCAAGTAATAAATATGGCGCTAAGTGGGATGGTCCATTCAAAATTGTTAAGAAAATTAATTATCATACATACCTCCTATTAACATCAAGAGGAGAAGTTCGATGGAATGGGGACTTTTTGAAAAGCGCTGTAGATCCGACCACTACAGATGGCCTTAGGCCTACGGTAAACCTTCAAAATGCCCCAGAAGTTGAAAACTTGCGTGAATCTGGTCGAGATGTTATAAAGGTTGATGGAGGGAAAGTTACGCCTGGTAAGGAAATACAGGAGTATTTATCTGGGCTTAAGACTGATAGCTCCAGGCGGAAAGGCAGACCCCCTGGGAAACCCCCCATTGTTGCTGGTACTGTGTCTAAGGGCAAGGGAAAGAAAAACATTGCTTCACGCAAGAAGGTTCAAAATAAAACGGCCAAGAGAAAGGCCAAGAAAGAGCAAGTTGCTGAAGATTCAAATAATTCGGCTGGGCCGAATATTGTGAGAGATAAAGGGAAGCGGAATATAAAAGTTCCTGATCGCTATTCCCCATGCTAGTTGCAAGATTATAGCAATCTATGCTTCTAGTCTGGAAGTAATTGAGCTCCCATGGTGTACAGGTTGGGAATTGTTTATTTTTCTGCAGAGCAAATATGTCTGTGAGAATATTACATAAAAAAACACAACGAGAAGTCTCTGTTGGTTGGCCTATGAAGCGTGTCGGTCACCACAGAACCCTATATGAATTGATATTTATTGCCTGAAATTTTGTGTGAGTGAATTACCTTGTTAGGCACTGCTATAGCAGACCGCTCTATAACGAGTAGGATTGAGCCTTATTGATTCGGTAGTGTCACTTCACTAATTACCCACTCACTATCCAATTTAAAATCATGGTGTTTACTCAATAGTCTATAAATCTAAATATATGATTGATACCTGGTTGAGGACCTAACCAGTGTGGGGTATTGTCACGTGTCATGTAACCTTGAGGACAGGTTGAAAGGTGTTTTTGAGACACCGGTCAGCAGTGGAGCTGTAACTCTCTTCAGGTGAAGACCAGTGACTGTGAAATCTAGTTGGATCCTTTCCCCTGAGTTATAACTGGAAGAAACTGTAAGTACGCATATTATATTATCATTGTGTATGATATCTGTGATATATGGGATATGTGTGCAAGTTATATTCCAATGTTCTACCATTTAAAGGTAGTTTATTACATTGGTGTGTAATCATTGGAAAGCTTTCAGTGACGGATTATTATGTTATGACGAGGGTGTGAGCTGCTATACCAATAGGAGAGATAGCTTGTACTATAATATGCTTCACTTGAGGTTGGATTTGCAAGTGATTAGATGGATATATCTTTGTTATAAACTAGGTATTTCACTACTTATGACTTGCATGGAATCACTACAAGTGTATTATTGTTATTTCTTGTTTGTTTTGCAGGTGCCAGTATAAACAAGCGGTTATTATGGCTACTGCAGCCGAGAAGAATCCTGATAATCAGGTTGTCAGTATTACTATGTCAGACAAATCCGCCACAGGCGAGAAAAATGCTTATGATAATTCCTCCGAAGGGAGAAGTATTAATTCAACCCCTTTTTCTAGACACTCCAGAAGGTACAATAGGAGAAGAAGGACGCCAGACGAACATTCTGAAACTCCTGCTAAAGATGACGGGATCAAAAGACGATATCGCATTCGCCATCGTTCCATGAGGAATTGGAATGCTAGGGAAGACACCACTATCGCTTGTGTATTACCAAGTTCAGGTGATGGTTGTAAGTCCATCGTTGAAAATAACGATGATGAATTTATGGGTATCTATGAAGGTATATTTCCTAAGTTATGTGCCCCAGATGATACTATGCCAGAGAAGAATCTTGTGGTTCGGGAGGACCAAGATTTGAAGCTAAAAATGGCTGTTAAAATCTTTTCCCCTGGTATGAGATGCCCGTTTAGTTGTTGTAGGTCAACTTACATTAACTATGGTATTCTGAAAGTCTATAACACTAAACAGGCTTTCATGCGTCACCTATGCGAGGAGCATACGCCTATAGTCTTTGGTTGGGAATGCCCATTCAGACTGTGTAAAAAAGTCATTGATAGAAGAAATGAAATTTTCCCTCACTTGGTATCTGAACTTGGGCCGCATGGCTTTAGTAAGGAGTTATCAACTAAATACATGGATAAACTGGGTGAGAAGGAGAAAACATTTTCAGCTAATCCTTCTTTCCACTATACTTTGGCCGTTACATACCATATTTGGAATAATATGGACGAGGCCGCAGCTGAGGAAGGTTATCAGGGCGTTGCTTCAGGTACTAGTATCCCCCCTGTAAAAAAACCAAAGTTTCATGAGGCTTCCATTCCGGTGAGTAATGCATGGGGTACTGCCGCACATCAAGTTCCTACTGCTGCCTCATGTACCGTGTCGATTAATCCCTCTCATGTGAGTGAAGATTTCTTAACCGCCCACAGAAAGGTTTTTGATGATTCTACGTACAAATATGGCGAGTCTTTGGATATGGAGCGATTCCGACATGCGGAAGAAATGGAGCGGATCCAGAAGGAATATATTACCGCCATGAAAACCATGGTGCGGCCATTGGTAGATGTAAGTACTATCATGAGAAGCCAAGAGGAGGTGGAATCTCTTGTAGAAACACTTGAAGAGACAACCACCTTAAACGACCAGTTACAGGTGCGGGTAATGGACTTAGAGAACCACAACCAGCAGTTGTTAGTTGAACTAGTCAAGGTCAAGTCCGAATTGGCTAAGGCAAATTCCAATTTACCTGGACCTGGTCCACCTGCTAAACCATCGGCTTCCTCTACCCTATCTTTTATTCGGGAGAAAAACATGAAGGTCAGAGCGTTTATGAATCAGCCGATATCTGGTCGTCTGTCTATCTCTCATTCCCCTGTTAATACACAGTCCTCAACAGGTAGTTCTGTAATTCCCATCAATGGTGTGTCTCAACCCCCAGCTACTCGTACTACTACTGGGCTGGTCAATCGTTCCCCTACTGCCAGTGGGGTGTGTCAATCGCCTGCTGCTAATGGTATTGTCAACCGTTCCCCTGCTACTAATGGGATGGCCAATCGTTCCCCTGCTGCCGGTGGTGCTACTAGTCGTGCCCCTGCTGCCAAAGGAGGCCCGGTGAGTATAGCTAGTAATGCTAGTACTACTTCTAGCTGTTCATCTGCTGGTTCAACCAATTCTGGTGAAACTAGCAACGTTATTATTTCTCCTGAGAAGCTTATGACTCAGGGAAATTATCCTCTGGGCGTAAACCAGTCTCCTTTAACATTGACTAAGGAAATGTTTCAGGAATACTTATCAGTATCACCGAATAACCATGCCTCAGGAGATAGTGGTCATAATGTAGAATTTATGGACCAAGTCGATATGATTACAGGACAAGTGGTTGATGTATAATTATAGCCATTTGTTATGATTATTTTTCTCGTTTGAATTTACTGGTCTTATAGATTATACTGGTTTGATTGAATTTCTTTTGATATAAAGAGCAGTTTATTTCACTGGCCTGATATATGAATTTTATTGCCAGTAGCGGTTTACTCCTATACAATATTATAGAGTTATTATTGAATCATGATATCAAAATGATTCTGATTATATGTGTTCAAACTGTTTTTGATTCTTCTTTTTATCAAGTCGGACAGATAAGATTCTCAGTGCAATACGTGTATAAGGCCAAAAAAATAATAGGTGTGTTTCCGATTTATCTGGCTGAAAACTAGGTAGGGGGGTGGTAACTTTTTTTTTTGTTAATTTTTTTTGTTTGGAAACCACCTCCCAGGAACAGAAAAAAATGTCTTTTTCATAACAATAGTTGTTTTGAAAACCCGTTTTCCTGCTTTTATAAGCTTTTTTTGTCAAAAAATCCAAAAAAAGTAAGATATGATGGGGAAAAAATCAGGTATGGTAAAAAAACTTAACTTAAGTTATTTGAGAGGATTAGTGAAGGCTAATTGTACATTTTCTGAAAATCTGACCTATGTATGTATTACATCTAGACCTTAGCGCGTACATGGCATATAATGTATCCACTCTACCCCCATTAAATTATTTTTGCTTATGGATAAACGCCTCAACTTGCAGAATCAACCAGTTTATGATCTTAGAATGGATATTTCCCATCTGCTCTTCGAAGAGAATGTCTCTTGGCGTATCATCTTGAATCTTGATTCGCATGGTATTATGAGATATGTCTGTCAGTGTATAATCTATATAGGAATCATGCGATTGGGCAGTAATCTAATGTAAATAGCACTGTGTATTCTGTTTCCTTATATTATACTCTTTAAGAGAAATACGTTAAAGGAGCCTCAGGCCAAAAATGTAACTGTCAGTTATGAACAAGCTTTGTTGTGAAATAAAGGCACTGCTGGGCTCCATTGAATAATAATAAATGGCCATGTGTCTTGTGGGTCAGATTTTCAGAAAATGTACAATTGACAGCTATACATATTTAGAAAATTCTTCTAAATTAGGCTGAAAAATGAAAAATACCAGGTATATCTGAGTATATTTGGGATCACATTGATTTAAAGTATCAGTTCTGTTGTGTTAAACTGCATTTTGAAGCTCATTTCTATCTAAAATGTGGGTTATTTAAGAGGATTGGTGAAGGCAAATTGTACATTTTCTGATAATCTGACCCTTATATGGCTCCATAAAACAAGAATACGTATTTGTATGATAACCCGGCATGCACTGTAATAGACATAAACAGCGATAAATGCAAATCCCCTTTTCTACTCTAGGCCTAAAGTTGAGAGAGTCCCTATAAATGAAGGGAAAGCCTCTCGCCTGAAACCGCAAAGTGCCATTATTATTCCATTAAAATTAAGACCGCAAAATGTCATTATAATCCCATTATGAGTTGAGAATTTTGTAAAACGCTGAGTCCTAGGCCAGGAGACACTAGAACAAAAAGAAATAAAGGTTTATATTATAATATTGTTCAATGCTTTAAAAGTTGTCTTTTCAAAGGGCCTGTACCAAATAGGGAATGGAGTTTATTGTCAAAGTATTAATGAACCTCGATGATTAATTACCAACACCTCGGTTCATTATCTCTCTTTATCTCACCCTAAATGCGATCATATTAAAGATTATTATCATTGTCGCCTATTCTACCTACTATTAAAGGATAATGAAACCATAATAACCTACCTGAGAAACACATACGGGTCAGGACATCAGAAAATGTACAATTCACCTTCAGCAATCCTCTCAAATAATCCAAATTAAAATCAGAAATGAGGTTAAAAATAAAGTTCAACATAACCAAACCGATCTGTGTAATCAATCTAATACCAAACACATTCAGATATACCTAGCTTTTATCATTTCCCAACAGAATTCACCGAAATATGGAAAATTTCCAATTTTGCCAATTATACATGTTCCGATGGCTTGACCCTGAAGCACCAACTACAGCACACCTGTTCCTCCACTGTAGCTAAGCTCATAAAACAGATCCGACCATAATTAATGCAGGTAATGAATGAGTAAAGCCCTCTCTACTCCCACGCTAATATCCATAATGAGTGACTATGTGGGCTGGGGCTGTCAGTCTATCTCCACAATCTCTCATTTAGTCGATGTAACTCTTCATTCACAAGGTTTCCACAATTTAACCCTTTGCATTCAGTCATTCAGCTGCCTTGATTGATATTTCATTTGGCTGGCATGTCTGTTGTTACAAGGTGGTCAGATTTTGAACATCTCATGTGATTGTTTTCAACCGTTTTAAATACTAGTTTGATTTTTTTTTTCAAAGGGTGATGGTAGACTTTTTTATTTGGTTTTCTTGGTTGATGGATGATTGTACATTTCCATAAAACATACCAACAAGGTGAATCCTTTTTTTAAATGACATTTCGAAAGATTTTCAAAAGGTGATTGTACATCTTTTTATCTAGTTTTCTTGGAACTGTCCTGGAATCAACTGTCTTGTTTTTGATGTTTGTATAGTTCTCATTGCAGTTGAGGACAAAACCGAAACCCGAATATTATATATTGTTGCCGTCGTAAATACTCAAATCCCTCCTACACCACCCAATGCCCTCAGAAGGTGATGTGTGGCAGAACAATTACTTTTAAGTCGCAGAAAAATGGATTTTGAGATACCGTTACAGTTGAAAAAAATTGAATCAGGTGGATTCCAATGAAGTATTTCTATATCTTGAAAAATGTTAATAATAAATCTATATTTACACATATTCCCAACCTTAGAAATGCACAGATACTTTCAGCACCAACTCTTGACATTACATTTTGATCTATAATTTGCGTTGGCATGACAACGCAAAATAAATAGTCCATTACCACTTCATTAGTAAAGAATGGCCCTTGGCACCTCGATAGTGTAATAATTTTGAATAGTCTTTAATAATCTTCAAAGTAACATTTTAAATCAATTTCGTGATATATCTCTACATTCAATTCAAGTCATATGAAATATATATGACTACCACACCTGACATATTCACTGTGCACTCACTCTAGATACGTTGTTCTCAGAGCACTGCGCATATAAATAAACGTCTTTAACATTATGAAAAAGAAAATTGAAAAGACATTTGGTTGCAGGTACTGGGGATGCATAAACCACTAGAGGTATATGCATCCAGCTTCCATCTGTTACCAAGGGAATTTGTTAGTTGATCTAATCTAACAGGATGTAAAATACAGTAAAATAAAGCAGTACATCTGTTTAATGTTTATAACCTAGTCCTATGTAGGTCAGATTTTCAGAAAAATGTACAATTGGCAGCTGTACACATTCAGTGAATTCTGCTAAGTTAGACAGAAAAAATGGTCAATACTAGGTATATCTGAATATATTTGATATTGCCTTGATTCAGACAATCGTTTTGGTTGTTATGTGAACTTAGTTTTGAAGGATCTTTTTGTCTTAAATTTGGGTTATTCGAGAGGATTGCTGAAGGTGAACTGTACATTTTCTGGCGATTTTACCCATGTATACTTAGGGCCTTATTGCAATTGTTAAGTTTGTAGGTTTCTATATAGTATACCTCTAGTGGTTTATGCAGCCCCAGTACCTGCAACCACTGGATGTTCAAAATGTCTTTTCAATTTTCCTTTTCATAATGTTAAAGATGTTTATTTAATACGCAGTGCTCTGAGAACAACGTATCTAGAGTGAGTGCACAGTGCATAATTATGTTGAGATCTATCACGAAATTGATTTAAAATGTTACTTTAAAGATAATTAAAGACTATTCAAGATTATCACACTATCGAGGTGCCAAGGGCCATTCTTTACTAATGAAGTGGTAATGGACTATTTATTCCACGTTGTCATGCCAACGCAAATTATAGATCAAAATGTAATGTCAAGAGTTGGTGCTGAAATAATATGGCGAACCTGAACCTGTTCACCGTTCTTTGGCTTCCTCAGTATCCAAAGTACGGCTATACATTATATAACTAATAAATGAGTGGAATAGTACATGTCTCCCCCCAACAAGAAGAATCTATTTATGGGTCAGATTTTCAGAAAATGTACAATTGGCAGGTGTACACATTTAGTAAATGTTGCCAAAATTAGGCTGCAATTTGGTCAATACTAGGTGAATTCGAGGATATTCGGTATTGCATTGATTCTAGCCATCTCTTTGGTTAGATTGAACTGAATTTTGAACTGTATTTTCGTCTGAAATGTGGGTTATTTGAGAAGATTGGCGAAGTTGAATTGTACATTTTCTGAAAGTCTGACCCATATGATTTGTGAGAGAGGAATCTAAGTAAGAGACTAGGCCAGTGGTAGAGAGCCATGATTAATGAATGGAGTAATAAGAAGGCACCAGGAGGCTGATTATATGACCGCGGCCACCTCATAAGATGATTACGTAATGCCTGATAATTGGTTGGGCCATTAATTAGATGTACCTGGGGGATTAGGGGTTCAGGTGGCTACTGCTCCTCAACAGTAGATTGGGCTCTGGGGGTTATGTATATGTGATGTGTTTCAGGAAAATGAGTCATAAGTCGCAAAAAATAGATTTTGAGATATCATTGTATTTGAAAAGATGAGATCAAGCTGATTCCAATGATAGTAAACAGTCTAATAATCTAATAAGTATTTTTAGATTTTCAGTTTGATATTTTCGTTTTTGAAAAAAAAAAGTTTCCAATATTTCTGGGGGTCAATAAACAGTAAATTAACTAAATGTAGTCCATATGAGGACCCTTAAAACGAAAGGATATATTACATATCCTGAAATATCCTGAAATTTAATATATCGATTGATATAGCTGTAAGTGATAAACCTACTAAAAATTAGAACATTCCAATAATGTGATCTTGTGAAAAAAACACTTTGAAAAATATCAATTTTGCGACTTATGACTCATTTTCCTGAAACATATCACATATGTGATGTGCTACAGAAAATTGCTATTTTTCCAAGTGTTTTATAAATAAAACAAGATGTATTTATGGGAAAGTTTCTTTTTTTGAGTCGCTTAATGCTTTATGAATACATTTACTAAATTTCAGAATTGTGTATTAAATATATCCATGCATGTCTAAGGTCATCTTTCAGAGTATATTTGGCTACTTAACTAGTAAATGTCCACTCAGATATATTGCATTAATAATATTTTTTCCACCTTTTATATATGTGTGATGTGGCATAGAATAATGAGTCACAAATCGTAATTTTTTTAATTTCGGATTTTGCATTTGAAAATAGGAAATGGAAGTGGATTCCGGCGGTGTAAACATTTAGGAAAATAAAATATATTTCTTAAATGTTTGATTTTTGTTCATGTTTGATGAGAAACGTTTGCAACACTGTTCTAAAATTCGGTAGAAGTATTCATAAGAATAAGGCGCGAGATATTAAAAAAAAAGAAAAATCCGCCAAAGACATCTCATGGATGAAACAATTTGAAAAAAGGAATTATTTTCCTGTAGTTGTATAGATCTATATTATAGTGTACTATTTTACCATATATAATACTTATCACTCTCCCTCCCCTCTCTCCCTCCCTCTCTCTCCCTTGTCACTATCCCTCTCTTCTCTCTCTCCCTCTCGCCACACTATTTCCTTTCTTTCTTCTCCCTCTCTCCCTCTCTCACTGCCCCTCCCTCTCCCCTCCCCCTCTCTCCCTCCCTCTCCCTCCTTCTTTCTCCCTTGTTACTATCCCTCTCTTCTTTCTCTCCCTCTCGCCACACTATTTCCATTCTTTCTTCTCTCTCTCTCCATCTCTCACTGCCCCTCCCTCTCCCCTCCTCTCTCTCCCTCCCTCTCTCTCCCTTGTCACTATCCCTCTCTTCTCTCTCTCCCTCTCGCCACACTATTTCCATTCTTTCTTCTCCCTCTCTCCATCTCTCACTGCCCCTCCCTCTCCCCTCCCCTCTCTCCCTCCCTCTCTCTCCCTTCTCACTATCCCTCTCTTCTTTCTCCCTCTCGCCACACTATTTCCTTTCTTTCTCCACTCCCTCTTCCTCTTTTCTCACTCTCTCACTTCTCTCTCTCTCTAGTCTAAAACCAGGAGCAAGTGTACCCAGTGAACACTAACGCACTTTTTTTTATAATAAATTGCGCGAAAATTGTCCGCGATTTTCGCGCACCAGAATAGCGTCAGATGTTACTCCATTGAGCGCGAAATTGTACCGCGCATGACGCGGTGAAATATTGCCACTTATATCGCGGTGGTAGCGTCATGTTCAAGGATTCAGGGGGGACGGGGATGGTGTTACCATGGTTCATAATTTTCGGGGGGTGGCGGGGTGAAAACGGAAATATTTGCTTTAATTATGGTTCGTTTATATCCAATATTATGTTGCAATTAATGTACTATAGTGTACCATGCTGTATGAAAAAATGATGCATTATTATCGGCGAAATTGAAGGAAGAGAAGACAAGAAAATGGTTACATTATACATTTTACTCCTTTATTATTCATTTCAAACTCCAGTCACATATTATAAATAATACTTTCATTTGCATTTTACATATTATGTAAAATTCCCTCTGCTATGCAGATCGTCCATGGAGACCAATAAATAAAAATAGTAAAAATACACACACAACGAAGCTTATAATTACTGGAATAAATAATAATGACTGGAGAATTCCTCTAAATCAATATATACAGTGGCACACCCAAGGTATTTCACTGCACTCCTTGTATATCACGAATAATGAAGGCTTGTTTCTTGCAGATAAAACCAATAACCTATAACAATGCTATAACATAATTGCTGCTACACAAACTCAGTTCTATGATACTGCACATTCCCAATCGTTTACAAATAAAATTTTGATCGATATTCTAATTTAATTTAACAGCAGAGTAGACAGGCGGCTATATTGAATCACTGAAATTCACTCTAAATACTCCCTGATATGGCGTACAATGTCATTTCAGATTCAAATCAAATAATATATACTTTCATTTGTATTTAACATCAATATGGATAAATGGTCATTCCCTCTGCTCCTCAGATCGTCCATAAATAAAAAGAGTATTAACACACACAACAAATCTCTATCGAATGGAATAAAACAGTATTCATCTAACCGATGTATAGAGTTCATATAGAAGTTTATATAGTGAGTGTTACAGTGATCGTCAAATCAAGTTACCAAGTCGTTGCTAGTAGAGGTCTGCATTTTGGTATTTTCAAGAAATAAAAATACAATAATATAGAGCTTAGGTCGAACCACACTTGTCCAATAGATCAAATAATATCTGTTACACAATGTTAAAGAACTATTGGCACGTAGCCCTGCGTGCCTGCTGCTTCCCCAAGACCATAGAAACACTCAGAACTGAAAGGGCCCGAAATCTTCATACAGAACTTATAATTCTAAAAATACAAGTTTACACAATATCTGAAATACTCCTAGGGATTACTTTTAATCTAATAAAGCTGTGGGCATCTATGTGCTCTGCCATTATCAAAACACGCGTATTAGAATCTTAAATTGTATACTGAGAATGATAGAGGTGAAACCGCATAATTAACAAGATACCGATGACAACAAGGAATCTAACCCTTAGGTTGCATTTCATGATAAATACATGTCAGGAAATACGGTTATTTCCGAAATAAAATTAAAAAATAGCGTCGGCCATGTTCAAGGGGACCATTGCCTAATCTGAATGAACAGCAACACATCTCTCTTTGAGTCATTTAAACACCATAACTTTGTGAAAAATAGCTTAAGCATGTCTATCATATTTTATAATTTTTAGAGACTCACCATAGGAAGTTGAATTAAAATTTAGATTTTTATGAGCAACACATGCAGGAGTAAACAGAAACATAACATGAAATAGAAAATATTCCAGTCGTTGCTAGCTGTAGTAGCAGACATTATTTTTAATTCATTTAAACCTCACATTTTCAAATGAAATAAAGCGTCAGACACACTCAGATCTATACCCCACAGCTTATACACAAATCAAATAAAAAAGACAATTCTCATGGTCATCTCTTTGTCTTCAAACTAAATATTAATACATTTTCCAGTGTTTTTTACTGAAATAAAACTTGAGGCAAAATGATCCACAACCATAAATAGTTTCCTCTGCCACCATGACTTATATACATTTCCATCTGCTCATACAACACTAGTACTTTAGTCTTGATATGACAGCCTTTGTATCAGGGTAATGGTATTTAAATCCCTGGGTCATTCTGGGAGTTTATTCATAAGATAATTATCTGTTTAAAATAAGGCTTCAAAATTCATTCTAGATGTATATCTTTAAACCATCTTTTGTTCTCATAATGAGAGAAATCATATTGTATTGCAGTATATAAATTTATATAACCATGTCTTTTTTATATAGTTCCATTTGCATTTTACACCAATAGTATAGATTGAGAAGGACAACTCTGATCATACTTATGACAGTGAAGCATTCTTTCTAGGGACAGGGTCACAATCATAGTCTACTGCAAACTCTTGTTGATTCTGGCATTGCTGGCTTGCTTGGTCTGGTAGTTTAACTTGGATCAAGTAGCCTGCAGGTTGTTGCATATAGCGATGGGTACCACTGAATCAATGTCCTTCGTTTCATTTGGCCTGGTGGTCTTGACTGCCTCTGTAATATGATGAAGCAGGAAAAATGTTAATCAAATTGAATATTTTCTGCACTAATTGTAACGCATATGGTATAATCATTTGTAACACATATTTTTTATATTAATTTGATAACCTTGTTACTCAAGGTAGGCAAGCTAGCCTGCCAGAAACTTACCCCCTTGAATATAATATCTAACTGACATACCAATATTTACTGTATTGATCCATCAATAAGGCCACAAATTGACCAGAAATTCTCTACATTTGTATAACGGACGTTCACGATTACTAGACAAATCGTGGCCTGTGATAAACTCATTTCCGCTGAAAATAAACACAAGCTTATGAACGCCACCCACACCTTTATAAGACCCTCCTTGGGATTGAAGATTTTGGTCGCATTAGAAGGGTGGTTTAGTGGGGTTTGGGTTGTGTGTGTGGGGGGGGGGGGGGGGGGCGCCAAAAGGAGTGGGTCCTGAAGGATTATTAGAAGTAATGGAACTTTTCTAAATTGATGATGATATAAAACTTCGTTTAAAGATGGTTTTTGAATGGAATTTAAAAGGCATGCGAAACTTCAAACAGGGTGCAAGAAAGAGGTGTTAAATTACCCTTCTTTGTTCTGAGAAGGATTGGCTTGTAGCAGCACATATTGTATTTGAAATAAAATTGTTTGTTTATGAAAGACAAAAACAGCGTGAAACTTCCATTGAAGCCTAATACAGAGGCATGTGTCTAGGGAGAAGTGGTCGCATGGCTTCTGACATCTTCAAACTCACTGAGCGTAAACACTCACTTACTGACAGCCTAGCTTTTCTGTCAATGTGGGTTCACTGAGTGTTACCTCAGGGAGTATTTGGCTGTTTGGAACTGGGAAATCGTGGTCACAACGTGAGGTGGTCTTTAAAAATAGGTGGTCTCTATAGTGAGCATTTTGTAAACATTAATAGAGGGAAAGAATTTGGGATTGAGAAAAACTGGTCTTAATAGAAGGTTTTATGGGAGGTTCCACTGTATAGGCTAAATATTTATTACATATTTATAACGACTTACTGAAAACAGAGCTGTTAGGTCATGAAAAACACCTTCCTGTCGGTCCCACTGAGGTTGAAAAACTTCCCAGGTGACAATCCATGAGTTTGTTCATGCTGGTTTGTTGTGTCTGCTTTTCATTGGTACCAGCAACTTGTGCCAGTAACTCTACCTGAAACCCAAAGTAAAATAACAGTATCAGGCTAGCTATAATTATAGAAATATTATTGTGGTTACAATTTCAGCAGAAATCTTTAATTTCCCACTATGATTCCCATTGTTTTCAAAACATCATTGCTGATATGAGCAACCCTTCAACTATACAACTATATTACCTACAACTTGCTATCTTTCATTTCTTCATCATTATTTTTTCATTCCTTTTTCAACCACTGCATACATAATAGACAACAATATTACTGTACTGTAATATGCCCATGAAAGGGTATTTCTCTATGAAAACCATAGCTCTTCCAGACAGTCCCTAGTAAAAATTAAGTTAGTCTAGGGGAAGGGGGCATTTTTCCCTTATTTTATACTCACCATGATAGCCCAAGGGCTGTTTCATGTGAAACCAGCGCCAAGTTGGTGATGGTTCAGTGTGGTTGATGATGCCTTTCATAAAAGTCTTTAAACTCTGTTGTGTCAACCCATCTAGTAGCCATTCTTTGCCTCATTCTATTTCCACTCGGGTACATTTTGTCTGCCATTCTGGAAAGAATTTATACCATATGTTCAGTTTACAGGTCATTGCATCAATAGTAATCTACAATATCAACCTAGTGGCGATTATTTAGTCTGAGTTCAATCTTCTATAGCTACTCTCCAAAACCATTATTACCACCATAAGCCATCAGCTGTACCCCAATAATTTCTGTTACAGATCATGGGGACTACTTTTTTCTATTTCAATTGCTAATTGGAACCAACGGCCTGGATTAATTTTTCATAGCCAAGGTGCAGAATATCATGCTATTTGGGGAACCTTGCAATTTTGGTCATACTAATGTTTTTTATTGGTTCTTAATCTCTACTAGAATAGGCTGCAAGAGAGAGACAGAGAGAGAGAGACAGAGAGACCCCCAATTCCGCCCATACACATGTCAATCCCTCTTGTTCATCCCAAACTATATCAAGTGTATTAAGACAACTTACATCTCCCCTTAATTCTTTCATTTATAAATTAACCATGAAGACATACTCATTAACATGTTAAAAAATTCAGTGTGCAAATGTGTGGCCAGGGTTTGAGTGAGTGAGTGAGATTGGTTTCTTTACGCCCTTATCAACACATTTAATATGGTTATATCAAGGGTGGGAGAGCTGAAAGGGAGGCAGTTTATGATCATACCCAGGAACTAGAGATAGAGAAGAAGGGAGAGAGAAACAGAGAAAAGAGACAGAAAGGCACTTTATGGTCTTACCCAGGACCAAGGCCAGGGTTTGTGTTAGTAGCTAGGACCCAAGGAAAAATCCTCGTCTACATTCCCCAGCTGCCTTGTGACCATTTTTAAAAGTTAAATGAGTCTAGCATCAGGCCCTCTCTTAACTTACATATATATATATATAAAGATTTTTATTCCGATTTTATGACATACAATACATACTATGTTACGGACAATAATTTGTACAATCATACATATTGGATCAATATAAATCAGGAAATGGGCATAAAATGAATAAAATGAAATGGCCATAAAATTAATCATACACTAGTTTTTCACAGGGTATACATATTTATAAACAGCAGTTTAAACAAGTAGATCTATAGCGTGGTCGGACGCCTGAGCCCCAAACCATGTGGGCCCAGGCATGTGATCCCCAGGCTCAGACGTCTGAGCCAGAGCGTCGGACCCCTGAGCCCCGGGGTCAGATCCCCAGGCCCGGACGCCTGAGCCCCGCGGTAGGATCCCCGGGCCCGTGCATCAAAATCAAAATTTGCCAATATTATGTGAGTCTGAAGTGGACTTAAGTTATTTTCTGTGTCGGACGTGTGGGCCCAGGCACCTTCAAATCACGGGAAAACGAAATCTATTTTCAGTGTCGGTCTGTAAGGTCCCCGCATATGGAAATAGTGACACCTAAATAGTCAATTTCTATCCTTCCCCATAAGAGAGTTCTACAGAACGTATACCGTGGCCTAGTTTGGTCACCAGTTAATTTTGGGTTCAGATCATAGGCCTACAGATAGTTAAGACGTCTTGCATTCATTACCAAATGACAGTTTATATTAATTTCTATGAGCATTCAGGGGTGGGCGGGGGTGGGGGGGGCAGAGATAATCCTGTGTTGATAGTATGATAAGTGCGACAGGCGCAAGCAGTAAGCCCCCCCCCCCTCCCCGCCCGGAAATGTTTAAAAATCAAGCAATGAAATAGTGCCGCCTGCATGGGGCATTTTAACATCCTTTTCTAGAATCGACTTGTTTAACCTATAATAGGCAGAACGGGGCTGAGGCGTCCTACCTTCGATCTATAGTATTACAAATGTAGTTAACAGAGTTGTAGTAAACGGAGGTTAAACCCAAAACCCCTTCCCAGCCCCTCTCTTTTCCTCGCCCCTTCCCAGCCCCTCCCTTCCTCATTCTCCCCTGTCCCCTCCCTAGTCCTTCCCCACCCTGCGAGCAGGAAAACAGTGGACAAACGGTACCTGGCATGTTAGTTCATGTTGCTATGGAGCGTTTCTATGTCAACAACGTCAACAAATATCCACATTGAAATAAATATTTACAATCATAAACTGGTGTGGTTATACACAAAGTGGATAAAGTAAAAGATATTAACACTGAAATCTTTATCGAAATTATGCTGAAAATACATCAGAAGTCGTCCCGTCCTTCAATGTAAAATTTAAAACTTTTTTGGGGTGCCATCCCCCGCCCCCCCCCCCTCCCCCCTCCCACCCATCTTTTAATTTCTAAAAGATTCTGGGGGAGGGGGCATCCCCACCCCCCGCCCCATTACCCCTCTGCCTCTAGTGGTAGCAAAACACATCCTGCGGTGCCTATCCCAAGTGTAAAATGCGTCTGCCAATGACAGACATTCTGCTTACGAAGTTTCCTTCAATTATCGCCCATATCGGCAAAACTAATAGGCTAAATAGTTAAAAATCCTTGGGCATAAATGAGTTTGATATTTTAAAAGAACACTTCATTTGAAAGCTCGATTTCAATTTAGAACTAAATCTACTGGACTAGCAAGTTTTTGGGTGATTATTTCCCGTCATATGTCAGACCGAGTGATAATGCTTCCACCATTAGTTAGCTGCCTAGGCCTACCGTATGCCGCCATATTGATTATTGGATTGCATAATGCTATGGAGATATAAAAAACGAAAAGCTAGCTTTGATACACATCAATGTTTTTTACAAATGAGTTGTAATCGCTCTCCTGTTACTGAAGGTTCATAAGAATGATACTTTAACTTACCTTGGTGAGAAACTCCAAGTTGAATCCCAATCGATCATGCCTAACAAGAGAGGTGTCCGCCGAAATAACATGTTCCCACGCTTGACTACAATGTGATTGTTATACGCTAGGCGGCGCTGCAGTACATTACTGTCATAGTGCTATCATGCCCCTTCCAATTTGGGACGCCCGTTGTGACGGAATTTAGTTTAACCGGTGTCACTCTTAACTTTTGACTTTGTATTTAAAGTCCCTGGCTTCATTTGAGAGATAAATCTCTTTGCTGGCAATTGCTCGCCCAGAAATATTGCACACATTTTTTTCAAACATAGAAATATCAAACATAAAATAGGCTAGGGCCTAGGCCTATAGCCGGACCTATAGAAACACTTTGTAGAAGTCCTCAAAGTTTACCATCATTGGAATCGGCTTGATTTCCCTGAAACACATCACAAATGGCTGTCATATTTCGTTGACATTTGCAACACCCTAAACTTTATGAAGTTTAGGGTGTTGATCAATTATTAGGCCTAGCATACCCCTCTCTGTCCCCTTAGGGCTATAGGATAGGCCTACCCTCCACCCTCAGAAAATGTACCTACTTGAATGTAGGCCTATAGTTCGACTTCATCAATCCTTTCAAATAACCCAGATTTTAGACAAAACTGAGGATGAAAAAACAATATTACCGTTCAATATAACAGAACAGACTTTAAAACAACATCAGTACCAAATTTACGCAGATAGGCTATAACTAGCCTAGGCCTATGGTCGCATGAAATTGTGGGAGTTGTATGTCAGTGTAAATGCTGTAGAATACATGTTAGGCCCTATGTTTAGCATGGAATATTTAACAGTGATCTCATGTGAATAGCTATCTGTTTTACATGCATGCAAAACCCCTATTGTAGGTCTACATTTTCGGACGACCTTCCCTTCCCTTCCAAAAGCTTAACTAAATGGTTAACTACAAATAATTGGACAGATTGCAGGAGAAACCACTCAGTCGGTGGCATTCCTAGCTAGGCTAAACCAATTTAGTTGGACCAATTATTTAGCTGAATTTTTATTTTGAAGGTGTAGATCTAGTAAAATAGGTCTTATTGGATGTATTTGCTCATCCCTTTTTCTAGTTTAATATTGATTGATATTAGTTAATATAACTTTTATACAATTAAAATGGAATTTGCATGGAAGGTAGGCCTATTATCTTTTCTAGCCTATATTTTCAAATACCATGCAACATATGTACCAATTCTCATCATCATTCTCACCTACGTATATGTTTTCACCAACAGTGACACTGGGTTCTGGCTTGATTTTCTAAGTGCTACACCATCTGAACATAGTCTACTGACGCTGTTCTGATGCGCGTTATTTGCGGTAGAATATCGCTATATTTAGCGGCAATGTGTGGGTAGCAAGGCAAGGTGTGATAGCGCCGGCCGCCGGGAGAGCGTATATCGCGCGCCAGTGTGTGAATTCGCACTAAACGTGCGGTTTCAGCGTTACACAGCGCACTGCGTGTGTGCATTGGGTATACATGTTTAACATGGTATACATGCATCCATCATGTTAAGCAGTGAATCAGTGGGGGTCTGTATGGCTGTATGTATACATATCTGGGTCAGATTTTCAGAAAATGTACAAGTGGCAGCTGTACACATTTAGTAAATTATGCCAAATTAGTACGCAATTTGGCCAATACTACGTAAATTCAAGTATATTCGGCATTGCATTGATTCTAGCAATCTGTTTGGTTAGGTTGAACTGTATTTTGAACATTATTTTGGTCTGAAATGTGGGTTATTTGAGAAGATTGGCGGAGTTGAATTGTACATTTTCTGAAATTTTGACCCACCTGCTCTCATGATTCCCATGCCAATCAGTAGGCTATCGTTGCACTATCATGCAGTCTAATACATCTATCATGTAACTCTGACATTTATAGGCCCTCATATAATTAACTGTAGAATTATACAAGCAGCGAGGGACTAGGTATGTATATATGGGTGAAATCGCCAGAAAATGTACAATTCATCTTCACCAATCCTCTCAAACAACCCATATTTCAGACGAAAATAATGTTCAAAATACAGTTCAACCTAACCACACAGATTGCTAGAATCAATGCAATGCTGAATATACTCGAATTTACCTAGTATTGACCAAATCGCAGCCTAATTTGGCAGATTTTACTAAATGTGTACAGATGCGAATTGTACATTTTATGAAAATCTGACTCATACATGTAGAATTGGCCATCAAGATCTGATCAACCAGATTCATTATTGTACCATTTAACAACCATCTCCAACCTTTAGGTAGCAAAACAAATAGAAATTTAATATAGATAATGTCAATTTATATACTTGGGTTTACTGTGGTGTGGCAATAGGATATTAATTATATAATTAGAAAAATAGTTATTAAGATTATATATGATATACACATGGTGTAGTCGCAGATGGTGTAATTGTAAGTGTTAACCGACTAGTGGTTTAATTAAGGAGTAAGGCAATTAATTAATGCGTTTGGGTTTGCTACCGCAAGGCAGCCATTAAGGCGAGCTTCCGATTGTATAACCAAACAATTAAATAACTTGTTGTGTTTAGAAATGTTAGTTTGCCCATATTTTCATGCATAGTATGCCAACCATGTTTTGTATACAACAAAAACGAGCAAAATGTCCCAGAATTAGACTGAAATTCACCTATACATGAATCTCAAACCTACGCTTTGATAGTTAAAGGTAAAAATACTAAAAAGGTTGTGTAACCCATTTGTTTCAGTCTGTTTGAATGTTTACACTCCTACATTTGACATCTGTTATGGGTCAGATTTTCAGAAAATGTACAATTGTCCTTTACCAATCCTTTGAAATAACCCAAATTTAAGACGAAAATCAGGTTCAAAATACGTTCAACATAACCAGACAGATTTATTGCATGAATACAATACAGAATACACTCAGATATACCTAGTATTTATCAATTTTCACTCTAATTTAGCAGAATTTGATAGATGTGTAGAACTGTAGATTGTGCATTTTCTGAGAATCTGACCCTTATAATGATTTACCGATGCTAGGTGGGAACCAGTTTGGCGACCTTAATTTACCATCTGAGCTACCTGGGTTGCCTTGTCTTATTCCAGGACGCCAAAATAAAACAAAATGAGTAATAGATATTGCGCTTGTCAATATAGATCAGACTATAATTTTTGTAAAGTTTCAGGTTGTGAACTAGAAACAATAAAGACAAATATTGATAAAAGGTGACAGGTGTTTTGATGATGATATATTGTGAACTAGAAAGTTTGAAGCATTTTGTACCAATACAACTGACTTTTGAATATGACCAATTGTATTGAATGCTATTGAATCGATCACAAGTGTCGAGATTTATTCATATGCATTTTATTTGGCTTTAGTCTATTCAATAACTGTTCAGAGTTGATCTCTACCCATAGAACTCACACAGGTGCGCCATGTTTTATTGAGATATAAATCTACTCGGAAATTGACATTTTGTCTCATTACAATAAGGCCTAGTCAGTTCTCAATCGCTGTAAATTTAGTATCAGAAATCCTTGTTCAGTGTTCCTTGTTAAGGGTACATTTTTCCTCTGTTTATTGTACTCTGGAAATACACATTTATATGTGGTGTGGTACAGACAAATAATTTATAATCTAATCAATATTTCCACAATTTAAGTTTAATATTTTAATTTTCGAAAAGATAGTTTGCACTATTTCTCAGTGGGCATATTACCAGTAAAGAAAGAACTCAATAAAATCCTCCAAAATGTTGGTCAAATGATTTGTTGATGGTTTGGAAAAGAGTGAAAGAAAATGTAAGAAATATTTTGTTTTTTACCAACATTAACTTAGAATGCAGCTTTAAGTAAAATATAAGCATGGTGCCTATAGCTATGCATATATAGCTATGTGTATATAGCTATGCGTATATAGCTATGCATATATAGCTACGTGTATATAGCTATGTGTATATAGCTACGCATATGGCTACACATAGCTACACATAGCTACACTTTGCTACACATAGCTACACATAGCTACACATAGCTACATATTTAGCTACATATAGCTACATATAGCTACATATATAGCTACATATAGCTACATATATAGCTACATATATAGCTACATATAGCTACACATAGCTACATATAGCTACACATAGCTACACATAGCTACACATAGCTACACATAGCTACACATAGCTACACATATAGCTACACATATAGCTACACATATAGCTACACATATAGCTACACATATAGCTACATATAGCTACACATATAGCTACACATATAGCTACACATATGGATACACATATAGCTACACATATAGCTACACATAAAGATACACATATAGCTACACATATAGCTACACATATAGCTACACATATAGCTACACATATAGCTACACATATAGCTACACATATAGCTACACATATAGCTACACATATGGATACACATATAGCTACACATATAGCTACACATATAGCTACACATATAGCTACACATATAGCTATACATATAGCTACACATATAGCTACACACATAGCTACATATAGCTACACATATAGCTACACATATAGATACACATATAGCTACACATATAGCTACACATATAGATACACATATAGATACACATATAGATACACATATAGATACACATAGCTACACATAAAGCTACACATAGCTACACATAGCTACATATATAGCTACACATATAACTACACATATAGCTACACATATAGCTACACATATAGCTACATATAGATACACATATAGATATACACACATAGATACACTTATAGCTGCCTCTGTGGGACTGGCGCATGCGCTCAAGTACCCACCTGGCTCCTCCTCACATGATCAACATGTGACCAACATTACCACCACATGCGTCCTCCCTCCTCCAGGTGTTGACCCACTTACTCCTCCATCCTACCTGAACATTACAAGCGAAGGAATGGTGTTAATGGTAAATTAAATGAATATAACAATGGTAATAACATGTTTATATTGAAATGAGGTATAGACATGGACACACAGTTCCAGCTTTATGGTAGGCCTTTCTGTCAGCCATTCAGGAGCACTGTAACTTTTTATAGGTGTAATAGTTATCATAATGGTAGTAATAATAATAGTATTGTTTACTTGTCCATTTAAAAGATCTTACCAGATGTGTGCTACACATCTGGTCAGATTTCTTCCGATTGTGATGGGTGAAAGGAAAAATGAGTCACAAGTCGCAAAAAATGGATTTTAGGATAGCATCACATTTGAAATATGTCTTTCCCCTCTCTCTGCCCCCTCTCTATCCTCTTCCCTCTCTCTGCCTCCTCCACTCTCCACCTCTCTCTCTCCCTTCTCCCCCTCTCCCCTTTTTCTCCTCTCTTCCTCTTTCTCCCTCTTTCTCCCCCTCTCTCCCCCTCTCTCCCTCCTCGCCCTCCCCTTTTTCTCTTTCTCCCTCACCTCTATCCCCCTCTCTCTCCCCACTCTCACCTCTCTCCCCTCTCCCCTCTCTCTACCCATCTCTTCCCCTCTCTCCCTCCCCTATTCCTCTTTCTTCCCTCCTCTCTCCCTCCCTCCTCTCTCTCTCCTCTCTTCCTCTTTCTCCCTCTCTGTCTCTCCCCTCTTTCTTCTTACACTCTCTCCTCTCAGGTAGCGGATATAGCAATTATTGTATATTGATGCCTTGTTTAAATCTGCGCTCTAAGCCAACATCGGTGAAATATGTTCTACATCTCGTTCTACTTCTAAAGTCATTTGATCACAATTTTGGAGGGTGCTTTTAAGATACATTTTATTATTTATTTCAGGGAAGATTCTTTTATTATGATACATGTTTTATTGACTGGCAAGACAATAAATTGACTTTTATTGCTATGTGTAATTGTATATATTAATTTCAGGTACTACTCTTCTGGCCAGTCTGAATAATAATTTAATAAATATTATGCATTTTATGTTTGTGTTATTTTTGTTTATATTCTCTTGTTACGATTCCTAGTCTTATGAATTTCAAACATGGAAATATCAACCCATGAACATATGGATGAATTCGCCAGAAAATGCACAATTCACTTTCACCAAACTCCTCAAATAACCCAAATTTACGAAAATAAAGTTCAAGTTCAACCTAACCAAACAGATTGAGTTTACTAAATGTATACAGCTGTCAATTGTACATTTTCTGAAAATCTGACCCATATGCATTGAACTATTACACTTTCTATATAACCAAACCATTACCATTTCATTTGAATTGCAAAATGTATTCATTCATTTACAAGAGTTATTATTATTCCTTCAGCATATGAATTAGTTTCATGTATGATGAATCACTCTGATGATTATACAAATTAAGTGCAAGTCTACAAACAAGCTCGTTACACCAGGTTGTGGGATGGGGATGTAAGTACAAACACGGGTCAGTGTTTAGGTCTAAATGCCCGCAGGATGAACAAGTTGCATCTACTTCCGCAGAATTCATTATTATTGTTATTAAGGCAAGTCTATAACTAAAGCCTGGGTTCCACTGTCACGCTACTTCTCCCGCTACTACTCTCGTTTCTTGCGTGCCCCTACTTTAGATGTAACGGGAAGTAGCTGTTTCAAATCAAACATGTTTGAATTAAAGCGGCTTCTTCCCGCTACTTGCTCCCACTTCTAAAAGTAGTGGGACCAAAACGGGAGGAGTATCGGGAGAAGTAGTGGCGCAGTTTCTTTGCTCCGCTACTTTAGAAGTAAAAGCTGGGTTCCACTGGCCTGGCTACTTCTCCCGTTTCTGCTCCCACTTCTTGATGAAAGCAGCGGAAGCAGAAGGGGGAGAGTAATAGGGATGGGTGCTATTGGACCTTGCTCCAAAGCCATGTTACTTCCCGCTTTTTTTTGAGTATTTTCGAAGCGTGGAGTGCTCTCGCTTCTATCAAACATGTTTGAGTTAAAGCGGCGGCTACTTTGTAGCGGGAAATAGCAAGGGCTGAAGCGGGGCAATGGCATCACTCTATGCTACTTTTCACGCTACTTGATCGATGCATCTATTTCTATGTGAAAATAAAATGTTGTCATCTTATATTTCTGAGTAGTGTTAGAAGTAGCGGTGGAAGTAGCAGGGCAATAGCACCTATACTGGTACACCTAAAGAAGTGGGAGCAATAGGCTGTCAAACAAACGGCAGGACTAGCCGGAGTAGTAGCCGGCCAGTGGAACCCAGCCTTTATGGGAAGTAGCTGTTTCAACAAATCAAACCTGTTTGAATAGGGGATTTGCATAGCCGCCATTTTGAATCTTGATTCGCATGGAATTATGGGACTAATGGTACTGTATAAAATCTATAGAAAACATGCCATGTTCAGCATGGAATGTGTATCAATGCTCTAATGTCAATATCCATGTGTTATGCATGTTTCCATAACACAAGCCTCCATCTTTCCCATCATGCATTTGGTTTTCATAGATCATGTATACAAGCTCTGATATTGGTGAAAACATTCTTGCAATTTTCGACAAAATGTTGCCAGATATTTGTATGTCAGAATTGTACGGAATCCATCCCAGCATGCACTGCCATAGACATGCGCAGTGAGACATGGAAATCCCCTATTGAAGCAGCTACTTGTTCCCGCTACTTTAGCGGGACCAAAGAAACGGGAGTAGTATCAGGAGAAGTAGTGGCGCAGTGGAACCCAGGCTTTAACACGGCTAGGTGCAACAAATATTCCATTGTAATGTAGGGCCTGGTCGGCCCTCATCTGCATTGACCGCTCCTCCATTTTACTGCGAGTATAAATTGGTTTGAATTATTTCCGTCCATTAATTGTCACAATAGTACGCGTGTCTCCTATTTGGGACGTTGTCCCTTAATGCGGACACAGTCTCAGAATGGGGACTAGCAGTTTAAAACATTGATGTGCATTTGTCTGTCTCCTGCCTCAAATGATCCGATTCCCTTATGTTGGTTACAATTACTTGGCAAAACCAATTTGATTTGGAACACAATCTACATTATCCTTTGTAGGTGATTTGTCGCGGGAAATTGAGTCTATCCGCTAAAATGAGCTCTGTAATATCATCATATCCGAAAAGTTGAGACCAAGCCGATTCTATTGATAGCAAATATCAAGGGCATCTAATAAGTGCTTCTATATCATTTCATGCATAACAAAAAAAAATATTTGTTTAAGGTCAATCATTAGTAAATTAATTAAATATGCTCACAATGACCTCAAAATAAACATATAGATCTATATTTTGCACACAGTTTTGTTATTTGATACATATATTACTACTACTAGGAACACTAAACTGTCAAACAATGAAAACATTTCTATAAGGAAGTCTTGTGATAAAGACATTTGAAAAATACCATTTTGGGGACTTGTGACTCATTTCCCTTTGACACATCACAAAATGATGAAGTGCCTTGTCAAGTGGCAAACGTAACAAACAATCAATAATAAATGTTACATACTGAAAGAGATAATAGGTCTATTCAGCCGTCCGATTTACGACCTGTGAATGTCTGGCCCGTGTTTACAGCCATAAACAGGAGTAATTTACACTCACTCATCACACATGCGTGTAAATAATGCTGCTGGTAGAATGACTATTAGGTTATTAAACATTTCGCTAGTCATATACAAAGATTTATTACCTGAGTTTTGTAAATTAATTCAGTGTTGTAGGTTGTATACAGGTTAACTGACGAGTTGGTTGAAGGAGCGTGAATATTGCACGAGTTGCATAGCAATGAGTGCAATATTCTAAGCGACTGAAACCAACGAGTTAGTTAACACATTTATTATACATGCTTGCAATTATGAAAATAGAAAAAAATTGAGTCATAAATTTGAATTTTACCGGTAATCTTATTAAAAAACAGATTGGTTGCCATGAAAACCCCACGTAAATCACTAGTGAAATACGCACTATGTGTAAATCACTCTAGATATGTTGTTTTCAGAGCAATGCGTGTATAATAAATGAATATATATTATATATACTCGTTTTCCCGAATCTGTCTGAGAAAAGCATCCATAGGGCCTGGTCCACTAAGCCGATTCTCATGCGATTCTCACAGAAGTTAGTGCAAAAGAGTCCTCTGCGGCGCAAAATCGCATGAACATCGGCTTGGTGGACAAGGCTCTTAACTAGTCATTTCCTGCAAAACAAGCTTTTTCAAATCACATAAAATGACTGGCTTTATATTGTTATGTATAACTTCTATAAGTGATGTGTTTCAGGAAAATTTGTCACAAGTCGTGAAACATGATATTGTTTTAATGTTCTTTTTTCACAGGAACCCTCGCTCGGAGTGTTTTCATTCTTTGGTGGTGTTTTGCGGTGCCATTAGCATGACTACATGTACCAACTTCAATGACTGAGTATTGAATATATCCATAAATAGCTGAGGTTATCCTAAGTTATCCTGGTGCATTGTCCTCTCACAACATGCAAATGTTTCCATTCTTTTCTTACAACATTTTTTATTGATAAAAAATGTCACAAATGTGATACGTTTCATTAGGTCACAAGTTCACAAGTTCACAATGCGTGTCTTCAGTGTTTTGATCTGCCTTTAAGACAATTAAAAAGACACATGGTGTTCATTTCTCGATATATGTAAAGGATTCAATGAGATACGGTACTAATCCTAGTTTTCATACGGGCTCCTATAGCGTTTTAACTATCCCCAATTGCTCACACAAAGCCATGCAAGACAATAAATTATCATTAAAGTTGTACAAGTAGATGATTGTTTTCATTTCAGATGAAACGTTATGCTTAGATAGAGAGGAATGTCCCTTATCGATTGAAATACAAAAAGTCTAAATACGATGTATAACACGAAAATGAGTAAAACGTCCCAGAAATGATATGTTTTAATGTCGTTTTCCACCAAATCTCTTCGTGGGAATGTTTAGGTTTTTGAGGTTTTAAGTTCCCTTGATCGATTCAGCACAGGTACCAAAATTGTGATCCGTTTCAGGAAAATGAGTCATAAGTCACAAAATATGGATTTTGAGATATCACCATATTTGAAAAGAGGAGATCAAGCCAATGATAGTAAACACTAGGACACCTAATAAGTATTTCTTTATTTTGAGTTTGATATTTTTATTTTTGAAAAAACAAAGTTTGCAAAGTTTTTGGATGGGTAATTAGTGGTGATGTAACGAAATATACCCCATACAAAGGCCTTCAAAACACAAGGATATATTTAATACATTGTTCCGAGAATTTGTTACATTGATTCATATGACTATAAGTGCTAAACCCTCTAAAAATTGAAACATTTCAATAGATATCTTGTGTAAAAAACACTTTGAAAAATATTTTGCGACTTGTGACTCATTTTTACTGAAACACATCACAGATTGCAAGACTGTACATTTGATATGTGTCTGGTAAATAGTGATTGTCCTCCAGAAATATCAGTAACTATTTTTCCATACCAAGATCAAAAAGTACTTATCAGATGTGCCGAAGTTTAACATCGTTGGAATCAGCCTGATCCAATCTTTTAAACCCGATGGTATCTCACAACCCATGCTTTGGCGAATCATTTTTCAGTGGCACATCAGAGAAAAAGGTTACAAATATTCCCCAGGGGCTAATATCATTACTTAAGACTATTTGGCTATAGTCTGAGCCTACACTGCGGCAACCCCATCTCCTCTCTCTCCATCCCTTCTTCAAGTCCTTTTCACCAACATTTTATTTTCAATTCATTCAAGTAACTTCTCAGTTCACATGCCATTAAAACAGTGAATACTAATCTGTTGTAGTTTCGAACAATAATATTATATTATGATATCTGTAGAGAATTATTTTTATCTTTGTGAGGTTTAAGCTTAATTCAACTTTATTCTGACTGCTGTTAGAATTAGCTTTTTGTGTATTGATTATGTAGAAATATTGAGTCTCTGCTTGGAAAGTATTGAACCGACAATACTCTGGAGGAGGTCCTTATTTTTATTATTATTTTTTAAATTACATTTGAGGCCAGATTACATTAAGTTAAATTATAAAGAAATATGAAAAAACGCAAATGTACCCTACCCGGGTGTCTTCGTGCGTTGCCTTATGCTATATTTTGATATTCAATTTTCAGGTTTTCAGGTTTTTTCTTCAGCTATATAACTGAGAAAAGTGTGTAACAACATAATGTCTCTTTGCTGAATAAACATATTTAAAAACAAACCCTTATTAATGGTTAATATGAAAGAGCACGGCGTCGATAAAACTGTATCATAATGTTTCTTAATTTTTCTTCCTCTCAAAAACTCGCCATTGATAAGGTGAAATGAGTTGGAATCCTTGTTTTTAACTTTCTTCTTTCATTTTATTACACCTTACCTAAAATTAGTATTATATAAAGTCAGCTTATATAGAATATGTAAACGTATCATGTACTGTCCTCAGTAGAGTTGATGTATAACATTTTTTCTCCATCTGTTAATTCGATCAGGCTGTCCTGAAAATATTCATATTATATACGTGTGGAAATGTTGTAGACCTGAATAAAATATTTTCTAAATCAAAAAAACATGTAAAGGCCTGTCTGTAACTGGCGGCATAACACACATCTCACCTGTACTATTATGCACAGTATCTCCTCCCCGCACCCTAGTAAAATCTTTACAAATGGGTGAAGTTTCATGAAAATGCATAATTGGCATTCACTAATCCTTTCAAATAACTCAAATTTAATACAATAATTAGCCTTAAAAAACAGTTGAACATAACCAAACAGATCTTGTGAATCCAGGCAATATCAAATATATTCAAATATACCCAGTGTTTATCATTTTTCAGACTAATTTAGCAGAAATTACAAAATGTGTCGAGCTGACAATTGTGCATTTTCTTATGACCTGACCGAAATATGCTTCCCAAACATCGCCATGAACAACTTATCACGCTATGAAGTCCCCCAAATCGCTGCGGGGTGACATGCGATTTCACTGTTTCCTTTCTGTGGAAGACCTCATGTTTTGGATTAGTTTTTATTCAATGTAATGTGTCACAGAAAAATGAGTCTCTACTCACAAAATTGATATTTTTCAAATGTCTGTTTTTAGAAGGTCTACTTGTAGAAATGTTTTCATTGTTGGGGTGTGTAACGGTTTGTGCTGTCAACATATCAATCCAGGCACCAAATTTCAAGATAGTGTACTAATGTATCCTTGTGTTCCTAAGCTCATCCTATAGAGTATAGTTAGTTACGTTACTAGTACCTGTCCGCCCAGAAATATTGCAAACTATTTTTTCAAAAATAAAAATATCAAACTTAAAATAAAGAAATACATTTTAGATGTCCTAATGTTTGCTATCATTAGAATCTGCTCGAACTCATCTTTTCAAATATGATGATATCTCAAAATCCACTTTTTGGCGACTTGTGACTCATCTTTCTCTAACACATCACATATGGGTCAGATTTTCAGAAAATGTACAATTCACCTTCACCAATTCTCTCAATTATCCAAATTTCAGACGAAAAAAAAGTTCAAAATACAGTTCAACCTAACCAAACAGATTGCTAGAATGAATGCAATGCCGAATATACTCGAATTTATCTAGTATTGACTAAATCTCAGCCTAATTTAGCAGAATTTACTAAATGCGTACAGCTGCCAATTGTACTTTTTCTGAAAATCTGACCCATATAATAGATACGTTGCCAGATGTGCTGGGCTGAAGGTAGAACCCCATCCTCCCCCCCCCCCCCCACCACACTCACACCCTGCTATACCCCACCACACAGTGCCCTAACCAGGGCCTGTATGGACTGTGTACAGCCCCAGGCACTGTGAGTGGAGGTGGTGGTGTGTGGGAGGAGAGGAAAAACATGGCCACCACAACCACTGCAGGCTGAGTTGCTCACTTTATCCTGGAGTTTATTTACACCCACTCTTTCTCCCTTAAAGCTGCAGTATCAGAACTTTAACGTCAGTCAAAACTGAACCTGAAAAGCTGTTTATCGGTGTCATTTTCAACTCCCCTCATTGGGTCTTGGGTCCAGAAGCCCATACGGTATGTTATCCTAGATGTAAACTTGTATTAAACCATGCCCACGCATAAGAAATAAAACAATGTCGCAAAAACAAACAAAAAAACTGAACATTTCATATTGTTTCTTTTCCAACCCATCTGAAAGTCATTTGACCAAATAGTTGGTGGGCTTAGCGACTTGATACTTCAAATCATGATGCAAAGGTCCCCTTTGGTATGGTAGCACCTTAAGGCAATAGAAAAAGATTTATCCTAAGACACACGCAAGATCACCCCCCACTTTTTGAAAAAATGACGTTTTTTCAAAATGGCCGCCAAAAATTCAACCAACATGCTAACTTCACTTATATTTTACATAGAAAGACAAGATTGGTGTCAAAACATAGGTTTCAGGGGTCAAAGAATGTGATAGAAAGGGTTTCAAGTCTCAAAGAATGATAATTCTCATTTAAAAATGAATATTGGAAATAGAGGATTTTGTCTGTTTTTCTTTTACTACAGGGCTCCTTAAACATCCTCATTTGTATTTGGAGGACCTGCCCACATCCTTTCCTTTGATGACTTCACTTATTATCGCTCACCGGCAGCCGTTTTCGCTTGGCGGATTTCCCTTCAAATTCTTGTATAAACATATAACAGCAGCAGAATATTGATAAATTCCATCCTATAAGTCATAATAATATGAATGAGTTTGGTAAGATTTGTTTGTTGTGATAGCTGAGAATGCAGTTTTAAAGCTGCATTGCTAGTTAGCAGCAATCACAACCTATTCAATTTTAGACTTTTCGTTCTAGTCTTTCCTTTCCTATAGATCTGAAAGTAATTCAACATAAGCTTGTTGGACCAAAACGGTTTGTGTTTGTTTGAGGCAGGACTTCACTGCACAACATAAGGGCCTAGTCCAGTAAGCCGATTCTCATGTGTTTTTGTGCCACAGAGGACTCTTTTACACTAAATTCTGTGAGAATCGCATAAGAATCGGCTTAGTGGACTGAGCCCTTAACTTGTGATCATGAACCCAATGCAACATGGAGCCGAAATTCCCCTGTATCTCCATATCCATTTATAGACCAGCAGATTTTTCTCATCCTATTCTTGTTTTATATACACTTGCTTATTGTACAATGTATGGGTGTCTGTCACAGGGCACATAATGTATAACTATGTATTCTCTCATCACAAGGCATACAAAGCCAAAAGCCATGATTTATCATGTTAAACTCAGCTACAGTAATTTCAAACTGAACGGTATAACCTTTGTTTTTCCAGCGACTTGTTATGTCATATTCTTCCTATGACTTTTACTGTATCATAATTATAAGGGCTCACCCGGAAAATCTGGTTTCCAGACGGTGCTTGCCATATTTCTGTCATGTTATTATGGAAATAAAAACGAATATATATATATATAGGTAATGATACAAATTACCTTGAATAATTCCATTCTGCGATCCATTTGCCATGACACCAACTTACTAAAGTAAAACAAACCCAACATTCAACAGTTGTTAGCAAGCTACAGCAAATATGGAAATTACCTTAATTAATTCTCAGACATAATCCAATATTGTGATCAAGCTCGAATAACACCAACCAGGGTAAAACCAACCCAACATTAAGCAGTTATCACTTCTTCCAGTCTATTAATAGACATGTAGGCCATGCTAACAAAGCAAATGGGCTGCACTGACAATCCACGAGTAGCTCTGAGCAGAAAGTATGCAGAGCACATCATCTGGTGTTTTCAGCACAAACACTTAATGCCTTAGCTTAGCCTGCATTAATTGAATGAACAGGAGCAGTGCCTTAGACCCAGGATAATATTGAGAAGTACCATTCCTCTATCGACGGTGAAACTCCGGGGACAGGATAAAGGGGACAAAGGTCATGGGTTCGGCTATAAATAGAACTGGAAGGGGATTGGGGCTGTTCCAATTACGTGGGTGTGACTGTGAAGGTATGTATAATTGACATTTATAAATTCAATAAAATGGCGGAATTTCTCAATTTGCTTCATTTGCAAGTGGTTCAGAGCTACAGAGTAGGTAGGCTTGCTTCTCTCTTGTTTTACATAGTGTATTGATGTTATACGTTTTAAAAGGGATGTCAGAATATAATAGTGTATTATTTGAAACATTTTAGATGTTATTCCCTTAATTCTTCATTGATGAGCACCGGGATATTCGGAAGAGCTGTGACTAGCACAGACAATATTCCACTTCCATTCTTCTTTTGACTTAATATGTATGTAATTGTGAAATGGAAATAAAATCTTATAATAATAACAATATAAATTAAAAGTTGTCATCTTTGTTTTCACCTTTTCTCATACATTGTGATATTTGATATTAAGGCTAACGATAGACAAGCTGGATACGATGGTTGTGTGAGTGACAACATTTGCAATGCCACCAATAGCTATACAATCATAATGATATTTATTTCATTTGTTTCATAATTTCCTAATGTCCTTCTGGAAATTATTCCAGGTCTTTCAGGACATCCCTAGGATCCAGTTTGTGTCCTGAGGACACAAATCGCAAAATTGTTATTATTTTTTGTTTGTTTTTGCAAAGCTTCTTTATTCAATTTCCTGCCTTCTTGGCTTCATACATTCTAAGACATGTAATGATGATTTGGTAACCAATGTTAATAGCTTGGTGATCATAATGCAAGGGGCGATTTTTGTGAGACAATTGGCGATGTGAGAGGTGGTGTATCATACATGACATTGTTCAAGATGAAATAAGAAGACGTAGGATTTAAACAGCTCTAATGTCTCATTGATGTCTCCTTTCAACCTTCTCCATGGCTTTTCTTCGTTGCTGACATTATTGACTTTTTGTGCGTGTATAACCACTGTTGTTCTCATTCTCAACTCACACATTAGGTATTGGGGGGTGATTATTATTCAAAGTGTTTTATTCACAAGATCTATTTGTTGAAACATTTTCTAGGTGCTTAGCACTACTAGTAGCATGAATACATGTGCTAAATCTCAAGACTCTGTATTGAATATATCTATATGTTCTTCAGGTTACTGTTAAATACATTTAATTCCTTTACAATAGTGAGATACCATCAAGATATATCGCTAACTTCTTTTTATCCATATAGAAATTAATAATTAAAGTGCAATTTGTTGAGTATTACAAAATTGATATTATGTGAATTGATATTGATGTTTAATGTCGGGAAGTAATAGACTAACAAGAGAGCAACATTGTATATTGTCATGATATGAGTGAATTTGGTGGTTTGTTACTTATGGGTCGGATTTTCAGAAAATGTACAATTGGCAGCTCTACACATTTAGGAAATTCTCCTAAATTAGGCTGAAATATGAAGAGTACCCGGTATATCTGAGTATATTTGGTATCGCATTGATTTAAAGTAGCAGTTCTGTTATGTTAAACTGCATTTTGAAGCTCATTTTTGTCTTAAATGTGGGCTTTTTGAGAGGATTGGTGAAGGCGAATTGTACATTTTCTGAAAATCTGACCCTTATACATATCAATGTCAACGAATAAACACAAATGAAGCATAAACATTTATGCTCAATGGATCGCTATTATAATAACTATTTAGACATACCATAAATCTCCTGTAAACCCCAATATTATTCTCTCAAATATAGGGTGCTGTAGTATTCTAGTATTGTATTACCGGAATATGTTGATTGAGAGAGAAAATGAGGCCAGTATAGGCCTATTCGGAATAGCATCACCTGGAGCCACCCAAAATAAGGGTTGGATTTTCAAGGTTGGCCTACTTAGGCATATGTATATTATGGGATATCTTATCCTAATTGATGATGTGTTTTTGATGGTTATTGTTCAATCAGGGGGCAACCCAGTTGCAAATGAAAGGGAGAATTTGGTAGGGGATTACTCGTTAAGAGTTAATCTAGGGATTTATGATGGATTATGATGTTAAGAGTATAGGTGACCTCAAGGGACTCAAGTTCATATCGTGGAATGTCCGAAGTATTTTACAAAAAATCGACCAGATCAGACAAGCGGTTCATGAAATGAAACCACATATTATATCGATACAAGAAACCTGGCTCAATAAGAATACCAATGACAGTGAATTAAACATAGATGAATATAAAATGGTTAGATTGGACAGAAAATTAAAGAGACGCGGAGGAGGTTTGATCACTTATGTCCATGAGTCCCTTGAGGTAGACGAGGAGGGTGATTGGGGGGTTTTATCCATATCGGATAAAGACTTAGAAATGCAAGTCTTCAGAGTGTGCAAAAAATTTATGAAACCAAAAGTTATTTTTAATGTATACAAACCCCCACAAGGCGCTATGTCTGGGGCTCTCGATAAACTTGATGGTGCACTTAATTCGGTTGATACTACCCAAGATATTGTTGTAATGGGCGATTTTAATTATGACTCTGATATAGTGAATGAAGGCAAGACTGCCAATGCCGTAAAATTCAGCACTTTACTGAATAAGTATAATCTTCGCCAGAAGATAAAGGTAGCCTCAAGAATCAGTAAATCTTCTAAATCTAAAATAGATCATATATTTACAAATGCTAACAATACGAATGAGAGTGGGTCGATTAATATAAATCTTAGTGATCACAACCCAGTATTTATGCAAATAAAGAAATTTAGAAATAATTATGTACATGAATCGTTCGAAGCAAGAAATACAAAAAACCTAGATATTAAGATCTTACAGGATATCTTGAGAGACCAAGACTGGACACAGTTTTATGAAAAATATGATGTTGATGAGGCTTGGAATTATTTGTATCGCACTATTGAAAAGTATGTTAACAGAATGTGCCCTATAAAAACATTCAAAAGGGTTAGAAAGTCTCCAGAATGGTACACAGTCGATATAATTGAACTTTCAAAGAGAAGGGATAGGGCATTTTTAAAAGCCAAGAAACATGGTAACGACGAAAACTGGAAGCAAGCTAGAAAATTGAGATGTTTGGTTGGGTTAGAAATAAAAAGGGCTAAGGATGACTATTTTAAAAATCAGATACAAGAAAATAAAGCAAATCCCCATAAGTTTTGGGAATTGATCAAACCGCTTTTGTCAAAAGGAAAAGGTAAAAAGGCTGACAGTAATATATCAGTCATCTCAAATACCGGAGAAAAAGCTACTGGTAAGGCAGCAGCTGAAATATTTAATGAATTCTTTGTGAATGTAGGGCCGGAACTGGCGAGCCAAATTAAACAAACTAATGACAAGGGTACAGGTAGTGAAAAAGTAGATTTAATAAGGGACAATAATTATGAATTTACTTTTAAAGAAATAAATCACGTATCAGTGGAACTAGCTTTGCGAAAGATAGGGAACTATAAGGCCTCTGGTCTTAAACTTATGCCTAACAGAATTCTGAAACCTTGTATAAAATCTTTGAGTCAACAATTTGCTCATCTCTTTAATTTGTCTATACATACCTCTACTATACCAAAGGATTTTAAAAGTGCTTTAGTCACACCACTATATAAGGAAGGAAGTAAACAGACGGCTGGCAATTATAGGCCAATATCTTGTATCACACTACCGGCCAAACTGTTGGAAAGTTGTATACAGAAGCAATTATCTGATTATATGGAGTCTAATAAACTCTTAACGGATGTACAGTATGGGTTTAGACCAGGTAAGTCGATAAATGATGCTCTTGATAACCTTTTCCATTTTACTTATGAAAATATAAATAATAAAAAATTAACTGATATGGTGTTTCTGGACTTTAAAAAAGCCTTTGACACGGTGAATCACGAATTACTCTTATCAAAATTAAACAAATATGGTATAAAAAATAACACTTGGAAATGGTTTCAAAATTATCTTACAGGAAGGTACCAGAGAGTTGTCATTGATGGACACCTATCGTCCCAGAGAGAGGTGACTTGTGGCGTACCACAAGGAACCTCTCTCGGCCCACTCTTATTCATTCTTTATATCAACGATTTAAATAAGGTAGTGAAACATAGCAAGCTGCAACATTTTGCAGACGACACCGTCTTATATTGTAGTAGAGATAGGACACGGCTAAATTCTCCTGAACTTCAGGAAGATTTGAATAATGTCGTAGAATGGTGTGTACAAAACAAGATTTCTTTGAACATAAAAAAATGTAAAGCTCTGACTGTTAATATTAAGAAAAATCGCGATGGGCCTGAATATGTTATTGGCTCTGAAAATCTGGAACAGGTGGAATTTTACAAATTCTTGGGGGTGGAGATTGATAGTAGACTAGATTTTAAGACCTTCCTGGGGAAGAAAATAAACAGCGCTAGATCAAAAATCAAAGCAATGTCAAAATTATATGGCATTTGTGATTCCGAAACACTTATGACGATTTATAAAACCATGATATTACCTATCTTAGACTACGGAGATATTTTTTACCATAGCGCCCCTCAAAACTATCTGGACAGGATCCAGTCACTGCAGAATTCTGCCATCAAAATAGCTCTAAAACTGCCCAAATACTCAGGTACAAAAGACATACATAAATTAGTACAAATGCCCTCTCTACAAACTAGAAGGAATAGTCATCTATTAGAGGTAGCTTTTAGACGCTCTCTAAAACCAGAACATTTGGATACTAGGGTTATAAATCTTCGTAGCCTAAATGATGGAAAAAAACTTAAGGTTCCGCACCCTCATAATGAGGCATTCAAAAAATCTTATTTATTCAAAATGACCAATCTTTGGAATGATCTACCAAAAAACACTAGAGATATTAAAACTAGAGAAGGCTTTCGGAAATATTTGAAACAGGTTTACCCTCATGAATTTGACCCCTACCTGTTACCAGAAAATGTTTAATGTTTAATGTAGTATTTTGACATGTACATGTGGGGTTTTAGGGGGGAAGTAAACAGACATGTAAGATCTGTGAGTCTAATGGTCGACTTATATCGGCAGGGGAGGGAAAATAGAAACTGTATGAAATGATGATTTGTTACCGAATTTGATTATTCTATCAGCTAGCAGATGAACATTAAGGGTTACTTTAAGTAACCTACTTCGATCTGACACTTTGCCCATGTATTTACACGAGTAAAGTCCTTATTGGGAAAGTAATGTGACAATTTGGCTTGAGCACAGGCTTTAAAAGTGAACACTCATACTTGGAAATCAAGTATCGCTCGGAAAGAACAATCGAACAATATCTAAGTGAAATAACAAATAATTAATCGGATACTACGGAAGATCTGCCCCGCAGAGTTTTATTTCCCATTCGGTATGTGATTGTAATAGTGATGACATGTTGCTGGTACTGAATAAAAGTTATTATATATATATAATGTTATTGTATGCTATGTCTTTTATTTCACATCGACCGGCACATAAGGCCTTTGCCATGATTCACTTCATGCTAAAAATAAGAAGTAGGCACCTGAGTATGTGTTATTCAAAATAACAATTCGTTAATGTTACTCTTAAGTGACAATTATCACAAATACTACGTACTTTATACATATGTTTAATCTTTCTGGCCCACCTGGAAGACCTGTGTCACAGAGGGTACCAGCCATATTTCTGTATATTGATGTTTTATAGAAATAAAAACGACTATATATATATATCACACAAAGCTGCTGGGGCGGCCTGGTAGAGCTGTGAATGTAAATCCACAGAAGCAAAGCAGTCCTTTTTCAGGATATAATATGTATAATAAAAAGCAATAAAACTATTACAAACAAAATGATATATAAGTATATGCATACTTTACAGTTTTACAAGTAGTGCTATAGTTTTACTCTTATGTACAATAACCTGTGCCAGGCCATCGGGAAATGTACAACAGATCTACACATTCAATGGAATAAGCCTAATAATGATGAATACTACTTTACTTCTATCGAATTGATTCAAAACATCTGATCCTTCATTTTATTTTAATAAATTTTATTGCGAAAACATTTTCAGGCGGACCTGATAATCTCATGTTACACAAGTTAAAAAAATTTACATAATTATATCTATATATGTTTATATCTGTATATGTATATAACTTTTAGATTTTAAACTTCTAAATAAGTATCATGCGAGAAGACACAGGTCTTTGATTTACTACCGGCAAGAACAGTAGAACAGTATTTGAACCAGTCTTAAATTTGGGTTATATGACAGGATTTTTTTGACGAATAATGAATTCTCTTATCTTATCTTCTTACATCCTGAATCTTTGAAAAGAAACTTTTTACTGACACCATGAAATGTGAAATTAGAAGAATATAACATCACTACACAAGAGCAATCTCTTGACAAATAATTTGATGTAAAAACATGCCACATGGGTCAGATTTTCAGAAAATGTACAATTGGCAGCTGTACACATTCAGTAAATTCTGCTAAATTCTGCTGCAATTTAGACAATGCTAGGTAAATTTGAGTATATTCGGCATTGCATTGATTCTAACAATCTCTTTGGTTAGGTTGAACTGTATTTTGAACTTTATTTTCGTCTGAAATGTGGGTTATTTGAGAGGATTGGTGAAGTTGAATTGTACATTTTCTGAAATTCTGACCCACATGACAATAGCAATGGTGGAAACACATTACAGAAGCCTTAAGATGATCCTCTGAATAACCAGCTCAAGGTTACTGAGATAAACCTTGGCTGACCACATTTTACAGCCATCTCCTACTTGTAGATTACATGGTAATGTGGCTTAGCCTACATTGTGAGACACAGCTTGAGATGGCTCAGGTACAAGCGCTTACTCCGATAACACTTAGCTCCATGCCGGCTGTCTCTCCCCCAACCCCCTCCCCTATACTCCTCACACATGCTTGCTCACATGCTCAAAGCTGGATACAAGCGGTAGTCTATAATTGGGACAATTCTGGGCATTAAACAGGTGGGAGAGTTATAGTTGCCCTTGGAGAGGTATAGTTGCCCTGAGAGATGTATACTTGCCCTGGGAGAGGTATAGTTGCCCTGGGAAAGGTATAGTTGCCCTGGGAGAGGTATAGTTGCCCTGAGAGAGGTATAGTTGCCCTAGGAGAGGTATAGTTGCCCTGGGAGATGTATAGGTGCCCTGGGAGAGGTATAGTGGCCCTCGGAGTACTATAGTTGCCCTGGGAAAAGTATAGTTGCCCAGGGAGAGGTATAGTTGCCCTGAGAGAGGTATAGTTGCCCTGGGAGAGATATAGTTGCCCTGGGAGATGTATAGGTGCCCTGGGAGAGGTATAGTTGCCCTGGGAGAGGTATAGTTGTCCTGGGAGATGTATAGGTGCCCTGGGAGAGGTATAGTTGCCCTGGGAGAGGTATAGCTGCCTTGAGAGAGGTATAGTTGCCATGGGAGAGGTATAGTTGCCCTGGGAGAGGTATAGTTGCCCTGAGAGAGGTATAGTTGCCCTGAGAGAGCTATAGTTGCCCTGGGAGAGCTATAGTTGCCCTTGGAGAGCTATAGTTGACCAGGGAGTGCTATAGTTGCCCTGGGAGAGCTATAGTTACCCTTGGAGAGCTATAGTTGACCAGGGAGTGCTATAGTTGCCCTGGGAGTGCTATAGTTACCCTTGGAGAGCTATAGTTGACCAGGGAGTGCTATAGTTGCCCTGGGAGAGGTATAGGTGCCCTGGGAGAGGTATAGTTGCCCTGAGAGAGCTATAGTTGCCCTGGGAGAGCTATAGTTACCCTTGGAGAGCTATAGTTGACCAGGGAGTGCTATAGTTGGCCAGGGAGAGCTATAGTTGCTCTGGAGAGCTATAGTTGTGAGGTATCCAGAATTAAGAAATAATACTGAATCTGTAATGATCCTAACTATGATGGTAAATATGATAATTTACTTGACTAGGGTACCTGACTAGGGTACGATGGAAAACCCTCCCCCCACCCCTCCTCCCTCACCCCTTTTTCCCACCCCCTACCTACCCCCTCTCTCTACCCCCACCCCTACCCCTCCCAACTCCTATTTACCACTACCACTCCCACTTCCCTGTACCCACCCTCCCACGCCATCCTCCTGCCCCCCTCTAACTTTATGCACATGACTCTAGAATGAAACATGACATGTGCAATATGAGTCGAGTGTATTTAACATCTTAAGGGAATGATCATTAACATTAACAAGTGTAATATAAAACCTTGTTTCACCTGTGCTCTCTCTCTGTCTCTGTCTCTTTCTCTCTCCCCACACTTCACATTCAGGTGTTTGGCATGGAATGAGCACTTATATTAAATGGAAGTAATCCATATTCATAATATCAGAATTTTTAGATATTAGGGAGCTTCAGCAAGTCTAACCTATACGTAAACGTAAATGTATCCGTATCTCTGATATACAAACATACGTTAAAAGGAAAAAAGAGGTTGAGCAAAACATGGCGGGACACACGTAATATACCATATGAAGAAAACTGTTTCATCTCACAATTTATTTTTTTATACATAAAAATGAAACGTAATTCAAAAAAGAACTACGGATATGGTTACGTAATTGAGATAGGTTTGCTTGCAGAACCTCCTACCTCCCTCCGCGGTAGACTGAATTAATTACTCATTACTAATTAATTATTACCACAGTGTAGTCGTAAAGCACTGGTTTGGCCTTGACCGTGCAGTGTTAGAACTGCCTTTAAGTACCTTAAAATTGCATTCTTAGATATATAATACAGTCGGTCAAAACTAAAAATTGTCGATTTTATGTTCTGTTCCAACTTATCTAAAACTCATTTAAACAACATGTTGGAGGATTATTATCCGGTTATCCTCCAACACTGAAACATTAGAACATCTAAAATGAATTTCTATTTTTTAAGTTATATGTATATAATTTATATATTATATATTGCTATACTGGTTGCAATATTTTTGGGTGGACATTTACGAGTAAAGTAGCTACATAGGCCTACACTATAAAGAATGACCTTAGAAATGCTTGGATATATCTTATACACTGTCCTGTAATTTAGTTCATGTATTCATGCTACTATAAGTCTTAAGCACCCCAAAGATCCCAACAAATCCCAACAAATACATCTTGTAAAATAAATCACTTTGAAAAATAACAGTTTTATCGAATTTTGCGACCATCACATATGGTGGGTGCTACATGTGGGTCAGATTTTCAGAAAATGTACAATTGGCAGCTCTACACATTCAGTAAATTCTGCTGAATTAGGCTACAATTTGGCCAATACTAGGTAAGTTCGAGTATATTTGGCATTGCATTGATTCTAGCAATCTATTTGGTTAGGTTGAACTGTATTTTGAACTTTATTTTTGTCTGAAACTCGGGTTATTTGAGAAGATTGGCGAAGTTGAATTGTACATTTTCTAAAAATCGGACCCATGTACGCCTGTGCAAAACATTTTCCCGGATTGAGAATATAAACTATATCTGGAGATAGATAACTCACCTGGCATCATAATGTTAACTGACAGTGTGTAAATGGGTCAGATTTTCAGAAAATGTAGAATTCGCCTTCACCAATCCTCTCAAATAACCCACATTTAAGGCGAATATTAGCTTCAAAATGCAGTTTAACATGGCAAAACAGATACTTTAAATCTATGCTATACCAAATATACTCAGATATACCTAGTATTGACCATTTTTCAGTCTAATTTAGCAGAACTTACTGAATGTGTAGAGGTGCCAATTGTACATTTTCTGAAAATCTGACCCAAATTATAATCAACACGCACACTCAAATAGCAGGAGTGTAATTGAATAATGCCTATAAAAACCACTTTACGTTTGTTGCACTTTCTAATATTCCATGCCTAGTTGGCACTTGGCCTACTGCCATTCCCTGTTAGTCTTAGATATTAATAGATTTATTATATAAGCGCATTCCATTTGAGAGGTGCAATAAGTGGGGTGCAATAAAAATATTTTTATGGTATGTGTAACATAAAAATTCGAATTGGGTTTTCTTTTAGCTTTTAGATACTTTATGACGATTCAAAACCAAAAAGAAAGGTTTATATCAATATTTGTCTATGCTAGGGGCATATAATAAATAGTGAATGGAACTCGGTTCTAGTAATTGAATATTTATTGGACGAGATTGTGTAGCAATTGAGTTCCATTCTCTCTATATACTGTGTTTAATTATTACTAGCACCAGAAGTATTATATTGAAAATAATGGGATTAAAACATTGCTAATATTTGGTATATTATACCTTTAACTATAAGTATAGCTTGGAAACCATGAAATATCCCACGATCAGATACCAGTAATTAGATATCAATAATTTATTTATTGTGTATAGTGATTTATTAATAACCCTGGTCCTTGATTCTTGTCAGCAGTAATCCCTTTATTTACAAACTATTCCTAGCTCTGAAGGCCATCCCTACAAGAGGCAGTACTAGATCTGACCCACAAGCCACATAGAGGATATAAATTGTTTGAGAGTAGAGGTTCATCTTCATGCCTGGAGTAACACAGGTTGTACCGCTACTTGAATATCACTGTAACTATGCATCAAACAACAGTATAAATAACAAAGTAAACTGCGCATCAAACGTTCCTGATTTACACCGGCACAACTCCCCTATTACAGAAAGAACACCTCCCTCCGCTCCTATTTACACCAACACAACTCCCCTATTACAGAAAGAACACCTCCCTCTGCTCCTATTTACATCAACACAACTCCCCTATTACAGAAAGAACACCTCCCTCTGCTCCTATTTACATCAACACAACTCCCCTATTACAGAAAGAACACATCCCTCCGCTCCTATTTACACCAACACAACTCCCCTATTACAGAGAGAGCACCTCCCTCTGCCCCTATTTACATCAACACAACTCCCCTATTACAGAGAGAACACCTCCCTCTGCTCTATTTACATCAACACAAATCCCCTGTTACAGAGAGAGCACCTCCCTCTGCTGCTATTTACACCAACAAACCTCCCCTATTACAGAGAGAACACCTCCCTCTGCTCCTATTTACACCAACACAACTCCCCTATTAAGAGAGCACCTCCCTCTGCTGCTATTTACATCAACACAACTCCCCTATTACAGAGAGAGCACCTCCCTCTGCTCCTATTTACACCAACAAAACTCCCCTATTACAGAGAGAACACCTCCCTTTGCTCTATTTACACCTACACAACTCCCCTATTACAGAGAGACCACCTGCCTCTGCCCCTATTTACATCAACACAACTCCCCTATTACAGAGAGAGCACCTCCCTCTGCTCCTATTTACACCAACACAACTCCCCTATTACAGAGAGCACTTCCCTCTGCTGCTATTTACACCAACACAACTCCCCTATTACAGAGAGACCACCTCCCTCTGCTGCTATTTATATCAACACAACTCCCCTATTACAGAGAGAGCACCTCCCTCTGCTCCTATTTACATCAACACAACTCCCCTATTACAGAGAGAGCACCTCCCTCTGCTCTATTTACACCAACACAACTCCCCTATTAATGAGAGAGCACCTCCCTCTGCTCCTATTTACATCAACACAACTCCCCTATTACAGAGAGACCACCTCCCTCTGCTCTATTTACACCAACACAACTCCCCTATTAATGAGAGAACACCTCCCTCTGCTCCTATTTACACCAACACAACTCCCCTATTACAGAGAGACCACCTCCCTCTGCTCTATTTACACCAACACAACTCCCCTATTACAGAGAGACCACCTCCCTCTGCTCCTATTTACATCAACACAACTCCCCTATTACAGAGAGAACACCTCCCTCTGCTCCTATTTACATCAACACAACTCCCCTATTACAGAGAGAGCACCTCCCCATGCCCCTATTTACACCAACACAACTCCCCTATTACAGAGAGAACACCTCCCTCTGCTCCTATTTATATCAACACAACTCCCCTATCAAGAGAGCACCTCCCTCTGCTCCTATTTACATCAACACAACTCCTCTATTACAGAAAGAGCACCTCCCTCTGCTCCTATTTACATCAACACAACTCCCCTATTACAGAGAGAACACATCCCTCTGCCTCTATTTACACCAACACAACTCCCCTATTACAGAGAGACCACCTCCCTCTGCTCTATTTACATCAACACAACTCCCCTATTACAGAGAGACCACCTCCCTCTGCTCTATTTACACCAACACAACTCCCCTATTAATGAGAGAACACCTCCCTCTGCTCCTATTTACACCAACACAACTCCCCTATTACAGAAAGACCACCTCCCTCTGCTCTATTTACACCAACACAACTCCCCTATTACAGAGAGACCACCTCCCTCTGCTCCTATTTACATCAACACAACTCCCCTATTACAGAGAGAACACCTCCCTCTGCTCCTATTTACATCAACACAACTCCCCTATTACAGAGAGAGCACCTCCCCATGCCCCTATTTACACCAACACAACTCCCCTATTACAGAGAGAACACCTCCCTCTGCTCCTATTTATATCAACACAACTCCCCTATCAAGAGAGCACCTCCCTCTGCTCCTATTTACATCAACACAACTCCTCTATTACAGAAAGAGCACCTCCCTCTGCTCCTATTTACATCAACACAACTCCCCTATTACAGAGAGAACACCTCCCTCTGCCTCTATTTACACCAACACAACTCCCCTATTACAGAGAGACCACCTCCCTCTGCTCTATTTACATCAACACAACTCCCCTATTACAGAGAGAGCACCGCCCTCTGCTCCTATTTACATCAAAACAACTCCCCTATTACAGCGAGAGCACCTCCCTCTGCTCTATTTACATCAACACAACTCCCCTATTACAGAGAGAGCACCTCCCTTTGGCCTATTTGCATCAACACAACTCCCCTATTAACAGAGCACCTCCCCGTGCCATGACCTGCAGGAGCGAGCACTTGTTAAGATGGCCTGTTTCCCTGCTCGCTGTAATTAATCCCAGTCAACATGAGGCCGGAATGGCCAGCTTAAAGCAGGGTAAAACACTGCCATAACACTGGAAGCACTGCACCTCATGTTAGCACCATATAGAGCACAGGCTTGTTATACACAGACTTGTCTAATGGATAGCAGACCTAGAGGGGAGGATGTAAACAGGGTGGGGGTAATTAATTACAAAGTTTTGTAATTTCTTTGGACATGAACCTCCTCAAGTTATAGAGAAAATTGTACAAGAATAATGCTATGTAGTTGAAAGGGTAGTGACAGGAAGAGTTCATACGACGACACCAAGTGTATCCATTACATGGGTCAGATTTTCCGAAAATGTACAATTCAACTTCACCAATCTTCTCATATAACCCAAGTTCCAGACAAAAATACAGTTCAAAATACAGTTCAACCTAACCAAACAGATTGCTAGAATCAATGCAATGCCAAATATACTCAGATATACCTAGTTTTGACCATTCTTCAGTATAATTTAGCAGAATTGACCAAATATGCAAATCTGCCAATTGTACATTTTCTGAAAATCTGACCCACATGTACTGTCCATGAAAGTATTAGTAGTTAAGTTCTGCTTAGTTGGAGTAACACATTATTACTACTGGGGATATCTGAGAAGATTTTGTTAAGCATTTATACTGCAAAAGAACCTTGCAGTTATGTTGAACTGTATTTCAAAATTCCATTTTCAATTCAATTGAATTCAAGAATCCTTTATTGTGTCAGATCTTATTACAATAAGGTGGTCCAACATTCTAAATAAACAATTTCTAGATAGGTATTCCGTTGAGTGCCTAATTCTTTTTTTGATCGTATATTATGTTACAGAGTGTCAATAACGTGCACGTCAAATAGATTATAGATTTACTACAGGAGAAGCAAGAATTTTTTCTTTTTTTTTTATTCAGAATTTTTATACAGCTTATCTTCCGTGAGATGACAAATGAACATAAATGGGCATGCACAGTGTACAAATAATATTATGAACAATGGATGTCATGAACACTTGAGGATAATGGGCTCACGGGTGATAATTCAACAGAAATATCATGGTCTTCCTCCCACTGCTGTGTCTAGCTAGACTATACCTTATGTAAAAATACTACTCGAGATCAAGTTAGGTTAAACACATAATCACATAAATCAAATAAGGTAACAAAAATGATATGGTTAATGAATTAAGTAGGAAATAATAGTGTACAGTATGCTGTTGGTTATTGCAGAGGCTGCCAAGAGCCGCAGCTTCAAACAAGTTGCTCATGTATTAGTTACGGTATTAAGTGAACAGTGCACCGCAATATTCACCTTCGGTTTTGATTAAAAGTTTAAAAGTCCTTATGAGGACTGGCGATGATGTATTGTACGTAACAACAAAGAAGCATAACTTTTTGACGAAGAAGGAGTAGAATGAATGATAGAATTTGTAGTGTTATATGATAAAGTGTACAATTTTCAAGGTAGAAGTTATCTAAACGTAAAATAATTTTGGTGCTTTCTAGTGCTTTCTTTGAGAGTAATTGTATGTAACAGGCAACGGAGTAATGTATCAACATGGTTGATGAGCGTATTTGTTATTATTCTAAATGTTTGGCCGTAATAGTAATATAAAAAAAAAAAAAAAAAAAAAAACTTGAGGCGATTCCCCAAATATAGATGCATCTTGCAGCTATTAAAAGATACACTCAGATTGCAGTAACTGGGAGACTTATTACACCTGTCAAGTGTAGCCATTATATTGATAGATAAGGTCATGGGACAGGGCATCAGACAGTGATCAATAGGGGAGTTGCATGTGCCACTGTGCCTGTCTGTCACAGTGCATCCTTGGATGGATTCTCTGAGATACAAAGATTTGGCAAAGTGCTGATCGAAAACTGCAAAAAATGTTTAAAAAATAACAGAGTTTGTATGAGTAATCTATGTTAACCTAATGCATGATGGGAAAGATGGGAACTTGTGTGATGGAAATGGGTAGAACAGATAAATATTAGCATTAGATCACCGATAAATATTCAATGCAGAACATGGCATGTTTTCTAAATTTTCTATACTATATGTTTAGTCCCATAAGTCAATGCGAATCTAGATTCAAATGGCGGCTATGTAAATACCATAGAATTACTAAATTCTGCCAAGTAGAGTAAAATAATATGATTACTTGACATATCTGATTACATATATGTCATCAGTTATGTCAAGTAATATATTAATGCTCTGATTTGAAAGATCCCCCAAGTTATGTTGCACTGTATTTCAAAACTCCATTATTACAGTTATAAGCGTATACCAAGGGCATTTTGGAACTTTTTTGGAGAGTTTTTAGAATTTGTTTAATTCAATTACTAGCTACCAATGTTAGGACTGATGTTTATGGTAAATTTCTGAATTTCCTTCTATTCTCTATTGTCTTTATAACAATTTATGTTAGATCTCAGGTTCAATTGACAATTGCAAGAGTGTAACAGTGTTTTGTAATAATGAAATTTTTAAGCTCTACCACTCTCTAGCTATGTTTATACATACAGCAGTGACCATTAATAACCACACTGCCCAGTCCCACATGTAAGCTCTACCACTCTCTAGCTATGTATATACATACAGCAGTGACCATTAATAACCCTACTGCCCAGTCCCCCATGTAAGCTCTACCACTCTCTAGCTATGTATATAGAGCAGTGACCATTAATAACCCTACTGCCCAGTCCCACATGTAAGCTCTACCACTCTCTAGCTATGTTTATACATACAGCAGTGACCATTAATAACCCTACTGCCCAGTCCCACATGTAAGCTCTACCACTCTCTAGCTATGTATATAGATACAGCAGTGACCATTAATAACACTACTGCCCAGTCCCACATGTAAGCTCTACCACTCTCTAGCTATGTATATACAGCAGTGACCATTAATAACCCTACTGCCCAGTCCCACATGTAAGCTCTACCACTCTCTAGCTATGTATATACAGCAGTGACCAGTAATAACCCTACTGCCCAGTCCCACATGTAAGCTCTACCACTCTCTAGCTATGTTTATACATACAGCAGTGACCATTAATAACCCTACTGCCCAGTCCCACATGTAAGCTCTACCACTCTCTAGCTATGTATATACAGCAGTGACCATTAATAACCCTACTGCCCAGTCCCACATGTAAGCTCTACCACTCTCTAGCTATGTTTATACATACAGCAGTGACCATTAATAACCCTACTGCCCAGTCCCACATGTAAGCTCTACCACTCTCTAGCTATGTATATACAGCAGTGACCATTAATAACCCTACTGCCCAGTCCCACATGTAAGCTCTACCACTCTCTAGCTATGTTTATACATACAGCAGTGACCATTAATAACCACACTGCCCAGTCCCACATGTAAGCTCTACCACTCTCTAGCTATGTTTATATATACAGCAGTGACCATTATTAACCCTACTGCCCAGTCCAACATGTAAGCTCTACCACTCTCTAGCTATGTATATACAGCAGTGACCATTAATAACCCTACTGCCCAGTCCCACATGTAAGCTCTACCACTCTCTAGCTATGTTTATATATACAGCAGTGACCATTAATAACCCTACTGCCCAGTCCCACATGTAAGCTTTACCACTCTCTAGCTATGTTTATATATACAGCAGTGACCATTAATAACCCTACTGCCCAGTCCTACATGTAAGCTCTACCACTCTCTAGCTATGTTCATATATACAGCAGTGACCATTAATAACCCTACTGCCCAGTCCCACATGTAAGCTCTACCACTCTCTAGCTATGTTTATACAGCAGTGACCATTAATAACCCTACTGCCCAGTCCCACATGTAAGCTCTACCACTCTCTAGCTATGTTTATACAGCAGTAACCATTAATAACCCTACTGCCCAGTCCTACATGTAAGCTCTACCACTCTCTAGCTATGTTTATACATACAGCAGTGACCATTAATAACCCTACTGCCCAGTCCCACATGTAAGCTCTACCACTCTCTAGCTATGTTTATACATACAGCAGTGACCATTAATAACCCTACTGCCCAGTCCTACATGTAAGCTCTACCACTCTCTAGCTATGTATATACATACAGCAGTGACCATTAATAACCCTACTGCCCAGTCCCACATGTAAGCTCTACCACTCTCTAGCTATGTATATACAGCAGTGACCATTAATAACCCTACTGCCCAGTCCCACATGTAAGCTCTACCACTCTCTAGCTATGTTTATACAGCCGTGACCATTAATAACACTACTGCCCAGTCCTACATGTAAGCTCTACCACTCTCTAGCTATGTTTATACATACAGCAGTGACCATTAATAAAACTACTGCCCAGTCCTACATGTAAGCTCTACCACTCTCTAGCTATGTTTATACATACAGCAGTGACCATTAATAACCCTACTGCCCAGTCCCACATGTAAGCTCGACCACTCTCTAGCTATGTTCATATATACAGCAGTGACCATTAATAACCCTACTGCCCAGTCCTACATGTAAGCTCTACCACTCTCTAGCTATGTTTATATATACAGCAGTGACCAATAATAACCCTACTGCCCAGTCCCACATGTAAGCTCTACCACTCTCTAGCTATGTATATACAGCAGTGACCATTAATAACCCTACTGCCCAGTCCTACATGTAAGCTCTACCACTCTCTAGCTATGTATATACAGCAGTGACCATTAATAACCCTACTGCCCAGTCCTACATGTAAGCTCTACCACTCTCTAGCTATGTATATACAGCAGTGACCATTAATAACACTACTGCCCAGTCCCACATGTAAGCTCTACCACTCTCTAGCTATGTATATACAGCAGTGACCATTAATAACCCTACTGCCCAGTCCCACATGTAAGCTCTACCACTCTCTAGCTATGTTTATACATACAGCAGAGACCATTAATAACCCTACTGCCCAGTCCCACATGTAAGCTCTACCACTCTCTAGCTATGTTCATACAGCCGTGACCATTAATAACACTACTGCCCAGTCCCACATGTAAGCTCTACCACTCTCTAGCTATGTATATACAGCAGTGACCATTAATAACCCTACTGCCCAGTCCCACATGTAAGCTCAACCACTCTCTAGCTATGTATATACAGCAGTGACCATTAATAACCCTACTGCCCAGTCCCACATGTAAGCTCAACCACTCTCTAGCTATGTATATACAGCAGTGACCATTAATAACCCTACTGCCCAGTCCCACATGTAAGCTCTACCACTCTCTAGCTATGTATATACAGCAGTGACCATTAATAACCCTACTGCCCAGTCCTACATGTAAGCTCTACCACTCTCTAGCTATGTTTATACATACAGCAGTAACCATTAATAACCCTACTGCCCAGTCCCACATGTAAGCTCTACCACTCTCTAGCTATGTTTATACATACAGCAGTAACCATTAATAACCCTACTGCCCAGTCCCACATGTAAGCTCTACCACTCTCTAGCTATGTATATACATACAGCAGTGACCATTAATAACACTACTGCCCAGTCCTACATGTAAGCTCTACCACTCTCTAGCTATGTTTATACAGCAGTGACCATTAATAACCCTACTGCCCAGTCCCACATGTAAGCTCTACCACTCTCTAGCTATGTTTATACATACAGCAGTGACCATTAATAACACTACTGCCCAGTCCCACATATAAGCTCTACCACTCTCTAGCTATGTTTATACATACAGCAGTAACCATTAATAACCCTACTGCCCAGTCCCACATGTAAGCTCTACCACTCTCTAGCTATGTATATACAGCAGTGACCATTAATAACCCTACTGCCCAGTCCCACGTGTAAGCTCAACCACTCTCTAGCTATGTTTATACATACAGCAGTGACCATTAATAACACTACTGCCCAGTCCTACATGTAAGCTCTACCACTCTCTAGCTATGTTTATACAGCAGTGACCATTAATAACCCTACTGCCCAGTCCCACATGTAAGCTCTACCACTCTCTAGCTATGTTTATACATACAGCAGTGACCATTAATAACCCTACTGCCCAGTCCCACATGTAAGCTCTACCACTCTCTAGCTATGTATATACAGCAGTGACCATTAATAACCCTACTGCCCAGTCCTACATGTAAGCTCTACCACTCTCTAGCTATGTATATACATACAGCAGTGACAATTAATAACCCTATTGCCCAGTCCCACATGTAAGCTCTACCACTCTCTAGCTATGTTTATACATACAGCAGTGACCATTAATAACCCTACTGCCCAGTCCCACATGTAAGCTCTACCACTCTCTAGCTATGTATATACAGCAGTGACCATTAATAACCCTACTGCCCAGTCCCACATGTAAGCTCTACCACACTCTAGCTATGTTTATACAGCAGTGACCATTAATAACCCTACTGCCCAGTCCCTCCTGTAAGCTTGACCACTCTCTAGCTATGTTCATGGATACAGCAGTAACCATTAATAACCCTACTGCCCAGTCCCACATGTAAGCTCTACCACTCTCTAGCTATGTATATACAGCAGTGACCATTAATAACCCTACTGCCCAGTCCCACATGTAAGCTCTACCACTCTCTAGCTATGTGTATACATACAGCAGTAACCATTAATAACCCTACTGCCCAGTCCTACATGTAAGCTCTACCACTCTCTAGCTATGTTTGTACATACAGCAGTGACCATTAATAACCCTACTGCCCAGTCCCACATGTAAGCTCTACCACTCTCTAGCTATGTTTATACATACAGCAGTGACCATTAATAACCCTACTGCCCAGTCCCACCTGTAAGCTTGACCACTCTCTAGCTATGTTCATGGATACAGCAGTAACCATTAATAACCCTACTGCCGAGTCCCACATGTAAGCTCTACCACTCTCTAGCTATGTTTATACATACAGCAGTGACCATTAATAACCCTACTGCCCAGTCCCACATGTAAGCTCTACCACACTCTAGCTATGTATATACATACAGCAGTGACCATTAATAACACTACTGCCCAGTCCTACATGTAAGCTCTACCACTCTCTAGCTATGTTTATACAGCAGTGACCATTAATAACCCTACTGCCCAGTCCCACATGTAAGCTCTACCACTCTCTAGCTATGTTTATACATACAGCAGTGACCATTAATAACACTACTGCCCAGTCCCACATATAAGCTCTACCACTCTCTAGCTATGTTTATACATACAGCAGTAACCATTAATAACCCTACTGCCCAGTCCCACATGTAAGCTCTACCACTCTCTAGCTATGTATATACAGCAGTGACCATTAATAACCCTACTGCCCAGTCCCACGAGTAAGCTCAACCACTCTCTAGCTATGTTTATACATACAGCAGTGACCATTAATAACACTACTGCCCAGTCCTACATGTAAGCTCTACCACTCTCTAGCTATGTTTATACAGCAGTGACCATTAATAACCCTACTGCCCAGTCCCACATGTAAGCTCTACCACTCTCTAGCTATGTTTATACATACAGCAGTGACCATTAATAACCCTACTGCCCAGTCCCACATGTAAGCTCTACCACTCTCTAGCTATGTATATACAGCAGTGACCATTAATAACCCTACTGCCCAGTCCTACATGTAAGCTCTACCACTCTCTAGCTATGTATATACATACAGCAGTGACAATTAATAACCCTACTGCCCAGTCCCACATGTAAGCTCTACCACTCTCTAGCTATGTATATACAGCAGTGACCATTAATAACCCTACTGCCCAGTCCCACATGTAAGCTCTACCACACTCTAGCTATGTTTATACAGCAGTGACCATTAATAACCCTACTGCCCAGTCCCTCCTGTAAGCTTGACCACTCTCTAGCTATGTTCATGGATACAGCAGTAACCATTAATAACCCTACTGCCCAGTCCCACATGTAAGCTCTACCACTCTCTAGCTATGTATATACAGCAGTGACCATTAATAACCCTACTGCCCAGTCCCACATGTAAGCTCTACCACTCTCTAGCTATGTTTATACATACAGCAGTAACCATTAATAACCCTACTGCCCAGTCCTACATGTAAGCTCTACCACTCTCTAGCTATGTTTGTACATACAGCAGTGACCATTAATAACCCTACTGCCCAGTCCAACATGTAAGCTCTACCACTCTCTAGCTATGTTTATACATACAGCAGTGACCATTAATAACCCTACTGCCCAGTCCCACCTGTAAGCTTGACCACTCTCTAGCTATGTTCATGGATACAGCAGTAACCATTAATAACCCTACTGCCGAGTCCCACATGTAAGCTCTACCACTCTCTAGCTATGTTCATGGATACAGCAGTAACCATTAATAACCCTACTGCCCAGTCCCACATGTAAGCTTGACCACTCTCTAGCTATGTTCATGGATACAGCAGTAACCATTAATAACCCCACTGCCCAGTCCCACATGTAAGCTTGACCACTCTCTAGCTATGTATATACAGCAGTGACCATTAATAACCCTACTGCCCAGTCCCACATGTAAGCTCTACCACTCTCTAGCTATGTTTATACATACAGCAGTAACCATTAATAACCCTACTGCCCAGTCCCACATGTAAGCTCTACCACTCTCTAGCTATGTTTATACAGCAGTGACCATTAATAACCCTACTGCCCAGTCCTACATGTAAGCTCTACCACTCTCTAGCTATGTTTATACATACAACAGTAACCATTAATAACCCTACTGCCCAGTCCCACATGTAAGCTCTACCACTCTCTAGCTATGTTTATACATACAGCAGTGACCATTAATAAACCTACTGCCCAGACCCCCATGTAAGCTCTACCACTCTCTAGCTATGTTTATACATACAGCAGTGACCATTAATAACACTACTGCCCAGTCCCACATGTAAGCTCTACCACTCTCTAGCTATGTATATACAGCAGTGACCATTAATAACCCTACTGCCCAGTCCCACATGTAAGCTCTACCACTCTCTAGCTATGTTTATACATACAGCAGAGACCATTAATAACCCTACTGCCCAGTCCCACATGTAAGCTCTACCACTCTCTAGCTATGTTTATATATACAGCAGTGACCATTAATAACCCTACTGCCCAGTCCCACATGTAAGCTCTACCACTCTCTAGCTATGTATATACAGCAGTGACCATTAATAACCCTACTGCCCAGTCCTACATGTAAGCTCTACCACTCTCTAGCTATGTTTATACATACAGCAGTGACCATTAATAACCCTACTGCCCAGTCCTACATGTAAGCTCTACCACTCTCTAGCTATGTATATACAGCAGTGACCATTAATAACCCTACTGCCCAGTCCCCCATGTAAGCTCTACCACTCTCTAGCTATGTTTATACAGCAGTGAGCATTAATAACCCTACTGCCCAGTCCTACATGTAAGCTCTACCACTCTCTAGCTATGTATATACATACAGCAGTGACCATTAATAACCCTACTGCCCAGTCCTACATGTAAGCTCTACCACTCTCTAGCTATGTATATACAGCAGTGACCATTAATAGCCCTACTGCCCAGTCCCCCATGTAAGCTCTACCACTCTCTAGCTATGTTTATACATACAGCAGTAACCATTAAAACCCTACTGCCCAGTCCCCCATGTAAGCTCTACCACTCTCTAGCTATGTTTATACATACAGCAGTGAGCATTAATAACCCTACTGCCCCGTCCCACATGTAAGCTCTACCACTCTCTAGCTATGTTTATACATACAGCAGTGACCATTAATAACCCTACTGCCCCGTCCCACATGTAAGCTCTACCACTCTCTAGCTATGTTTATATATACAGCACTGACCATTAATAACCCTACTGCCCAGTCCCACATGTAAGCTCTACCACTCTCTAGCTATGTTTATACATACAGTGACCATTAATAACCCTACTGCCCAGTCCCACATGTAAGCTCTACCACTCTCTAGCAATGTACATACATACAGCAGTGACCATTAATAACACTACTGCCCAGTCCTACATGTAAGCTCTACCACTCTCTAGCTATGTTTATACATACAGCAGTGACCATTAATAACCCTACTGCGCAGTCCCACATGTAAGCTCTACCACTCTCTAGCTATGTTTATACATACAGCAGTGACCATTAATAACCCTACTACCCAGTCCCACATGTAAACTCTACCACTCTCTAGCTATGTATATAGATACAGCAGTGACCATTAATAACCCTACTGCCCAGTCCCACATGTAAGCTCTACCACTCTCTAGCTATGTATATAGATACAGCAGTGACCATTAATAACACTACTGCCCAGTCCCACATGTAAGCTCTACCACTCTCTACCTATGTATATACATACAGCAGTAACCATACTAACACTACTGCCCAGTCCCACATGTAAGCTCTACCACTCTCTAGCTATGTTTATACAGCAGTGACCATTAATAACCCTACTGCCCAGTCCCACATGTAAGCTCTACCACTCTCTAGCTTTGTTTATACATACAGCAGTGACCATTAATAACCCTACTGCCCAGTCCCACATGTAAGCTCTACCACTCTCTAGCTATGTTTATACATACAGCAGTGACCATTAATAACCCTACTGCCCAGTCCCACATGTAAGCTCTACCACTCTCTAGCTATGTTTATATATACAGCAGTGACCATTAATAACCCTACTGCCCAGTCCCACATGTAAGCTCTACCACTCTCTAGCTATGTTTATACAGCAGTGACCATTAATAACCCTATTGCCCAGTCCCACATGTAAGCTCTACCACTCTCTAGCTATGTTTATACAGCAGTGACCATTAATAACCCTACTGCCCAGTCATACATGTATGCTCTACCACTCTCTAGCTATGTTTATACAGCAGTGACCATTAATAACCGTACTGCCCAGTCCCACATGTAAGCTCTACCACTCTCTAGCTATGTTTATACAGCAGTGACCATTTATAACCCTACTGCCCAGTCCTACATGTAAGCTCTACCACTCTCTAGCTATGTATATACAGCAGTGACCATTAATAACCCTACTGCCCAGTCCCACATGTAAGCTCTACCACTCTCTAGCTATGTATATACAGCAGTGACCATTAATAACCCTACTGCCCAGTCCCACATGTAAGCTCTACCACTCTCTAGCTATGTTTATACAGCAGTGACCATTAATAACCCTACTGCCCAGTCCCACATGTAAGCTCTACCACTCTCTAGCTATGTATATATATACAGCAGTGACCATTAATAACCCTACTGCCCAGTCCCACATGTAAGCTCTACCACTCTCTAGCTGGGTTTATATATACAGCAGTGACCATTAATAACCCTACTGCCCAGTCCCACATGTAAGCTCTACCACTCTCTAGCTATGTATATAGATACAGCAGTAACCATTAATAACCCTACTGCCCAGTCCTACATGTAAGCTCTACCACTCTCTAGCTATGTTTATATATACAGCAGTGACCATTAATAACCCTACTGCCCAGTCCTACATGTAAGCTCTACCACTCTCTAGCTATGTTTATACATACAGCAGTGACCATTAATAACCCTACTGCCCAGTCCCACATGTAAGCTCTACCACTCTCTAGCTATGTTTATACAGCAGTGACCATTAATAACCCTACTGCCCAGTCCCACATGTAAGCTCTACCACTCTCTAGCTATGTACATACATACAGCAGTGACCATTAATAACCCTACTGCCCAGTCCCACATGTAAGCTCTACCACTCTCTAGCTGGGTTTATTGTTCCACTTGTTGGTGATATTTGCATGGATACTCACTGCGCAGTCTGACCTATTGGCTCTATTTGTCAGCCTGTGCAAATCTTGGCTTACTTTTTTGTATGTTTGCTTTTATTCTTTTTGCTGTGATATTAGTTGTTTCTCTGCGGGTATGGTTGTAAATGTGGGGACTGTGGTGATAGAGATTTTTATTAATCTGGTTTTATTGGGTGCCATAGATTATAGCTAATGCAATCTGGCCCAGTATTTTGGGAGTAGGTGTATCATTGGTAAAAATTATAAAAGGTATGACAATATGGTTGATCAGGTGAAGGGATGAACAGTTGATGAATAACTGAGTGAGTGATTCTGCGAGTGAATGCATCAATGAATAGAGAACGGATTGATTCATTCAGTGAGTAAGCGGGTAAGTGAGTTTCAGAGAGTCAATAAATGAGTGAGTGAGTGGGTTAGAGGGAATAAGTTAGTGAGTGAGACAGAGCCAATGAGGGAGGGAGTGGGTGGGTAAGTGAGTGGATAAGAGAGTGAGTGAATGAGTGAGTGAGAGAGCGTTAGTGGGAGTGAAAGAATGAGTAGGTGAGTGAATGAATAAATGAGTGAGAGAGGCAGAGTGAGTGAGGGAGGGTGAGTGAGTGGGAGAGAATGAATGAGAGAGTGAGAGAGAGTGAGTGAGTGGAAAAGATTGAATGAGAGAGTGAGGGAGGGTTAGTGAGTGGAAAAGATTGAATGAGAGAGTGAAAGAGAGTGGGTGAGTGGGAGAGATTGAATGAGAGAGTGAGAGAGAGTGAATGAGTGGGAGAGATTGAATGAGAGAGTGAGGGAGGGTGAGTGAGTGGGAGAGAATGAATGAGAGAGTGAGGGAGGGTGAGTGAGTGGGAAAGATTGAATGAGAGAGTGAGGGAGGGTGAGTGAGTGGGAGAGAATGAATGAGAGAGTGAGGGAGGGTGAGTGAGTGGGAGAGAATGAATGAGAGAGTGAGAGAGAGTGAGTGAGTGGGAAAGATTGAATGCGAGAGTGAGGGAGGGTGAGTGAGTGGGAGAGATTGAATGAGAGAGTGAGGGAGGGTGAGTGAGTGGGAAAGATTGAATGAGAGAGTGAGGGAGGGTGAGTGAGTGGGAGAGAATGAATGAGAGAGTGAGGGAGGGTGAGTGAGTGGGAAAGATTGAATGAGAGAGTGAGGGAGGGTGAGTGAGTGGGAGAGAATGAATGAGAGAGTGAGGGAGGGTGAGTGAGTGGGAGAGAATGAATGAGAGAGTGAGAGAGAGTGAGTGAGTGGGAAAGATTGAATGCGAGAGTGAGGGAGGGTGAGTGAGTGGGAGAGATTGAATGAGAGAGTGAGGGAGGGTGAGTGAGTGGGAGAGAATGAATGAGAGAGTGAGGGAGGGTGAGTGAGTGGGAGAGATTGAATGAGAGAGTGAGAGAGAGTGAGTGAGTGGGAGAGAATGAATGAGAGAGTGAGGGAGGGTGAGTGAGTGGGAAAGATTGAATGAGAGAGTGAGGGAGGGTGAGTGAGTGGGAAAGATTGAATGAGAGAGTGAGGGAGGGTGAGTGAGTGGGAGAGATTGAATGAGAGAGTGAGGGAGGGTGAGTGAGTGGGAGAGAATGAATGAGAGAGTGAGGGAGAGTGAGTGAGTGGGAGAGAATGAATGAGAGAGTGAGGGAGGGTGAGTGAGTGGGAGAGATTGAATGAGAGAGTGAGGGAGGGTGAGTGAGTGGGAGAGAATGAATGAGAGAGTGAGAGAGAGTGAGTGAGTGGGAGAGAATGAATGAGAGAGTGAGGGAGGGTGAGTGAGTGGGAGAGAATGAATGAGAGAGTGAGGGAGGGTGAGTGAGTGGGAGAGAATGAATGAGAGAGTGAGGGAGGGTGAGTGAGTGGGAGAGAATGAATGAGAGAGTGAGGGAGGGTGAGTGAGTGGGAAAGATTGAATGAGAGAGTGAGGGAGGGTGAGTGAGTGGGAGAGAATGAATGAGAGAGTGAGGGAGGGTGAGTGAGTGGGAGAGAATGAATGAGAGAGTGAGAGAGAGTGAGTGAGTGGGAGAGAATGAATGAGAGAGTGAGGGAGGGTGAGTGAGTGGGAGAGAATGAATGATAGAGTGAGGGAGGGTGAGTGAGTGGGAGAGAATGAATGAGAGAGTGAGGGAGGGTGAGTGAGTGGGAGAGATTGAATGAGACAAACAGAGTCAATGACAGAGAGTCAGAGCTGGTGAGGGAGAATGAGTGAGAGAGAGGGAGGGATTGAGAGAGTCAGTGAGAGAGAGTCAGTGAGAGAGAGTCAGTGAGAGAGAGTCAGTGAGAGAGAGTCAGTGAGAGCGAGTCAGTGAGAGCGAGTCAGTGACTGACAGAGTGCAATAGACTGAATGAACTGGCAGGTGATTAAGTGATTAAGTGAGAGAGAGAGAATGCTACACTGGGTATTTGAGTGAGTGAGTTATGAGAGAAGGTCATTAGAGCACACACACATATGGGTCAGATTTGTAGAAAATGTACAATTCGCCTTCACCAATCCTCTCAAATAACTCACATTTAAGACAAAAATCAGCTTAAAAATGCGGTTTAACATAACAAAACTGACACTATGAATCAATGCGATACCAAATATACTCAGATATACACGGCATTCATCATTTCCCATCCTAATTTAGCAGAATTTCCAGATTTAGCAGAATTTGTAGAGCTGCCAATTGTACATTTTCTGAAAATCTGACCCATATATGGATCAGGTTGTCAGAAAGTGTACAGCTCCCCCTCACCAACCCTCTCAAATAATCCAGATTTACAGCAAAAGTTTTAGTTTAAAATACAATTTACGATAACCGAAACGAGCTATTTCAATGAATGTAATACCAACTAAACCTGGATATACTTAGTATTTACCATTTTCAGCCTAATATAATGTCAGTGGACCTGGTGCACAAATACACATAAATGGGTCAGATCTTCAGAAGATGCACAATTCACCTTCACCAATCCTCTCCAATAACCCACATTTAGAACAAAAAATTTAATGAGCTTCAAAATGCAGTTTAACATAACAGAACCGATACTTTAAATCAATGCGACCCCAAATATACTCAGATATACCCGGTATTCATCATTTTTCAGCCTAATTTAGCAGAATTTCCTAAATGTGTGGAGCTGCTAATTGTACATTTTCTGAAAATCTGACCGAAATAAGGGAACACACATGTAACGGTCTCAACCCTATTGCTTTTTCAGAAAATGTACAATTGGCAGCTCTACACATTGAGTAAATTCTGCAAAATTAGGCTGTAATTTGGTCAATACTAGGTAAATCCGAGAATATTTGGCGTTGCACTGATTCTAGGAATCTGTTGAATTGGTTGAATTGTATTTTGAACTTAATTTTCGTCTGAAATTTGGGTTATTTGGAAGATTGGCGAAGTTGAATTATACCTCTTTTGAAAATCTGACCCTGTTATCCATTGTAATCCATCACTTTTGGTATGTTAGTATGTCCTCTTTAACAGATAGTGCAGCCTTATGTCAAATTGTATAAAGATAGAATTAGAAATATACTATATACAATGCTATTTGTAATGAGTCAAGAAAATCGGGTCGAATCGTCATAAAATGTACAATTGGCCTTCACCAATCCTATAAAATAGCCCACATTCAGGCGAAAATCAGTTTCAAAATACAGTTGAACATTACCAGACAGAATCATGGAATGACTACAATACAAGATACACTCAGATATTGTCATTATTTATCATTTTTCACTCTAATTTAGCAGAATTTGATAGATGTGCAGAACTGTAGATTGTGCGTTTTCTAAAAATCTGACCCATACAATAAAATACACGATAATCTTTTAAATGTGTGAGATGGCGAGTGTACATGTTCTGCTGACCGGACTCGTATATATAATATATATATATATGTGTGTGTAAGATTTTCAGAAAATGTACAATTGGCAGCGGTACACATTTGGTAAATTATGCTAAATTAGACTGCAATTTGGTCAATACTAGGTAAATTCGAGTATATATTGGCATTGCATCGACGCTAGCAATCTGTTTGGTTAGGTTGAACTGTATTTCGAACTTCATTTTCGTCTGAAATTAGGGTTATTGCAGAGAACTTGTGAAAGTGAATTGTACATTTTCTAAAAATCTGACCCATATATGGCAGCATTAGTGGCAGTGTTACCATTACACCCTCACCTGCCACTAGAGGTGCTGGAGTAGCAGGCTTGATTGCTAGAATTAATGGTGGGATGAAGATGAATGTGCTTTTGCCTTCCCGCCTTGTGTGGGTGTGGGGGGGGGGGGGGGAATGTAGGCAACCCTACTTCCCTCCACGGATGGGACTATTTACATAAATGGACATACGTTCATATGATATGTGATCTGTTACATGCTAATTTGATTTGATTTTTGAAATATTTTATTCAGGACATAGACATTTCCATACGACAGTACGAATATTTCCAGAATAGCCTGAATTATAATTTAATTTATATTACATCGAAATACAATTACTCAAACTAGGAATTATTGGTAAAAAGACTTTCTATAGATATGAATTTACATTAACATGTCACATATCAACAAATGATCCGATCAACAGTAACTTGCTAAGTCTTATTTGTACGTCAATACAAGAGAGTTCATACCAGCTTTACATTCTTTAGTATTCTAGATATTCAGCTCACACTTGTAGGAATCAGAAACATTTTTTTAAAAACATGGTATACTTGTAAAAACCAACAATTAATCGAAAATTCGCGTCGTGCTCATACATTCTGACCGTTGGGTATTCCATTTTCTATTTATTATATATTTTGACACTATTACTAATTTGTCATCATCTCTTTCATTTTTCTCATGGACTTCTCGCAAGATAATGAGTCATAAGTCGCAAAAAATGGATTTTGTGATATGATCATATTTGAAAAGATGAGAGCAAGGGGATTCCAATGAATATAAACATTAAGGACATCTAAAAAGTATTTCTATATTTAAGTTTGATATTTTTATGTCTGGAAAAAAAGTTTTTCAATATTTTTGGGTGGAAAATTACTAGTAAAATAGGTAAATATACTCCATATGGTGATCTTAGAAATGCATGGATTGATTTGATACACAGTCCTGAAATTTGATATTTGTATTTACATGACCTAAATCTCTAGACACCTAGAAAATTAGAACATTCGTAAAAATAGATCTTGTAAATAGAACACTTTGAAAAATATCAATTTTGCGACTTATGACTCATTTTCATGAAACACATCACATATATGCAGGGTTATTGAATTGAGTGTAGAAGTAAACAAATTATTGGTAAAAATGTTATAAAATGTGAATGTAAATCAATATGCAGGGTACAAGGGAACAATATTACTATGAATACTCACGAGGTAGGGATCATAATTGAAGTTTCTAAAAAACAAGTCATACGTTGGAGTTGGTAGCGTTAGTAGTATAAGCAGTTGCACCATTCACGCAGGCAATATGTGATGTATAACAGAAAAATGAGTCACAAATCGCAAAAAATAGATTTTGAGATATTATTACATTTGAAAAGATGAGACCAAGTAGATTTCAACGATGTTACATATAGAAAAACTGATGAATACTTCTATATTATGTTATGTTTGAAATATACTTAGCGATGTTTCTGAATAGACAATAAGTAGTAAAGTCTAATATTCCCTTGGGAATACATATTTCCTATATTATTTATAGTCTATTATTTTGTATGGACACTAGTGCTTACACTCTAGGTCCAAACCCTCAGATCAGATAAGAATAGTATGTCAACCAACTTCACTTATCGGTTTCCTGGCCTAGGACTCGGCGTTTTAATGGGAATATAATGGCATTTTGCGGTTTGATGCGAGAGGCTTTGACTTCGTTGGAAGGGACACTCTCACCTTTCGGTTTAGACTGCTTAGGCAAGTGGGCATATCATAACACCCTCTAGAAAGGTATAATGAAATTGTTTTGTTTTCCGTAAATCTGGTAAATATCGCATTATATAGTTCTCATGACTACTTCAAATTAAACCACAGGTGATTCAATACTGACAATTAAACCACATGCAAGTGCCTACAATTTGGGATATTTGATAGGATTGGATAATAGGACTTCTGGCAATAAGGGATTTGCATAGCCGCCCTTTTAAATCTTGTTTCGCATGGAATTATGTGCTTAATGGTACAGTCTAAAATTTATAAAAATCATGTCATGTTTATGGAATATTCATCAATGCTCTATAGTCTCAATATCTGTGTCTTCTACATGTTTTCATAACAGAAGTCCCTATCCTTCCCATCATGCATTTGGTTTTCATAGATGATTTATACAAAATATGATATTGATGAAAACATTCTTGCAATTTTCGATAAAGCATTGTGAAATATTTGTATGTCAGATTTCAACAGAACTCATCCCAGGATGAACTGTAACAGACATGCGCAGTGGCATATGGGTCAGATTTTCAGAAAATGTACAATTGGCAGCTCTACACATTTAGGAAATTCTGCTGAACTAAGCTGAAAAATGAAGAATACTGGGTATATCTGAGTATACTTGGTATCACACTGATTTAAAGTATCAGTTCTGTTATGTTAAACTTCATTTGGAAGCTCATTTCTGTATTAAATGTAAGTTATTTGAGAGGATTGGTGAAGAGGAATTGTACATTTTCTGAAAATCTGACCCATATCCAATTCTCCTATAGATATGCCCCATGTAAAAATATATACATGTGGGAGGTGAAAAAGGTAATCAAGAAAATACAAGATAAATCAGAAAGAGAAGAAAGGCAATTTATCTATCTGGCATGCAGACGTGGGTGTGTGATCTAAGTGTAAAGTTACTGCCGGATATTATTCCCTGCTAATATAAACGGGTCAGATCTTCAGAAAATGTACAATTAGCAGCTCTACACATTTATGAAATTCGGCTAAATTCGGCTGAAAAATGAAGAATACCGGGTATATCTGAGTATATTTGGTATCGCATTGATTTAAAGTATTAGTTTCGTTATGTCAAACTGCATTTTGAAGCAATTTTGTGCCTTAAATGTGGGTTATTTGAGAGGATTGTTGAAGGTGAATTGTACATTTTCTGATAACCTGACCCAAATACACTTCCACCCCCTGTCTACCAATGCACTATAGGGCAGGATATGAACATAGTCAGTGTCAATAGGAGATTTGCATTGCCGCCATTTTGAATCTAGATTGTCATGGATTTGTGGGTGTAATGGTACAGTGTAAAATCTATAGAAATCATGTCATGTTTAGCATGGAATATTTATCGGTGCTCTAATGCTAATATCCATTTGTTATATATTTTTCCATACAAGAAGTCCCCATCTTTCCCATCATGCATTTGGTTTTCATACATTATTAATACAAGCTATGATATTGGTAAAAATATTCTTGCAATATTCGATAAAAATCTTGCCAAATATTTGTATGTCAGATTTCATTAGAATCGATCCCAGGATGCACTGTAACAGACATGCGCAGTGAGACATGCAACTCCCCTATTAGGATCAAAGACTCCCAAACTAGGTATTGGATATAATTATTAAAAGTAACTTTTCATCCATTTCGTTCATGTATTGACCGAAACAGAGGCACTAAAGGCCCATTCACATTTACAACGGCCGATTGGTGTACGGCTGCCGTACGGCAAAATGCACAATGTCAAAGTAATATCGGCCGGCTGGTCGTGTTAATGTTAATGAACCTTAAATGTTAGAGAAAAATTGGAGAAGTGGAAAGAAAGGGATTTTGAGATATCATCATGTTTGAAAGGATGATATCATACGAATTGCAGTGATGGTTATCATTAGGATGTCTAATAAGTACCGTACTTATATTTATACATTTCTTGATAGTCACTTACTAAAAGAAAGTAGTTAGATATACTCCGAATTCTACTAAATATACTATTGCGAGTGGGTATCCGGTACATTCACAGACAGTACCCCTTTTGCTGTATATATATATTTCTACTGCAGTGTATTATGATATTGTACCTGTGTTTTGAAAATAAAAGTCTTCATAATTATAATTTCATTACATGAATAAAGCTTTTTTGAAACACTGCTGAAATCTGAAGTAAAACAAATGAATGGTGTTCATTCGCAGAAGGTAATTCATTTGTAAATATCTTTTAAATATCCGTAACATAATGTAACGCACATCTGGAAATACACATAATTACTTACATATACAAGAAAACAAAACAAAACTGACTCTATTCCTGTGCATTGACCTGTAAAAGCATCTAACGAAATAAATACGGCCAACACTCGGGGACAAGACCCTATAATATCAAGACGAAAGGAAAGTGATATTTGGATACGAGAGAGGAGACGCTGGTCCAAGAGGCTCATGGGAAGGCGGCCATTCCCTGGTAACCATGAGCAACAAGTGGAGTATTTACATTCACTTTTACGACATGCCGCTGATCGTCAAGCGGCCGACAAATCTTGGCGCCAGTTTTTATCTCGCTGCCCCAAATGTCGTCTGCTCAGAAATAAAGGGCTTATCACAGCGCATGCGCGGTCGTCCTGGTTATCAATATCTGCGGGTAAATAGAGCTTATTTCTAGGAAGGACTGATTGATAATAATAGCAGCAATTTATGAGCGATTGATGGAAGGAAATAGTTAATCGTGCGATGTAGTGATTAAATTGATTCCTGTCCAAACAGTTACAGATAATAAACATTTGATTTATCATAGTTATTGTTCTTCCTTATACAATGTATACAATATCTCCCTGTGGGCTTTATCATGACCCACTGTAGGTTGGTCTTGTGATAGTATATGGGTCAGATTTTCAGAAAATGTACAATTAGCTGCTCGACACATTTAGGAAATTCTGAAAAATTAGGCTGAAAAATGATGAATACTGGGTATATCTGAGTATATTTGGTATCATATTGATTTAAAGTATCAGTTCTGTTATGTTAAACTGCATTTTGAAGCTTATTTTCTGTCTTAAATGTGGGTTGTTTAATAGGATTGGTGAAGGCGAATTGTACATTTTCTGAAAATCTGACCTATATACAAATCAAGATCTAAAATATAGTATACGAGAAATACATGATTCCGATAGTACCACTTCACAAATGTATTGCGCTGTACGTTGCCAAATCAAGTAAGTATGCAAATGCCATCAAGTCAATCAAATCAATAGTTCCTCATAACAATGGTAAACGCCGTTTGTAACAAATTAGCATCAATTAATTATGTATAGTTAAGCTAAGTATAGGGAATTCACATTTGTTTTGTTATTGTTATTGTTCTTCCATAAAGTGGGTATACACTATATGGGTCAGATTTTCACAAAATGTACAATTGGCAGCTGTACACATTTGATAACTTCTGCAAAATTAGGCTGCAATTTGGTCAATACTAGGTAAATTCGAATATATTCACCATTGCATTGATTCTAGCAATCTGTTTGGTTAGGTTTAAATGTATTTTAAACTTTATTTTCGTCTGAAATTTGGGTTATTTGAGAAGATTGGCGACGTTGAATTGTACATTTTCTGAAAATCTGACCCATATATCCTGGTGGGGTTTTAAATGGCAAAGTTTTGCTCGGTCTAGTGATAATATACGAAAATCAGGATCTAGAAATAGAATACCATTTTTTATTTTGTCAAATGATCTTTGGAGGAGACTCTTAACTATAAAATCCTCTCGAGGTAGGAATCCCAATTGCTGTTTCTAAAAGAGATCACAAAGAGATACAAATTGTGTTTTGTCAGAGAAAAATGAGTCACACGTTGAAAAAATGGATTTTGAGATACCATCATAATTTGAAAACATGAGATTTTGTGCATTCCAACGATGTTAACATTAATTTTAGGAAATCTAAAAATTATTACTATACTATACTATGTTTAGCATTTATAATATATGATTATGTGTGAAAAAAAATTGCAATATTTATGGGTGTAAAAAAACTAATAAAGTACATGAAATACATAAATTGAATACACTGTCTTGAATTTCGGGACATGTATTTATAAAATTGCTAAGCACTAGCTACCAAAATATAAGAACATTCCTACACAGATATCTTGTAAATTACTTATCAAATCTCAATAGGGGACTTGCATAGCCGCCATTTTAAATCATGATTCGCATGGAATTATGGGAGTGATGGTACAGTATAAAACCTATATAAAACATATTATCTTTAGCTTTGAATATTTATCAGTGGTCCAATATCAATATCCATGACTTTTAAATGTTTCTATAACACGTGACTTCATCTTTCCCTTCATGCATTTGGTTTCTATAGATCATTTACACAAACTATGACATTGGTATAAACATTCTTGAAATTTTCCATAACATTGTTACCAAATATGTGTATGTCATATTTGAACTGAATCTATCCCAGCATGCACTGCCATAGTCATGCGCAGTGGCACATGAAAATCCCCTATTGTGCGACTTATAACGCATTTGTCTGTAAAACATCACAAATAGGCCAAAGAAAACAGTTGTTTTTCTCTTCAGCTTCCAACCGTCTGTCAATAAACATCTGACTTTTTGGCATTGCCCCATTCCTATAATCTATTTTGGGCAAAGCTTCTCTTATTTCATTTTTAAATAATCCAATTAGTGATTTTATTGGGTTTTCAGGCCAGGAAATTCAAGCTATCCCCCTATGAAATCTCATCTGCTGGCAGCGTTTTTTATTTGAAAGATTTTAAGATCTTTCGCAGGTTTTTAGAGCCATAATTGAAATATTGACAATAACAGGAAATGTGCATGTTGAGTCTTTCTGGTGTCATGAAAAAAATCATACACCTAAACTTATAAAGACAAGTGTTGTATAATAATATTATGGATTTAAGATATATCATACTTTTACGAGAACAAAATACGAGTCATTGATAATTGTGATCCGTTTCAGGAAAATGAGTCATAAGTCGCAAAATATGGATTTTGAGATATCACCATCTTTGAAAAGAGTACTTCAAGCTGATTCCAATGATAGTAAACACTAGGACACCTAATAAGTATTTCTTTACTTTAAGTTTTATATTTTTATTTAAAAAAAAAAGAAGTTTGCAATGTTTCTGGATGGGTAATTACCAGTAAAGTGTCTAAGTATACTCCATACAAAGGCCTTCAAACCGCAAGGTCATATTTGATATAATGTCCTGGAATTTGGTACACAGATTTATATGACTATAAGGGTTAAACCCTCTAAGAATGAGAACATTTTAATAAAGAAATCTTGTGGAAAAAAAACACTTTAAAAAATTTCAATTTTGCGACTTGTGACTTATTTTCCAGGAACACATCACATATGCTTGACGTGTCTATCACTGACGAGTTTGCTTCTGTTTCTGCCTATTTTATTTAGAACATTTGTGGGTCATATTTCCAGAAAATGTACAATTCAACTTCGCCAATCTTCTCAAATAACCCAGATTTCAGACGAAAATAAAGTTCAAAATACAGTTCAGCCTAACCAAACAGATTGCTAGGATCAATGCAATGCCAAATATACTCGAACTTACCTAGTATTGGCCAAATTGTAGCCTAATTCAGCAAAATTTACTCAATGTGTACAGCTGCCAATTGTACATTTTCTGAAAATCTGACCCATATACAGTGTACCATTCAAAACAATCATGGTCACACAGAGTCAGGTCATAAGCACTGTGTTGTGTTTGAATATCGAGTTATCAAAAAATCAAAAATATCAAGATATTAAATATGTAATGTGTTACAGGAAAATGAGTTACAAGTCGTAAAAAATGGATTTTGAGATATCATCACATTTAAAACGATGAGATCAAGCGGATTCCAATGGTACTAAACATTAAGGACATCTAATAAGTACTTCTATATTTTAAGTTTGTATGTTTGGAATAAAATGTTTGCCATATTTCTGGGCGGACAGTTACTCGTAACATAGCTAAATATAGTCAAGAGGATGACCTTGAAAAACATTTTTTTTAATAAAGTTTTATTGGACAAAGTTTCACATCAAATGCAATAATTCTCATTTGCCAATCTAAAAAATCTAGTCATACTTTGGTACCTAATTTAACATTAATTCGTATAATGCATTGTATTGGTAGCATTGTATTCGGTCTGTACAGAGCAATCACATTCTGATCCACTTCCATAGATGCAATCTGACTTCAAGGCTAAACGTTATTTCCAAGTAGATAACATTTCCAGCGAGCTTTGTTTTCATTGACAATGTGAGTGATTGGAGCGGAGTGAATGTATCAATAATGCATTAAGTGACTCCCCCCCCTCTCTCTCTCTCCCTCTCTCTCTCTCTAATATAGTCTATGTCTCCCGCCAGGGACGGTTCCACCAATTGTTATTATTGTTAAATGATTTTTATTCAATTTAATTAAAAAAGATTATTGTTGATGTTAATATACAATTGGTTGATAGTCTCGGACTGTGATATCAGCTCTTCCAACGAGTTTTCTTAGAACTAGAACTTCGAGTTGTGTTTCAACTCAGCTTATAGACAAATAAACATCAAGTTTTAGTACATGAGAATGATCGAATGGTTAATTACAGTGAGAGTGCGGTAGGCCTACATATGATAACAACTGATATGTACAGGTTAACTAACAAGTTGGTTGAAGGAGCGTGAATATTGCACGAGTTGCGTAGCAACGAGTGCAATATTCTTAGTTAGTTAACAGATTTATCATACATGCTTTCAATCATGAAAATAGAAAAAAATACTCATAAATTTGAATTTTACCGGTAATCAGAGTAAAAAAAAAGAATGGTTGCTATGACAACCCCACGTAAATCACTAGTGAAATACGCACTATGCGTAAATCACCCTAGATACGTTGTTTTCATAGCAGTGCGTGTAGAATAAAGTAGGAAACGTAATACAGGTAGCCTTATTAAGGCTTATAGTAACAAGTAAATACAGCGGTGAGAGTAATACAGACAGGTAATTGTGCGTAAGGTGAAAAGTGTAAAATAAGTAAAGTAAAGTATTCCCACCATTGATACATGGAAATGTTACTCTGCTTCTATCTAAGGGTACGTCTTCTAGCCAGCACTTGCTAGAAACATCGAATAATATGATATCAATACATTTAATAACATTTCATGATGTATTTTACAGAAGTGTCCATCAAACATTATAGGCTTTTATATATATATATATAACTGGTTCTCAAAACTAGATTATGAGAGTTATTATTAGGGCATCATTGTCGTCACCTCCCTCCTACTAGTTACTGTGAAAATGTGCAGTAAACAGTTCACACATTTGTAAGTATATAAGACTTATACCGAAAGAGACTGACAAATCACAAGGCTATTTAGCCCCCTCGCCCACTATATCAGTTGCCACTTCATGTATTTTAATTTTACTGTATTTATACTGTATGCTACGCACTAGAATTATTCATTTCTGTAGTTACAAGTACAAGCTCCCATCAGAAAAGCTATCAACGACAGAGACGAGAAACTTATTTTCCAGCTAGACATTGTGTACAACCAAATGGAAATAATATTTATTAATATTTTTTTATTATTCATTTAAAGCCAATAATCATGTAATTTTCACAGGAAAACGCACTATTCTTCACGTATATTTTCAGGCGTCGCCTAAATTACAATAATTATATTGTCCTTATGTCAAACCATTATGTGGTTTTGGTACGACTATCGCAAGGTTATCTTACACACTTACCAGTTGTTTCTTCAAGTGTCCACCTGTTTGATTTGGCTTAATCGGATAGGTGGAACACATCCTTAACTTACTGGACTTTGCTTTGTTTGTGAGGAGACAGAAGTGACATGTTGTTGAAAGTATTATTAGGGTCAGTTTTTCAGAAAATGTACAATTCAACTTCGCTAATCTTCTCGAATAACCCAAATTTCAGACGAAAAAAAAGTTCAAAATACAGTTCAACCTAACCAAACAGATTGCTAGAATCAATGCAATGCTGAATATACTCAAATTTACCTAATATTGACCAAATTGCAGCCTAATTTAGCAGTATTTACTAAATGTGTACAGCTGACAATTTTCTGAAAATCTGACCCATTATAGCTTGTACCTTGAAAACCTTCCTCTGTCAACCGCATTGTTTAGGTTGGTCATGATGATATTTGTTATAAAGTCGTATTTTCGTATAAGGTCAAGGCCTATTAATCACAAATGGCCAATTTATTAAAACAGCTATACCTAGATAATTAATGTAAAGCTGTTAAAGTGATTAAATTACATAAAGACCCTAAAATTGGCAGACAATGTAATGTTGAGTACTATTACTAAGTTTATATTACTATGTTTCACATTTTGTCTAACATGGGACTATCCGGTCACCCCAAAACTATTCGCAAATAAAACATTTTCAAAGATAAAATAACAAAAACATGACTTTCATGCAAACTCCCCTATAACTAGTCTGACCAATTACAGCTAAGGAGGACGTGATAGACAGACATAGACAAACAGAGAGAGAAGTGACGCCAACATTTTACATAATTATCAGTCAAAATTGATTTTCCTTCATCATCGCATCACAACCCTAGGCAACAATGCAAACAAGGGCCACACTAGCACCATGGAGGCGGGCCGAGCAACAAAGCCTTATCGATGGCCAGCTGTGAAACGAAAACAAAGATATAAACTGTTAAAAACATTTATTTGGATAAACAGTGAAAGATCATCGTTCCGTGATTAATTCTGTTATTCTTCTTATCTGTAAAATATCAGTTCTGAGTCAATATCTGTAGGTATGTGTGTAGGGGCGGAGGGGGGGGGGGCCGAGGGGGGGGGGCGGAGGGGGGGGGCGGAGGGGGGGGGGGAGGGAGAGGGGTGACGAGGCCAGTGAGGGGGGAATGTGAAGGGGAAATAGAATGATTGACATAGATCTAGGAAAGAATCAGAGAGAAGGAACGGGAGATAGGAACGATAGGAGAGAGAGGGAAGAGAGGAGGAAAGGGGAGAGAGGGAGAGAGGAGGAGAGAGGGGAGATAGAGAGGGAGAGAGAGAGAAAATGTGAAGGAGAAGGTATGTGAAGGAGAGGAGAGAGTGAGAAGGAGAGAGAGCGGAGAAGTCAGAGAGAGAGACGTAGAGAGAGAATTTAAAGGCCCCCGTCCACTAAGCCGATTCCCCTGCAATTCTGCGCCACAGAGGACCCTTTATCAATGAATTTCGTGAGAGAAAGACTGACAATAGTGATGGGACGGTGGGAGGGAGTGAGGGGAGAGATGGAGAGAGAGCAGAGAGACGGACAGAAAGACGAAAAGAGAGACAGAGAGATGAAGAGACATAGAGAGAGAGGGAAAGAGACAGGGAGAGGGAGAGAGGACCCAAGAGACAAACACAGAGAGACAGGGGAAGAGAGATAAAGAGAGAGGCGGACAGAGAAACCAAGAGAGAGGGACAGAGACAGACGGAAAGGGAGTGTGGAGAGAGGAGAGGAACTGGTGAGAGAGGGGAAGAGTGGGAAGAGGAGGAAGGAGAGAAATTCTAATCACATATGGGTCAGATTTTCAGAAAATGTACAATTCGCCTTCACCAATCATCTAAAATAACCCACATTTAAGACAAAAATGAGCTGCAAAATGCAGTTTAACATAACAGAACTGATACTTTAAATTAATGTGATACCCATTCAGCCATGGGGAAGATAAATGGAAATCTTGCACATAGAACATGGGATAGGAGAAAAGTTTTAACTCTTATATATTGGACATTGCATTAGTGAACTTCCCCTAGTGTACTAGCTATAGTACCCCCTGCTATGTGTGTCAGATTTTCAGAAAATGTATAATTAGCAGCTCCACACATTTAGGAAATTCTCCTAAATTAGGCTGAAAAATGAAGAATACCGGGTATATCTGAGTATAATATTTAGGACAAATTACAGTCCTGCTCCCTACATATGAGTGGCTCAGTGAGCTACTCCTCTCCACCCACGCCTTATCCACAGTCAATATTTGTCTCTTATATTTAGCCATTAGGGACGACATCAACATGGAGACAAATGTGGACAATGCGACAGGCGATGCGATGCCAAACCTTAGACGACCATGCCTCAGTCTCGGTACTCAGAATGCCTGGACGTGTATCTGGTCTTTCATCTATAGACATCTGGGGTGTGTTACATAAAGGGAGATACGCAATATTGCGTCTCCACTTGACTAATGTAGGACTCACAAAAAGGTATGCGTCTTAAGGTAGTATTGTGTCTCCATCCTATATATTGCGCCTCCACCTAAATTATGTTGATTTATCAATTGCAAGTGGAGATGTGCTCCCCAGTGGAGACACAATATCCAAACTTAGGATGCAACCCACTTCACAAATACACACAATTTGTTGTGCGTCCCACATTAGTCGATCGGAGACGCAATATTGCGTATCTCCCTTTATGTAACGCACCCCTGGGTAGTTTTTACACCAGAGCTTTATTTCTGTGAACACATTATACATGGTTTACTGTGATACATCTTGATCTATGTTACACATGCTCCCCTCCTATCTAAGGTATCGTTTATTGCCGGGACTACACTATGGGAAAAACGGCAAAAAACGGCTGCGACAAATTTTTTGCGACGAAATATCTAATCAAGTTATATCTTTTGGAATTGTTGGCAACACATAAATGTGTTGCCGACAACCTATTTTACCCCTCTTCCACTAGTGATTTTTGAATTTTAGTTTTTTAGTGAATTTTTAGTCATGTCGGCGACGAATTTTGCCTGTCAGCGCCGTTTTTTACCTATAGTGGAGTCGCCCTGTGAGAGAGTACTTTGATATGCTCAGACAGGTCTGACCAAATGTTGTTTCTTTGATCACTTTCTTCATATTATAGATCTTTGTAGAACCTCATGATGAGTTATATCAAAATTCATTTTCATGCCTTAAAAACACTATAATACTTGGATATAAACTTGATATAATGACATCCTATTGAGACATCACGTGATCATGATCACCATGAGTTATTAATAAGAAGTCATTAAATGCATCTATTACTTGTATTAAGGTTGTTTAATGGATAGAGTTTGTCTCAACTATAATATTCACAATTGTATATAAATATGTCGTTTGATGTCTCAAGCATGTCCAATTTCTATGTATCAATTTTTCTACACTTTACAAAAGTGTTTGGTATTTTGACGCCGTCCTTATCAGAGAACATTTCTTCCTGTTAGTGCGCATATTAGGAAATTTAAAGATAAATACCAGCGTTGTCAGCACTGCAGCAGGCGGGAATTCAAGGAACTAATGCATGAAACAATAGAATTCAATATATTTTGTTCCATCTTTGTATTGGGAAAGAACATGGTTGGGGGAATACAAAATGCCAAAAAAAATGGATATTATCATATTATTTTGTGTTTTAGGGATGAGTGAAGTTTACTTCCCTTCACTATTGATTTCAATGGGGGAAGCTCATTGTGATGCAAGTTTAGCTGAATAACTTTTTTTTTAGTTCAATGACCCCTTATTTTTCTTAATTGGGAGGGTAGAATAACATGTCAGCAATGTATATGCATATTTAAAAGAAAATCGTATGATTCAATCATATGCTATTGGGGAAAATGCAGAAAATACCCGTTTTTCCATAGACTTCTATAGTGAACAGTAATAAATTGCAGTGGTCCCTGAAATAAAAACTAATCCAATGACATATGGTTTTTTGGGGCTTTTTGGGTTCCCCCAACCAAGTTCTTTCTAAATCCAAAGTTTAAAGAAAATTCCATGATTCATTCATTTTTTAAGTGAACACTGGTATTTACCTTTAAGTTAGACTGAAAACCCCAGAGAATGTACAATTAGTAACTCTTCACATTCAGTATGTTCTGCTAAACTAGGCTGAAAAACATGATTAATAAAAGGTATATGTGATTATGTGAACAGTAATTTGAACCAAATTCGGTTAATTAATTTGTGAGTTAAAAATGAGTCATAAGTTGGTCTAAGTCTTCATCCCTTCATAACTAGTGTCATTTTTGGCGTATCTAGTCCTATGAATACATGTACCAAAGTTCAAGACAGTGTTGTATTAAATATATCCGTGTGTTTTAAGACCATACTATGGTTTATACTAGTTATCAAATATATTGACATCCCTAAATCCATTCGATTGTGACTTCTCTGTGAGACCTGACAGTTTGTTATATACATAATTATTTTTCTTCGAGACCCTAACCCTTCTTAAAATATCATACATACCTTATAGGGTCATTAATATCACGAAGCAAACAACAAAGCCAATTACAATTCGTCCTTAGACAATCCATTTTCATTTATTTATGAAGACCTTGGCCTTTGACAATTTAAAGGCAAGTTGGTTGTATGGGAGGGTGGGGTGAAGCTGGATGGGGGTAGGGGGCAGGTGCATTGGGGGTTGTTGGGGAATAGGTTTCCAGGGAAACAGAGCAGCTCCCTGGAGGACTATTAGTTCCTCCAGGCACCATGGTCTGGAGTCAAGGGACATGTCCCAGATGACATGTGCGCTCATCCATGTTGAGGGGTGATGGTGGTCTAAGGTTTTTATTACACCCCTGTGCTGTAGTTACCTATACCTTAAACATGTTATTACACCCCTGTGCTGTAGCTACCTATACCTTAAACATGTTATTACACCCCTGTGCTGGAGTTACCTATACCTTAAACATGTTATTACACCCCTGTGCTGGAGTTACCTATACCTTAAACATGTTATTACACCCCTGTGCTGTAGCTACCTATACCTTAAACATGTTATTACACCCCTGTGCTGGAGTTACCTATACCTTAAACATGTTATTACACCCCTGTGCTGGAGTTACCTATACCTTAAACATGTTATTACACCCCTGTGCTGTAATTACCTATACTTTAAACATGTTATTACACACCTGTGCTGGAGTTACCTATACCTTAAACATGTTATTACACCCCTGTGCTGGAGTTACCTATACCTTAAACATGTTATTACACCCCTGTGCTGGAGTTACCTATACCTTAAACATGTTATTACACCCCTGTGCTGGAGTTACCTATACCTTAAACATGTTATTACACCCCTGTGCTGGAGTTACCTATACCTTAAACATGTTATTATACCCCTGTGCTGGAGTTACCTATACCTTAAACATGTTATTACACCCCTGTGCTGTAATTACCTATACTTTAAACATGTTATTACACACCTGTGCTGGAGTTACCTATACCTTAAACATGTTATTACACCCCTATGCTGTAGTTACCTATACCTATACCTCTCTGTTACGCCCCTGTCAATATTGAGAAAAAATTAAAAAAACAAAACAAACTTACTTCTATCTTGGTGTTTATTCACGTTGACATCACTTCAAGTTAAGTATGAGTTAAATGACAGAACCGTTAGTACCAAGTTAAATATAGATGGAACTGTAAGTGCAAAGATATAAAGAAGGCACTGTAAATACCAATTTATAAGGAAAGAACTGTAAACACCAACTTATGAAAAAGGCACTGTAAACACCAAGTTATAAAGAAGGCACTGTAAACACCAAGTTATCAGGAAGGAACTGTAAACACCAAGTTATAAGGAAGGCACTGTAAACACCAAGTTATAAGGAAGGCACTGTAATCACATTGCTGAGGCCTGACAGACTGGTGTTCCCGCTCTCCTGCCGCTTGCATGTGTTAATTGCACTACAACAGGCGCCAGCGTAGAATCCATGATTTGTTATTTAATATCGGCTGAAATATTGTCACACTACCATTCCTCCTGAATCTCTGGCACCAGCACATCTCATATTTTCAGCTCATGTTTAGAATAAGTCAATACAGGCTTTAGATCTACCACTATTGTTAATAAATTCATTCATATTTTATTCTTTTTTTCTTTTTTTTCTTGAGGCAGGAAGGCAGTGTAACATGGTGCTTTAAGTCCGGTTCCATACCATACTTGCATATAAGGGTCAGATTTTCAGAAAATGTACAATTCACATTCACCAATCCTCTCAAATAACCCAAATTTCAGACGAAATATCTTCTAATTCAGTTCAACCTAACCAAACCGATTGCTAGAATCAATGCAATGCTGAATATACTCGAATTTACCCAGTATTGACTAAATTTCAGCCTAATCCTGAAGAATTTACTAAATGTGTAGATCTGCCAATTGTACATTTTCTGAAAATCTGACCCATATACATTTAGTCATATCAGTAGAAGAGAGGAAACATGCAGGCCAGATGCGATACCCTACTCTTTTTAATAATAAGCAATATATGGATACAAGACCTTGAATACAAGTCCATGAGTTAGTAAACACCAATGTTATTATTCATAATATGAATTTATCAATATTCTGCTACTGTTATATTTATACAAGAAAGAGAAGTATATTTGGTGAAGCAAAACAGCTGCTGATAAGGGATACTATGTGAAGTCATCATACAAAAGGATTCGGGCGGGTCCTCCAAATACAAATAAGGAAGTTTTAGAAGTAGCACTGTAGCAAAAACAACCGGACAAAATACTCCAAAGTGTCAGTCAAGTAACCTTGAGATAGGTTGGTAAAGAATGGTAGAAAATATGAGTTGTTTACCGAACTGAACTAGAAAGGGGACAGTTGAACTAGTAAGAGGACAAAATGTGATCAATTAATGTGATCGATTCACTGCTGATTGCCAATGTGTGACTCCACAGATCTATGCCAGTTGGACATGCTACATGTGACCAAACAACACTCTCATAAACAACATTTATCTTTCTCTCTACCATTGATAACCAATGGTGGTTTATTAATTTTCTTCTTTTTTTAAAAAAAATCCTTTATTTGTACATAATCTGTCTTCTAGGCTCTTACAATGCTAAACATTGGATATAAAAATAGCTTCACCAATAGAAAAATACACATATTTTACACCCTCTGTAATGATTTGGATGACGGCACCAGCAGTATTGTTGATGTTAATCTTGCTGTGTTCCAAGGAAAAGAATCACAAGTCGCATACATACGTATTTTGTGAAGTGATTTTTCACAAGATCTCTATTTTGGAATGTTTTCAATTTGGAGATGTCTACTCTTTGAGGGTGTATTAATACATGTATCAAATTCCAAGACAGTGTATTTAATATATCATTGCGTTTCTAAGGTCATCCCATGGAGTATATTTGGCTACTTTACTAGTAATTGTCAGAAATATTGCAAACTTCTTTTTCATGAATAAAAATCGAACTGAAAAGATAAAAGTACTTATTAGATGCCCTTAATGTTTACATTCATTGCAATCCCCTTGATCTCATCTTTTCATATATGACGGAATCTCAAAGTCCATTTTTTGCGACTTGTGAATAATTTTCCTAATACAGATCACAATTCATTCAAAGTTGTGATGAAGAGCTCCATTTTAGAGAGATTTGTAAGGCAAATATATTGATATATCTTGCTTATGACCATTGATTCATGTAAGCTAAATTGTATGTGTGTTTATCAGCTTTGTTTTCTTTAAGACCTAGATTTTGAAATTGTGTAGCTAAGTAAGTCCTAGGCTACTATAACTAATCTTATTACTTAACAGGACTATTCGAGAATGTTATAATATGCATCATGGCCCAATTCTTTTGTTTCAGAAAACAAAGTACGAAGTAAAGTCAAAACAGTGACATTTGTAAGGAATACAGTGTGAGAAGCTTGACTTTTATCCTCGTTTCAAATGACCTTCACAGAACTGGGCTGATTTAATCTTAGATTTCATCCTTTCATCTTAGATTTCATAGTAGCTCAAGGTGCAGTTCTGAGTGTTACATTCAAAAGCTTTCAATCTTATCCATAAGTCATGTGTTATGGTAAAATGAGTCAAAATTTGAAGAAGAAAAAAAGGATTGTGAGATATATCATCATAATACTTTGAAAAGATGAATGGTACATTGTACAACAGTGTACAGCTAATAACTACTTTTATATTCTTTGATGTTTGATATTTTTAGTTTTAAGAAATTGTATTCATGCACGTTAAGGTGACTCAGTACTGATCTTGTAACGGGGTGCGCGGTAACGCCTAGCGTTAGTAGTGGGTTACAACTTTTGCCATTTTTCATGCAATGTGTATTCAATACATATAGCAGGGAATATCAGCATTATGCAGACGAAGTATGTATAATATAAACATTTCAGATAAAAGATTTATGCTGATTTTTGGTGTGGGAGTTAGTATCTACGATCCCTATACATCCATATTAAATTTCATTAAAATTTATGGAGCCATATGTGTGTAAATCAAATATTTATCAAGAATTTTCTCATTTTTAGCCAATTTTCTCATAATTAAGTTGTAACATAAAAAATTCGGCCTGGAAATTCATGCTGATTTTTGGTGTGCGAGTTAGTAACTATGATAGCTGTATCCATATAGAATTTCATCAAGATTTATGAAGCCATTTTTATTCAAATCAAATATTAATCAGGAATTTAATTTTTTTTCCCAATTTTTCTCATAAATAAGTCGTAATATAGAAAAATTTAGCCTGGAAAGCCATCCTGATTTTTTGTGTATGAGTTGGCAAATACTGTATCTACATTCATATTAAATTTAAAAAATATTCATCAAACAGTTTTTTTTTAAAATGCTGATTGTCATCAGCCAAAGTCAATTTTGCTAGTGCCCCATACTGCCAATAGGGGGCTTCCAGGGGGCTAACTCAGGATCTGAGGAAAAAAACATTATCTGATGATAAGTATATATATGTTGAATGTCTGGGTGAAATTTGATGTCTGAATTCATGTCAGAACCATTTTAAACGAATTATGTTAATATATCACTCAAATGTAGTAAATATACTCAAATATGATTTATTATTTCTATCTCCATACCGCCATAGCATGAAAACTAGCCTGGTGACCTATGGTTTTTTTTCACTCAATAATGATTATTTCATGTCAAGTATCATTGGTAAAAATTTTAGAAAAATTCATCAATAATCAAAATCACTACTGAGTCACCTTAAGCACCCCAAAAATGAAAAATACATTTTGTGAATAAAACACATTTAAAAATAACATTAATTATGTGTATGAAATATATTTATTTAATTCTGAGGTCATCCTATAGAATATATCAGCTATTTTACTAGTAAATGTGCACCCGTAAATATTGGAAACATTTTTTTCCAAAAAACGAATACATCAAAATGAAAATAAAGAAATACTTATTCGATGTTTACCTCAAAATCGATTATTGACACATTACATGAAAGAAAAGTTAGCGCTATTTCTTAAACCAGTCTTTAAATTTGGTACATTTATTCATGCAACTTACACCGCTAAACACCCCAAACAGAAAACATTTTGATAAAATGTTCCTTGGGAAAACCATAATTATCCTTTTTTACTACTTGTGACTCATTTCCCAGTGACACATCACATATTAATATGAACACTGACAGGAAGTCGTGTCATCCACAGGTGCCACTTCTGCCCCTTCACTAGAGGAGAGTTCCATATATGCGCCTCATGTTATTCAAGTGCTTCAAGTGCCTGACCACCGCGTAGTAATAATAGGCCTAGAGAATGGACAAGTAGCGCACACCGCCTGCACATTAATACGTTACATATGCACGCACCTAATAACATCCAATAATTACTTTGGCATTTCCTAGCAGCCCTTGCAAACATCGCCCTCTCGTGGAGAAAGACAATACTCGTCGTGCAAGGACGACGTCTGGAATGTCGCCGCGCTCATTAATTGTTCAACTCGAACGTCATCGCAACGTGCGCTTCCGCCTCCGAAATGTAGTCCCTCTGGTTGGCAACGCGTCGCTGGTTTAATAGGGCGACGCAAGGTGGCGTTCTGGCCGTAATTGGCAGTGCGGAGTGCGCATGCGTTAATTGGTATGTTGGAGGCGAGTGCGGAAGCTGGAAGGGGCAGCCTCCTTCCACCTCCACCAAATATATCATGTTTGACATTTGCGGGATTCGGGGCGCAAGAAACTGGTTGTCTTGGCAACAGAGCATCGTCTGTGGCAAAAGGCAGCCTTTGTATATGCATAGGAAGATGGGCATTATGCCGTTCGTGGCATAGTTGTATACCAAATGACTTATCCAAGCAATATTTCAACCTTGCGCCCGGTCTCCTCGCTGTGTCTGATTGATTGTCTTGACAAACTGCAGAGCTGCCGCAGCTATGTAAAACATGATCAACAAACACCGGCAGAAGAAGAGTGAAGACACTTTTAATGGTGGACATTGTGGTTCGCCTGTCAGGTCGAAATGCCCTGTCTTCTCAATTGTGATGTGTTTCAGGAAAATGAGTCATAAGTCGCAAAAAATAGATTTTTAGATATCATTATATTTGAAAAGATGAGATCAAGCTGATTCCAATGGTAGTAAAGAGTCTATTAATCTAATAAGTATTTCTAGATTTTAAGTTTGATATTTTCGTTTTTGAAAAAAAAAGTTTCCAATATTTCTGGAGGTCAGTAAACAGTAAAGTAACTAAATGTAGTCCGTATGAGGACCTTTAAAACTAATAGATATATTATATAGATTTTCCTGAAATTTAATACACCAATTGATATAAGTCTAAGTGATAAACTCTCTCAAAATCAGATCATTCCATTAATGTGATCTTGTGAAAAAAACACTTTGAAAAATATCAATTTTGCGACTTATGACTCATTTTCCTAAAAACACGTACATCACAATTGTGATGGGAAAATGAGTCGCAACAAATAGATTTTGAAATATCATCATATATCAAAAGATGAAATTGAAATAGTGGTAAACATTAGGTAAACATTAGGACATTTAATACTAATAATATTTATAGAAAGAATGGACGCCAGTAATTGAAAATTTATTGGACAAGCGTAGTCCGTGTATGCAGCGTGCTTACGAAGACGAATCAAGTCCAATAAATCTTCCATTATGATTTTAGATTTAGAAAATATTTCATTCAGGTCTATTACATTTCCATACGTACAAGCATGAATATTCTCAGGACAGCCTGCTTTAAACAATAGAAAAAGAGTTTGATCTTATACATTCGCTCTGTTTATAAATATACTATTATGATTACATTGACAAAAACATGTTAACATGTACAAGTTTTGAAATATTTCGCGAATATTTATCTATCATTACATACTAAATTACATGACATAAAATAGCCTAAGCATCCAATAAATTAAAAACAAATATCCAGCTCATGTCACATACCGTCTAATATGTATTGATAGGACAGAGTGGGTTAAAAACTTGCATTATACAGAAAGAAAAAACAGACGCCGTGCTCTTACAGACTAACCATTAATAAACCCCAATTACTTATGACGCTGAGTAGATAAGTTCCCAGTATAATAGTGTGGGTTAAATTGATATACAATGTAGTTGGTAGGACTACAGGACAATTGTTTGTTTATGATATTGATATTGGTGATGTTCATGAAAGAACTGAAACGAACTTGTATAAATATGTTTATATGCTTTTATTATCTAATTATCTAAAATTGTTATTAGGGAATTGGAATTGAAAAAAGATTCATATTTTAATATTCTTCCTTACTAAAAGCATATGATAAATAACAAATGGAATGCGGTGGTATATTTATTTCTTATCATCATGCATTGTATCTGATGTGGGGTTACAGTATAATATGTGATGTGTTAAAGAGAAATAAGTCACAAGTCGCAAAAATGCATTTTGAGATATCATATTTGAAAAGGTGAGATCAAGCCTATTCTAATGTAACAGACAATGCGATCTTTTCACTTTGAAAAATATCACTTTTGCGACTTATGACTCATTTTCCTGTGAAACATCACATAGAAAACGTGCGATATAACATGCGATACGTGTCACTGCGACACAAAAACTGATAAAAAAGAAAGATTTAAAGAGTAATCCTCTAATCTAATGTTAATAGCCAGCTAAGAGATGAGGAATGAGACATGATTAAAGTGGTTACAGAGGTTCCTGGACGACTATTTACAGAAGCAGCAGTATTTTAAGCACCTTTAAGACGGCGGTATTTAACAGGGATGTCAGGCAAAAAGGTAAATGCTGCTATTTTGAAAACTGTCAGATGGTCTGGATGTAAGGTGGACGGAATGAAGGAGTTGCAGCGACTGCATGGTTATTTTCTTTTAAAAAGTATTTCTTCAGCATATCCTGCCATCGAGGCTCTTACGATTTTAAACAACAAGTATGCAGTGTCCCTTATATATTGATTTGTTTTTTGTTTTTTTCTAAAATTTTCTTAAGCTTCACACTGATAGTTCAGTAGTATACGGGTCATATTTTCAGAAAATGTACAATTAGCAGCTGTGCACATTTAGTAAATTCTGATAAATTAGGCTGCAATCTGGTCAATACTAGGTAAATTCAAGTATATTCGGCATTTCATTGATTCTAGCAATCAGTTTGGTTAGGTTGAACTGTATTTTGAACTTTATTTTCGTCTGAAATTTGGGTTATTTGAACAGATTGGTGAAGATGAATTGTACATTTTCTCGCGATTTCACCCATACATGCTTTGTTCTTAAATATATAGCAGCCGCCTAGCAACTATTAACAAAGTGCGGGTTTTCCCCTTATTATCTCTGTATCGAAATCTGCGGTAAGGGCCACCAAGCCGATTCTCATGCGATTCTCATAGAATTGTATGTAAAAGAGTCCTCTGCGGCACAACATCACATCACTAGTAAACATATAAAAGTAGAACATTAAGACATCCAGTCGTGTAAGTCATAATATGAGTAACTCTTGTATTAACATATATAACAACAGCAGAATATGGATAAATCCAGTCCTGTAAGTCATAATATGAGTCATTTTGTCGTAATAACTGAGCTCTAACCTGTTTCACCATTTTCATTTTGAGTCAGCAACAGGTGGAAGGTGTTCCACAGCGGCAGTTGTGAACCCTTATAGAGAGGCACACTTGGGGACTGGTGCATAATTGTTACTTAAACTGGGATTTTGTAAACTTTTATAATGTGATGTGTTAGAAAAAAGAGACCTCTTTTAAGTCTTAAATTTGTATGTGATCTTTTATGAAACAATAAGAATAATTGTGATCCCTACCTACAGAAGAGAAATGAATTGCAAAACTCTTATGTTTCAAAAGATTTTATTCACAGGACCTCTTTGTAGGAATTACCAGAGGTTGCTAATTTGTTTGTCAAACATATGAGAAATGAAATATAGAAAATAAAAATACTTTTTTAGATTTCCTAAAGGCTAACATCGTTGGAATCCACTTAATGCCACCTTTTATAATATGATGGTGTTTCATTTGTTTATGACTCATTTTTCAGTAACACATCACAATAATTTGTATTGGTCCTGGAAATGAATCCTAAGACTATTTAACGAATAGGAAGTTATATTAATTTACCAATTATAAGTTTACAATTTGGTAGTCATTATATTTTGCATATTTATTTTGCTCATGATGAAAATTATTGACATGACTTTTCAAGATATAAAAACTTTTTTTCTGTGTGTCGCACAAGATGTCCACACTTCATAAATTAGTTGCAAAATGTGCACAAAAAACATTGGTTACACCCTGTATTGTTGCAGCATCCCAGCATGCATTGTAACAGACATGCGCAGTGCTAATTACAACCCCCATATTGCCACCTAGAGGCCGCCTACTGTACTAATACATGCTGGTTGACAGGCCTAATTTCTAAAGCTTTGTGTGACTCATTAAAACGTGGGCCAACATCTGGCACGATTGTGGCCAATTGTCCTCCAATAACTTCCCCCTCCTTAGACGTGTGCGGGTCTTGGATTTTAATTGTTTAAAGCTGCACCTTTCAGTTAGCAATAGTCAAAAACTATTCTACTTTTTGTTCCGTCCTTTTCCCACGAATCTAAACATCATTTGACTAGAATTTTGGAGGATATTTTCTGGTTGTTTTTGGTATAGGGTTAATAATGTTCCATATTTGCATTTTGAAGACCCACTGAAATCCTCTACTGCTTTGGCTTTATCTAACTTCAAATTTGTGTTTATATATATATATGCATGTCACAGCAGCAGAATATGGATGTGTTCAGTCCTATAAGTAATAATAGGGGTGAATTTGGTATAAAGTCCTTTGTCGTAATAACTGAAAATGCAGCTTTAAGAAAGACTTCAACTACCATACAATGGTAAACCCCATCACCCACCTCTCACTCCATCTCCAGCATCACACTTCATCACCACCACCACTTGACTAATTAGCAAATTCAGGTGGCAGGGGAAGACCGGGTTCACCCGAGCTGTCTTGAACTATATGGCTAATGCCAGATCAAAATACCTGAATAAAGTCTGTTCCCCCCAAAAAGAAGACATTATAATCTTCGAATCAGGTTTTTAGCAGTAACAAACCAGTAGCAAACCAGTAGGTAACAAATTCGTTTACCTAGATAAAATGTCTTAGTGTTTGTTAGATTACCAATAACAAAAGGGTTTTCTCTTCCTTTTGGTCGATGTTTGTTGACATTTGAACATGTTTATATAAGTGAGAAAGTGAGTCCAAGATGAGACAAATGAGGCAAGGAAATCTACTTCCGGTTTTACTATTAGTGCTCAGCAAGCAGCTGGAATCATGTGCTTCAGGATAATTGTCATGTGCAGGCAGGATTGCACCAAAGTCCCTAATTTGGCATGCGGATGCAGGTGGGCTTTGAAGGACTTTCCCACTTATTGATAATCATTTTCCAATTCATCACAATATACTAAACGTGTAGAGCCACCAATGATACATTTCCGACGCCCTTATCTCAAACTCGTATTTCGGAAATTATTCAGATTATTTGGTTTGCCTATTCTTTATTGGTTTTTTTAAACACAGAACTATTCGGCGAAGCTCAATTCACAACTAAAAATGTCCAGTTTCCTAGGTAATTTGATTCTATGTTTTTATTTCTATTATCTCTTTCTTCATCAAGGTCAACAGCCGATACAGTCAAGGCCACACACATTCTATAAGTAGTCTCCATAAGTCGGACAATCAGGAACTTCGGGGATTATATATATATAATCATCTAAAATTGGAACCGGAGCGATATTAATTCCCATTACCATAGATCAAATACAGCAAGATGATTAAACAGCTAGCTAATACCTTCAGAATGGACCATAATCGGAAAATTCACATTAGGGAGGTTCCGCAAACAATCCTATTTCAATTACTTAAGCCTATCCGTATCTTTTTTGTGAATTACGTCGCATTTTTATGTATGAAAAATAAATTGTGAGTTGAAACATCGTGTTTGATATGTTATATTACGTTTTTCCTGCAATGTTTTGCTGGAGTTCTTTCTTCCTTTAACGCATGTTCGTATCATCAGAGATACGGATACTTTTAGGCATACGTTAGACTTGTTGCTGAAACTCCCTATTACTTTCAAAGTCTCCCCAGGGCGGAAATATAACGGATCACGGTTACCTAGCAACGCATCAACAAGGTAGAGACGCCGTGAGGACCCTCGCTAGTGAAGGGTTTCCGATGATGACGTCACATTGAGTCATACGTCCGCTGACCTATGAAATTGAGAGTATCATTTATGTGCAGTGCAGGTGATAGGCGGTGATTAGGCCATGTAATTGCTTCACTAAAGCCCTGCACACACACAGCCGATTTGCCTCACGATTTCCCCCCGATTTTGGTCTTCCAATGAATCCTAGGATTCCATTTCCAATCCTGGTTCATGTCATTTCAAAAACATAAACCAGGACTTGAAATGAAATCATGAAATGATTTATGGGGAGACTTAAATCGGGGGGAAATCGGGAGGTAAATCGGCTGTGTGTGAGCAGGGTCTAACCAGCTATTGGTTATTTGTAAAGCGATCTAGGAGATGGGGGAATTTCCCGAGTTTGAAGTAACTTGTTTATGCTACAACAGTCTAGGCTCAGGGCTAAGAGAGTCCCCCCAAACTGAGGGAAAGCCTCTGGCTCCAAACCGCAAAATTATAGTTTAGGTGATCGAAAATATGTAGTACTTATAAGTAGTTTGACTTAATTTCTCCCAGGTAATAAATGGTTTATAGATAATAGGGATAATATTGTACGGATCCTCATTGTTAAGGTGTTCTATTGCTAACAGAAATGTATGCATTGAGGATTTCAAAGATAAGAGCTGTCATTTCACAGATGGTGCTCACCAATCGCCATTACAAACTGTATTTCATGATATGGAAATAAAAATACCTACATAATATATCCAATTAAGACGTCTGACCCAAGGCCCATTCAAAATTCAAAATCTTGTATTTATTTGACCATATAACAGCGGCAGAATATTAATAACTTTTCTGCTATAAGTCATAATATCATCAAATTTGGTAAGATTATTTTTGTTGTAATAAGGGAGGTATATACAGAGGGAGTGGAAGCCATCGGCTGATCACACAGGACGATGATTGTCAGGGTTGTGTTATTGCTATTGAATACAAGATGGCGCTGCATTGCTGTTGTTGACACTATCATAGTACATCATTTAATCATAAATCAGTAAACAACAGCTAAGTTGTTCCATCATTTGTTTCCTCTTCCTATCTCCTTCTCGTTTCTTTATCATCCTTTCGACTCATATCAACTTAAATTAATGTATACCTATCTCTAACTCTGCCTAAAGACTCATTCCTATGAAACGCAAAAAAAAGTAATTTTCAACGAGAAATGAAGCTAACACCTGTTCATAATGAGCTATAGTGGCACAGCTTCTTCCCTCTATGTATGTAATTTCTAATTAGCTCTCTGTATAATTTAGTCGATCCGTTTGTCTAATTATCATCTGTTCTCCAATCTTAAAGATATCCGACTGTACATTGTAAATCACTCTGCACTATGTGGGTCAGATTTTCAGAAAATGTACAATTCGCCTTCACCAATCCTCTCAAATAACCCATATTTAAGACAGAAATGAGCTTCAAAATGCAGTTTAACATAACAGAACTGATACTATAAATCAATGCGATACCAAATATACTCAGATATACCCGGTATTCTTCATTTTTCAGCCTAATTTAGCAAAATTCCCTAAATTTGTAGAGTTGCCAATTGTACATTTTCCCAAAATCTGACCCATGTATATACACACAAATCTGAGGTAAGTGGAAAGCCCTAATATCCCTGGGACTTGATCTACCCAGAATAAATAAAAGCTTTAAAAAAAAATCATACATAATCTTTGACACATTGGTAGCCCAGGTAAATTTGATTGCCTTTTGCCCGCAACACAGTCACTTACTTAAAAATAGCTTTACAATTGTTGGCAATTGGATGGGGGTGGGGGTGGGGATGGGTGGAGCTGATTCACTGAAAACAATGTTTGGAGTTCGCTAAATCTTACAGCGCCACAAGCTGTAGTGGCATTATTCTTAACTATTGGGGTAACACACATGGAATCTGGCTTCCGCTCCCTCTGTATATATACCTCCCTGTTGTAATAGCTGAAATCTTGGTTATTTTGCTGTGTCACCAATTCTCCATATTCGGGGACTCCACCCATATTATACAGCAGTGGCCATATTGGGCAGATGTTACCATTGAGGTGGAGGACAGGTCTGTACTGAGGTGGTATAGTGTTACTGAATATTCCATACTGGGTCTATTCATCAGCCTCATATTGCTCCTATAGACGGCTAATGGACCTCCTCCTCCAGGCCCTATCCTGGGTGTGGGTGGGAGTGGGGGGCTGGGGTTGTGTATGTGTATACATGTGTATACAGTCATTGGTCCAACATTTTTATTCCAATGAGTTTTTCTCTTTTCAAAGACATGAGAATATCTTTATATATGACAATTTACATACAGGTTGACTTACATGTAACTCACTAGTGAAATATGCACTATGCGTAACTCACTCTAGATATGGTGTTTTCAGAGCAATGCATGTATAATAAGTACCACTAACTAACCAATAGTTAAAATGTTTTGTATTGAATTCTCCCTATCCTTGATAGCGCAAAAATACATTATCCGACCGTCACGCCACCTAGCTTTTCTAGCTTTGCTAAGGCGGGAGCTTCCGGTTATGGCTCCCGCAACCTACGAAACAGAGTAGGCCTAAACATGGTTACCCATGTACAGTCATTGCTCGGGCTCTACTCTTTCAAATACGTAAAATTATATACCTATGGATAGCTGAGAATATGCTCTTTTCATATTTATTAATCCTGTGACCATCTTTACATTTTTTGCTGGTGTTATCACCGTTTTCGCGGGTGGCGGCGGCCGCGAACATGGGCGGCGGAAGCTTCCGTCTTAGCCTACTGGGAGATATTGCAGCCTACAGCGCCACTGGTGTTACATTTGCATGCTATCTGGCGATCTGGGTTCAGGAGAATTGAAAGAGAGTGTCTACAGCTGAATAACGGTTATTTCTTGTTGCTATTATTCTCGTTATTTCATGAGTTCAGAAATAGCCAGAAAATTCGTGACCACTTTACCACTCTAGGTCCAAACCCTCAGATCAGATAAGAATGGTATGTCAGCCTACTTCGTTAATCGGTATCCCTGCCTAGAACTCGGCCTTTTAATAGGAATATAATGACATTTTGCGGTGTTAATGGAATTATAATGGTGCTTTGCGGTTTGAGGCAAGAGGCTTTCCCTTCATTTGAAGGGAGTCTCTCAACTTTGGGCCTAGACTGTTACGTTACTGATCAAGCTTTTAGAAGTGATTATGCACCACCCCATGGTCACGTTTCCTACCACACACCTCACCATCACGTGCACAGATTGGGCCAGGTTTTCTGAACATGATCAACATCATTGGTGACAAGTTTCACATGTTTGTTTACATCAGATGTCGACAATCACACCAATCAATTACAGGTTTACAATTGTAACAGCAAGTCCCCTATTGTGACTCACTCTGACATACAACTCCCTTAGTTCCATGTGAATTAGGATTCAAGATGGCGGACCTATAAGTCCCCTATTGTGCCTTACTCTGACATACAACTCCCATAGGTCTATGTGAATTAAAGTTCAAGATTACGGAAATGTAAGTCCCCATTTTTTGCCGTACTCTGGCGTACAACTCCAATATTTCCATGTGAATTCTGATTCAGGTTGGCAGACAAGTCCCTTATTGTGCCTTACTCTGACCCACAACTCCCATATTTTCATGTGAATTAAGATTCAAAATGGCAGACATGCAAGTCCCTTATTGAACCTTACTCTGATGTACAACTCCTATAATCCCATATGAATCATAATAGATGGAACCTAGCAAGGGGGAAGTCTGTACACTTGTTATTGACCGAGGGAGCGCGGGAAGATAGAGGGTGTTAGCCCGAGATCTTCTGCGCTCCCGAGCTTCTTCACCCGAGCTTTGTTCCATATTTATTACACCCCATTAATAAATAAAAAATATAATTAATTCAAAATAAAAGAAGTAATTTAAGTTTTTGGTGGACCTACTTGTTGTATGCGCCAAGGGTGACATAACTCACATGTTATGCGCCACTTTGACCAAGTGTGACATACAATGGTACAAAGGTATAGGAAGCAACATCACAGGGGTGTAATAAAAACACAATGGTGGACCTATATCTCCCATAATTCAAAGTGAATCAAGACACTAGATGGCGGACCTACAAGCCCTCTATTGTACAACCAATAATGTGATCAGGGTCCTCCCGCATGTCGACTTACTGTCTGGCGGAGTTGTGTAACAAACAAACTTGTGTTTTTATCAAAGCCAGGATTCTCCAATATCGCATTTAGTTAGAAATCATCAGCTCCGGGTATTGATGGACATCCTTTTATAGAACCGTCTGGAATGGATCATGTGACTAAAGATCATGTGACTTCTGTCTGGGGCATGTGACACCATGGAGGGATCCATGTCAAGTAGAGGGTGGTCTCCACTGGCTGCGGTAAGCTCTGTGGTAAGCCTTGCGATTGTGTGTGCTGGTTCTGTAGGTGGAGAGGAATGATGAGATCTTGCCTACATGGTTCACTGGCCATGTAGGCAGGACCTCGCCAATTCTCATCATCACAGCCCCATTGCAAAGCTTACCGCAGAGCTTACCGCAGAGCTTACCGCAGCCAGTGGAGACCACCCTTAAGACAGAAATTAGAACATTCAAATGAAAACGATGACATAAGATGAGATGCAGGAAGTGAATTATTGAATTTTGTGGTTGTTTATTGATGAGTTATCCAAGGTGGATTCATGAGTTATTCCAATGTGGAAAATATCTTATATGTTTTTGTTAATATCTTTCACAATTCATTTTTCAACATTCTGCTCCTGCTATAATGTTTACACAAGAATTTGAAATTGTATTGGTCAAGAGAAATTGACCACTGGGAGCTATTATAAGTGAAGCCACCACAGACAAGAATTTTGACCAGTCTCAATATTTAAATTGTTTTAAATTTTTAATTATTTCATCATAAGCATCTTCCATCAATGTTACCCTGTAGCATGTTTGTGTATCTTTATAGTACTTGGTGTGGCAGTGGAACCCACCCTTAAGAGCGTTTCCACAGGTTCTTTCGTATAATATTGTACTTAGTAATTAGTAATCGTTCCACAGAAACAACAATAATTATTCTGTCTTCATTGCCTTTATTTTTCAGTGCTCACAGCTGAGAAGGGCATTTGTACACTAGTGTTAATCGCCCATGAATAGAGAAGCAGAATTTGTTGTCATATTGAATGAAGTGGTTTCAAAAACAAAAAAAAACAATTCTTACAACACATTCTTACAAAGGGATCTTGTTGCCAAAACATTTGAAAAGTTCATTGTTACGACATTTGACTCATTTTCCTGTAGCATATGACAAAATATCAAACTAAGAATACATTGTCAAACAGACAGGTTGGAAGCAAAATTGATGTTTTTATTTTGCCGCTAAAGAGATTCAAATACATCTTAACGGCTGCCAGAGACAGTCAAACACTCGGTGCAACTTCTACACTGGCACAATTGAACCCGAGAAGTGAAACATTGATTGAAGAACTCTCAGCGCAGTCAATTTCAGGTGCAAATCGGACTTACAGCTTCATTGTCAACTTAATAGGGAGATTTAGCAACCACAACGCTAACGCTAACACTAACTCTAACGTTAGTTTCTCACGATAGGGTAGGCCATACGTAATGGCAGGATTCAATCAGTTTTAGAGGTGGAGAGGTGTTTTCAGAGGGCAAAAAAACACAATTTCATGAAGGTGAGCAGTGTGTTACACCTGAATACAAAGGAAAACACCTACGCTCATTTGTACATAAAAATGAAATTACAATTGACCATTTTTTTAGCATGAAATAGACATACGTTGGGAACGTATTGACACCCCTCTTAGCGTAATTGACGTCCGTATCTCAGGTAGCACGCTAAGAATAGCACACCTAGTGCTGACGTAGTGCTCATAAAACATACGTTAGCGTTACTGTTAGCGTTAGCGTTGTGGTTGCTAAATCAGCCTAGTATTAGGTTGGTAGGCTTGGTGTCAGATTTGTGAGCTCATAATTCACTGAATGTTCTGACGCACAATATATGCAACAATTCCTCAGGGAATAAAATGTAAGGAGTCAGCAATAGAATAGATACCCAACACTTCCCCTTTATGTACATGAACATGAGTATTTGCAGTATTTATAGGAGTAATAAATGCAGTGTTGCAAGCATAATGGGCCGAGTGCACTAAGCCGATTCCCATGCGATTTTGCGCTGCAGAGGACTCTTTTACACTGAATTCTGTGAGAATCACATGAGAATCGGCTTAGTGGACTAGGCCCTGTATGAGGTTGTGGGTCAGATTTTCAGAAAATGTACAATTCAACTTGGCCAATCTTCTCAAATAACCCAAATTTCAGACGAAAATAAAGTTCAAAATACGGTTCAACCTAACCAAACAGATGGCTAAAATCACTGCAATGCCAAATATACTCGAATTTACCTAGTATTGACCAAATTGCAGCCTAATTTAGCAAAATTTACCAAATGCGTACAGCTGCCAATTGTATATTTTCTGAAAAAATGACCCCTGTACAAGTTCCGCTTTACCTTGTCTTGTAAATCAAGATGAGAGAGAACAACCGCTCAGTGTTGGATCTGCAGGACAGACAATGAAGTGAAACCAATGCACCATAGGATTTCGGCGGGCCGCCGTAATTTAGATTGTTGGTATCTATGAAGCCCTGCAGCAAAAACAACAGGGTGACTTCCTCCAGAAATTCGGTTTTGAATGGGTTGGAAAATAGTGGGACAAAACGGAGAAATTTGTGAGCTTTTGATCATTGCTAGCTGAGACTGCACCTTATCATACAGAGAATGTATTACATGCTTTAGTAGAATCAAAATATTAAATGTTTTGTATAAGAGTATTTGAAACGCTTGTATAAGAGTATTTGATTGACTCCATGTGGGTTTTAGTATTCATGAAGTTTTTTTTTATTTTCGTCAAAGAGGGGGAAAAATCTAAACAAAACCCTGTATATTGTGTATTGTGTTTAGTAGCATCTCCAATGTTAACTATTCGGGTTGATGTTAATTATATTAAACCTGATGTCATCTATTCAAATTACTTAAAAACCTATTGAAAGTATTGTAACTCTGACAGAAATTTGTGAATGGGTTCTATGAGAATAGCATGAATTTGTAATTTGACCCAATAAAATATATTAAAAATAAAAGAATTGTTTAGAGTAGAAAGGTAGAAAACCAAAATAAGGGTTGAACTCTTATTTTGGTATTCTACATTTCTACTGTAAAATAGAGAGACACAAGTCTAATTATGTATAGGTAAGGACGCAGGTTACGAACTGGAAGAACTCAAATTTGAGAAGTTCCAAACCAGTGTGTCAACGTAACAATATTATGGCAAATAAAGAATCATCTTATCTTATCTTTACATACCATCGCTGGAGATATACCAACCCTCATATGTACAGCAGCATTCTATACTCTATATTTTATTCTTCCAGTTGTTAAACCACTCCCATATTATGGTAAGGTTTGCTAGGATTCAATTTAACATACAAGGGAATTTCATTTACAACATCTAAGAGTAAAACATAATATTCTACCACTATAAACAAATTTACCAAGATCCCACAATTTCCAGGATCTAAGTCTCCATCATCAATATCAATATCTAGAAAGTCAAATATTGAAGTGACATTTTACGACAACGACCTGTTGACGGGCGTTCCAGCAGCCAATATTGCATTACGACATTACATGCGACCGCACTACGGCAGCCCCAGCAGCAGCCCCACCTAATGGCAGTTAATTAAACTGACTAGCAGACGACAATTATCACTCTGGGAACCGTATGTAAATTTGCTTATCAATCCGGATTAATCCGGTTAGATCATAAGCGCCTAGATAACTTATCATCCACCAGGGGGCATGCATGGCGTCGGAAGTGACGTCACAGAGAGCGTCTGTGATGCTAGTGGCTGAGGGTGGGAGAGGAGAGCAAACTGGCGGAGAGTCCCTGAGCTCTTTAGCAGGCATACAAACGCCTCTTAAGCGACGTAAATCATCGCAAGGAGGATGACGGCGGGCTATTTTTAGCTCGCTCTCTGACAATCTTTCTGTTATTTTTCTTCCCTCTTTTCTTGTTTGTTTTTATCGCTTTCATTTTATCACAGGCTGTGGGTATTCTTTTGTCCTGGCTATGGGGGCGACTATTTTCATTCTTCTCTCTATCTGCCTATCCATCTAGCTATCTAGCTGTTTATATATTATATAAAGTGCTAATTTATGGGTCTATACCTATCTATCTAGATCTAACATGTAATCTATTCATCTATCTATCTACCACTCCATCTATACCTGGGTCAGATTTTCAGAAAATGTACAATTGGCAGCTGTACACATTTAGTAAACTATGCCAAATTAGTCTGCAATTTGGTCAACACTAGGTAAATTCAAGTATATTCGGCATTGCATTGATTCTAACAATCTGTTTGGTTAGGTTGAACTGTATTTTGAACATTATTTTCGTCTGAAATGTGGGTTATTTGAGCAGATTGGCGAAGTTGGATTGTACATTTTCTGAAATTCTGACCCACCTATCTATCTATCTATCTATCTATCTGGATTTTGCTGACTATCCATCTATCTATCTATCTTGGACCAGTCTAAATATAAATCCACATATTTAAGAGCATACTATTTTTGGACTCGTAGTCTTAAGATACCTAGAACGGTGATACATTCGGAAATTTCATTCACCCCATTTCATTTGACAATAATCCAATAAACTTTAATGAAATATTATGGAAGATGCACCAAATCCTATGCATTTATCTCCGTATATAGATGTATCTAGTTATACCTTTCTCTGTATGCATCTAGCTATCTATATATATATATCACCTTATCTCTCTTTGTAACAATTAATACAAATGAAAACCAATTCTCCCAATCCGAGATCGGAGAACTGAGAGTGAGTGAGTGAGTGAGTGAGTGAGATTGGTTGCTTTACGCCCTTATCAACACATTGAAGGTTATACCAAGGGTGGGAGAGCTGAGAGGGAGGCAGTTTATGATCATACCCAGGGCATAGAGATAGAGAAGAAAGGAGAGATAGAGAGAGTAAAAGAGACAGAAAGGCACTGAGAGGCATTTTGCTTTTGTTGCATGGATATGTACTAATACATGTTAATTAATATGGATTTCTGATCTGACTTTATGCACTGCAATATAGAATTTGTACATGAAAAAAATATCACAAAAAGAAAAGAAAGGCATAGTAGCTTTCGATTACAATAATGTGGAAAATTTGGATTATTATATAGGATAAGTGAAGGCAAATTGTGTATTTTTTAATGCCCTGAACCATCTACAGGATTAACACACATGTGTTGTGTTTCAGCAAAATGAGTTGCAAGTCGCAAAAAACAGATTTTGAGGTGCTATAATATTTCGATATTTCAAAAGAAGAGATCGAGGGATATTAAATGGTAGATATACCAAAGATGAGAACATGACTACAGAGAGATCTTGGGAAAATATCCCTTTAAAAATATCATTTTCTGCGACTTGTGACTTATTTTGCTGAACATATCGCTGATATATCCCCTGCACCTTCTACAGGGTTAACACATATACATATACCCCACACACCTTCTACAGGGTTAACACATATATATACCCCACACACCTTCTACAGGGTTAACACATATATATATATATATACCCCACACACCTTCTACAGGGTTAACACATATATATACCCCACACACCTTCTACAGGGTTAACACATATATATATACCCCACACACCTTCTACAGGGTTAACATATATATATATACCCCACACACCTTCTACAGGGTTGACATATATATATATATACCCCCCACACACCTTCTACCGGGTTAACACATATATATACCCCACACACCTTCTACAGGGTTAACACATATATATATACCACACACCTTCTACAGGGTTAACACATATATATATACCCCACACACCTTCTACAGGGTTAACACATATATATATACCCCACACCTTCTACCGGGTTAACACATATATATATACCCCACACCTTCTACAGGGTTAACACATATATATACCCCACACACCTTCTACAGGGTTAACACATATATATATACCACACACCTTCTAAAAGGTTTACACATATATATACCCCACACACCTTCTACAGGGTTAACACATATATATATACCCCACACACCTTCTACAGGGTTAACACATATATATATACCCGACACACCTTCTACAGGGTTAACACATATATATATACCCCACACACCTTCTACAGGGTTAACACATATATATATACCCCACACCTTCTACAGGGTTAACACATATATATACCCCACACACCTTCTACAGGGTTAACATATATATATACCCCACACACCTTCTACAGGGTTAACATATATATATACCCCACACACCTTCTACAGGGTTAACATATATATACCCCACACTCCTTCTACAGGGTTAACACATATATATACCCCACACACCTTCTACAGGGTTAACACATAAATACACCACACCTTCTACAGGGTTAACATATATATGTAGTAAATCGGAGGTTATATATAGCCCTCCGCGTCAAGAGTGTGTATAAATCAAATGTCCTTGAACTTCCCCGTGTCTCCGTAACGCTTCACTGAGCACGGAATGGGCTTTCGGATTTGTGTTAACTACAAGAGAGATATGTTTTACCATTATCACCCATTTACAGGAATCTTATAGTCTATTCAACTACAGCAGAATGTGTATCGTGTATAACCATTTACTGTATTCCTGTACGACCTATTCTTATGTATTGTATTCACTGATATTGTTTGCCTGGTGCAACACCTCTTTTATGATGTGAGGACAAGTGTGACCTTGCTCCTGCCTGTAAGGTGTAAGGTATTCACTCTAAGGCTTTGAGTGGATCAGTTCGGTCCTATGCTGGGACTGAGCCGGGTCTGTTTGACTTGCAGTCTGGTCGTGGGTGGCAATAAACCTAACGAAAGAGACATTTCCGTGTTGGTGTTCTTCCTTGCCTTCGTCGAGAGCCGTGTCCACTGTAGTCGAACCTGGGTTGGAATTAGCCTCTAGTAATAAAGCACTTTACTATAAAGGCGATTCACTACAATTGGTGCCGTGACCAGTTCTTGACCTCACGAAGCTGACTTTGCAAGTTTTCCGTTGACTGTCCCATATTCCTGGAGGAATAGAAACTGCTACTAGCAGTGAGCCTGGCAGGCTTGATTGTCCCATATTTCTCTCGGAGAAATAGAGTGCCGTAGCAGAAAAATCCGTAGAAAGAAAATATTCCGCAATAACAATGGCGGAGGCGGATTTGATGATGCCTAATGGGGTAGACCATACTCGAGAACCAGCACTAAATGGTGTCGCGGGAGCTGGAGAGCTTTCCTCGATAGCCGTTGACGGTGAAAGAGATATGGGTTTACAACCTGGCGGACTGTTCGGACCACCACCTCCGATGGACATGTACGGAAGGGGGCCACCCCTAACCGGAATGTTCAAAAGAGGTACACCGTATCCAGACAGGGGAGGACGCTTGTCGCGTTCTCATGACGCTAGGCCAATGTTTGGTGGTGCCTACCCTCCCCCAACTGATAGATTTGGAGGGAGAGCCTTTGCTAGGTGGAGGAATAACCCGGAGGAGATGTCTGAGGACGACCTCCGGCACTCCCTAGCAGGGGCAAGGAGGGATTGCGAACATGAACGGGCACGGAGAGAGGACCTGAGTAATCAGATCCAACAACTTTCCGCCTTGAATAATGACCTGAGGGAGCGTATGAGAGTTATGGAAGTCGATACGCTAGCGGACCGTCAAGCTTATGAATTACAAATCCGTGAGCTTCGGGAAAGCAGCGATCGAGCCAGACTCCATACAACAGACTTGGAGCATGATGTGTTAGGTATGCTACATGATCTAGCAGCCAAACAGACTCCACTTAAGAATCCTGTGACATCCACCTTCGCGGATTCGAGAGTGAGGTATGCTCCAATGACAGATGATCCGTCCCGGGTCAAGATAGCAGAAGAAACGGATAAAAAGGTGACTTTTTCTAAAGGAACGATGGGGGCAACATCGTCTCCTAAGGAGAGCCACAGAGTGATTATAGAATCGGTGTCCGATGATACGGATGACGAACAGCCCGGAAGTGTAGTTGGTGCTTGTGGTAGCGAGGGACCTCCTCCTACTGGGGCGGAAGCCAACAAGGGAAGCAAGTCGAAAGGCAAGCATGTTCCCCCTTCCACGCTGTTCACGTCCAAAGTCAAAGGACATGATTCTGACAGTTCTGTAGAGGATCGAGCAGGGGAAACCCTTTCGAAACGCTCTCACAGGAAAGACCGATCACTGGTTGCTGGCCTCACGTATGACGGAGCCAGTGACTCAGAATCGGACTTTGAGTATGATTACTCTGAGGGTGAAGATAGTCACCATGATAAGATGCCTCAGCTGAAACCATGGGATGGTAAAAGCTCCTGGCGGATGTATTTGGCGGAGACCAAAGTTGTTGCCGAGGCATACAACTGGACTCCGAAACAGTTCCTTCGCCAGTTGAAGTGCGGAACTAGGAAGCAGTTGACAGAGTTGGGACCTTTGCCAAAGAAGACCTCTCTCAAGGAGTATGTGGCTCACATGGAAGCCAACTTCGGAGAGAAGTCTAAAGCTAAGATCCAGGCAGAGTTCTACAACTGTCGCCAGACCCCAGGACAGGCCGTGAGGCTGTTCGGGAATGAGGTAGCCAGGAGGGGCCGGAGAGCATTCGGATCCCTGGACAAGACACTGAGTGCTGTCTCCCTTCGCATTTACTTGCAGGGATTGACTAATCAGGAAATGGCAGTGTGGGTGCGTTTAAAACAACCCCATGATCTCCTACGTGCAATACATTGGTCGGAAGTGTGGGAAAGCTGTTATATGGATGCAGCAACCATAGCTACAGTCAATACAGCTACCGTTTCACCAGTAGCAACGACCCCACTCCGGAAAATAAAAGGGCGCGGAGGTCACACTGACGGAGCAGTAGTCCAGGTCACAGAAACCACGGAGGAAGTAGCGGGTCATTCCGAGACTGATCCCTCCGAGGTGATAGTGCAAGCTTTCCGAACCTTCTTGGAAAGCCAGAGAAAGGGTGGCAATTGGGCGTCGTGGAGAGATGGTGGTTCTCCTCAGGGGAGAAAGATGCACCATAAACCCAGACACTCAAATTGCTACTATTGCGGGCAAGAGGGTCACTTCATTGCTGACTGCCCGAAGAGAGCTGAGAAGGGAGTTGGGAACCAAGGGACAAGTACTGGCGGAAAGTCCAAGGTTCCGGAAAACTCCAGCGGGTCCGCATAAGAAGCGAGGCGGGACCCGAGGAATCTAAAGCGCTTCGTAGTACCACAATTCAATTGGAAACTGCGAATTGTGTGGATATTGGGAGTGAGGCTCTGGCTCCCGTAAGTACGGCAAGGGAAGGCATTGTAAGTCCTTCTGGCTGGAACGCGGATACTGACGTCTGGTTGCCTGGGGAGCGCACTCGCCCGGTGGGTCTGTGTGACCTTGTTGAGGGTAGTTCGGGAGACACCGATGTGCGGTGGGGTAAACCCGGACTCCAAGCAGTGATAGGGCAGGTGGTGATAGCGGAGGAAGGTCCCAACACCATAGCTCGTATCAGTCGGATATCCAGCAATGAGCAGCGAACCCTGAGAAATCACGATCCTGTGATCGGTGAGAGATGGTACGTGTCGGTATCTGTGAATGGGGATGTCGGTGAATTTCTGTGGGACCCAGGTGCAACCACAAGCCTGATTACTAAGAAATTCTATGATTCCCTCCAACGCCCACCGTCGATGGCTCCGTCCCGTCTGACGTGTGCGATGGGTAATGATTCTCGGATTACTGTACACGGATGTGCTGTGATTCCTGTGGCGATGGGAAGGCGGACGTATATGATCACTTGTCTGGTAGTATCGGGTTTGTCTGGACCCGAGGCCGGAATACTTGCTCGTGACTTCGATCACGTGCATCGATGTGATGTATACTGCTCAGGGAAACTAGCTTTGAATAACGGAGAGGACGCAGTACAAATGCACTACTGGCGTAGACCCCGTTCAAAGCAGCCGAGTCCCTCTGTGAAGTCGATTAAGGTGGAGGAGACAGAGGATGGATACCAGGTAACACTGAGGGAAGCGGTGATTATCCAACCTCATACGGTCACACTGGCCAAGATTGACATTCGCAGGGGCTCTGACGCATCAATAGGTTTGATGTTCGAGCCCGACCAGAGATTGCTGACTGAATTTGCCCTGGGAAGCCTTGATACGTATATATCGGCTGTCAGTCCGACTGCTGTGGTAGCCTTCAGCAATCCGTCCGACCAAACCCTTCGTCTTGATAGAGATGTGGTGGTTGGAAAAGTAAGTGAGGTGACGCTGCAATCGTCCCCTCTTACTTGTCCGGAGGGGGTGGATCAAGAGATCAAGAAAGCAATCGTCAACTCAATACAGGTGGTAGAAATACCGTCTGTAGTAGATGATGAGCTGATTATGCCGGACACTCCCGTACCACCTAGTACGGAATGTCCGCTGAAGAAACTTGTTCGAGATACGGACTTGACGGATCCTAGTGAGAAGTCAAGGCTGTTTGGTCTCCTCGACGAGTTTAAGGGGTGCTTTTCTCTACCTGGAGACGGGTGGAAAGAAAAGCCCGGATGTACCCATGTGGTCCGTCACGTCATTGACACTGCGAATGCCCGCCCTATCAAACTTCCATATAGGCGGATTCCGGTGGCAAAGCGTGACGCAGCGGAAGCAGAGATCTGGAAGATGTACGAACAGGGACGCATTGAGCACTCTACTAGTCCGTGGGGAGCACCCATCGTGATGGTAGGAAAGAAAGATGGTACTCAGCGTTTCTGTGTCGATTATCGCCAGTTGAATTCCGTGACGGTGAAGGATAGCTTCCCACTCCCCAGAATTGATGAATGTGTTGAGGCGTTAGGCGGAAACAAGTGGTTCTGCGCCCTCGACTTGGAAAGCGGATACTGGCAGATAGCCATGGATGAGGAAAGCAAAGCCAAAACAGCTTTTCTGTCCAGTGTGGGATTGTTTCAGTTTAAAGTTATGGCCTTTGGACTGTGCAATGCTCCGGCTACCTTCCAGCGAATGATGGATCGGATGCTAGACGACCTTAAATGGAAGTCTTGCCTAGTCTATCTGGATGATGTGGTGGTGTTCGGGAGAACGTTTGAACAATGTCTCCAGAACCTCCGACTCGTCCTGGAGAGAATCCGGGACTATGGATTGAAATTGAAACCCAAGAAATGTGAACTCTTCCGCCAAGAGGTGGAATACTTGGGCAGATTGGTCTCAGACAAGGGCATCCGCGCCGACCCTAGGAAGGTGCAGAAGGTCCAAGATTGGCCAAGACCAGTGAGCGCAAAGGAGATCCGGCAGTTTATAGGATTCGCGTCCTATTATCGAGAATTTCAGCCGAAATTTGCCTCGACTGTCGCTCCCTTGCAAGCAATAGTAACCGCAGCTGGAAAATATAAGCGGTATGCTAGATCCATAGAATGGACTCCGGAATGTGAAGTTGCCTTCCGCGGAGTCAAGGAATTGCTAACTACAGCTCCAGTGTTGGGATATCCCCAGAAAGAAGGGAAGTTTATCCTTGATACGGATGCTAGTGGGTTTGGCATGGCGGGCGTCCTGTCCCAGATACAAGACGGAAAGGAGGTAGTACTTGGGTATGCAAGCAACAGCTTGGATAAATCCCAACGAAATTACTGTGCTACGAAGCGAGAGCTTCTAGCAGTACTCACCTATCTGAAGAAGTTCCGGCATTACCTGCTAGGGAACCGGAATTTCTGTGTGCGGACGGACCACGCATCCTTGCGGTGGTTGCTCAACTTCAAAGATCCAATGGACATGCTTGCACGTTGGCTAGCTCAACTGCAAGAGTATGGCCTGGATCAGGGCATGATTCTCCATAGGGCGGGGAAGAAACATCTAAATGCTGACGCGCTTTCTCGACTTCCAACGCGGAAGTGCGGACGCTTAGATTGTGAAGATTGTGGGGCTCATGAAGCAGTTGTCGCTGAGGCAACTGTGACAATGGCCTCACCGAACGAGATAATCCAGAAGGCTCAGCAGGATGATCCGCTGATCCAGCGAGTTATCGATGTGTTGGAAGGTAGGAAACCGCCCCCGGACAAGCAGTCACTGTCAGGGGAGTCGGATGAATACTGTACCTACATCCATAACTTGGGGAGTTTGAAGATGAGAGAAGGTGTGTTGTGCTTGACTTGGGTTCGGCGACGCACTGGAAGAACGTACGTCAGTAAGGTTATTCCTACTGCTCTCCGTTCAGAAATATTCCGTGGAGTGCATGGACCTAAGACCATGGGTCATTTTGGGTTCTTCAAGACCTCTTGGGCTGTGAAGTTGAAATATTTCTGGCCTGGCATGAGGGGAGACCTGAAACGCTGGATTAGGGCCTGCCCGGAATGTAGTATGCGGAAGACGAGAGGTGGTGGCGGAATCACCCCTCTGAAGAAGGAATTGCATGGAGAACGATGGAGCCGAGTGGCTTTGGATATTATCGGTCCCTTTCACCCTACCCCTCGGGGAAACAACTATGTGATGGTTGTGGTGGACCACTTTTCGAAGTGGGCGGAGGCCTATCCGATGCCAGATCACACAGCAGAGCGATGTGCGGAAGTGCTCTTCCGGGAATGGATTTTGCGCTTCGGGTGCCCTGTGTCGTTACAAACGGACGGAGCCCCGGAATTCAGATCTACCCTGTTGAGGAGTCTGTTTGAGATGCTGGGAATCGAGAAATTGATCACCATGCCGTATAGACCGCAGTCTAATGGGCAGGCGGAAAGATTTAATCGGATCCTAGTGGAGCAGCTGTCTTGTCTGACGGATTACAGTTCCACGGACTGGGACATGCTGGCTCCGTGTATTGCTCATGCCTATCGGGCTAGCGTACACGCGAACACGCTGTGCACGCCGAATTCTATCGTATTCGGGACGGACTTGGTCACTCCGATGGACTTGATCTACGGAGTAGAGCCGGGTACCCTGGATTTCCCATGTCGTGTGGCGTTCGTTGAGAACCTAAGACATTGGATGAGGCTAGGGCATCAGTTTGTTCGGGATAATCTCGGAGTATCGGCAGTGCACCAGAAACGAGATTATGACCGGAAAGCAAACCCTAGACGCTTTGAAGTGGGTGCTGTTGTATACCGCTACAACCACCCTCAGGCTAGTAAGAAGATCGGTCCCAAGTGGGATGGGCCCTTCAAGGTGAAAAGATTCATAGGAGGCACAACCTATGAACTTGAGACAGTAAAGGGTATCGTGAGATGTCATGTAGATTATCTCAAACCTGCCTTTGACGAAAACGGACCTATTCAGGTGGTAAATCTAGATAGAACACCAGAATTCCGTGCTCTGAAAGAGGCTGGACGCGATGTCCTGAGGCTGGAAAGTGGCAAAGTCCTTCCGGGGAAGGAATGTCCTGAATTGAAAAAGAAAGATAAAGTCTCTGTATGTGTGAAACAAAGGGGAAGACGGAAGAAGCCGGAGGGGGTGAAAGATAACACTCCTCCAGTGCTAGCCGCCCCCAGAGTTAACACAGAAGAGACAAAGAAGAAGAAAGTTGGGAGACCTCGTAAAACGATGGGTAAAACCAGAGTAATACCAGTGCTTCCCAATAGAAAGAGAGGCCGACCTCGGAAGATTCCAGTTGACACTGTGGCTCCACCAAAACCTAACTCTCCCAAAGTGAAGAGAGGTAGGCCGAGGGGAGCTAAAGGGAAGACTGGAGACGGAAGAGGGAAGAAAGGAGATCAGGACGTATCCCCTGGGAAAACTGTAACGAGAAAACGAGTGCGCCGTCCTCCAGATCGGTTACAGTTGGGAGTTTAGACCATGTTGTGTGTGCCAACAAGGGGAATTATGATCTGATTCCCCGAGTAAACACAACGAGAAGTCGACTGGAAGTGTAAGACGGAAAAATACACTGAAGTCCCCGAACGACACATGTGAACTGGATGTTCCATGTGGCTGGGAGTAACCTTGATTCCAGGAATTAGTAGTTGCTAGAGCAACTGGAGCTGTACAGCCTGGCTTGGGTTAGGGCTGCGAAGCATAGAGAATCTAACTTCGTGGTACTGTTTGCCCTGGATCTTGTCTGAAATGACTTGAAATTGCTATTTGACAGCGTTGCTACCTATGAAAATGAATGGAATTCAATTCCACTCTTGTCTCAGTGGAAAGAATAGCGGGTTGCGGTGGTAAAGACTCCGGTCTGAACCCCGTACGCCTATGCTAGACATGCAAAACCGGGTAACGTTATCCGGCAGGTAGTGGCGGGACACGGTGGCGCTGCGAGCGTACGGCGAGAGGGCGAACTAGCGTTGAAACAGGTGGTGCTAACGGAAGTGGCATCCGGTTGACACTGGTTCTCTCCGCCTCGTGGCTCACTTTGCTTCCGACCGCCAACCTGTAAGTACGCTTCTCTATCATGCACCTTATTCCACTGTTCCTTGCTTGAATGTTCTATGAGGTAGTATTTGATAGTTGAACTACTTGAGAAAGAATGCTTTTAAGACACTGTAGATGGTTGACGCGGAGTCGTACGTCTAGTATAAGACGAAAGTTTCGGTGTTTCTGTGTGTGGAGATAGATCACCGGCGCTACGACCCACGCCGCCATGTTGAAAGCTGTAAGCGGTGTGACCACGCTAGTATTTCTATCGAGTATTACGCTGATTTGGTCCACCCTAGGGTTCCGGGAATACCGTTTTTAGTTACAAAACATTCTTGGGGATGGTACTACTCAGTTCACTGTCTCCCGGAGTGATTTTTAACGAAATATTGTGTATATAATGTTCTGGTTGCAATCGTCCCGGTGACTAAACATGTAATGTTATGTTATAGGAACGAGAACTCAACGTGACCGCTGCCGTCTGAAGTGTATCCTGTGAATCCTGAGCTTTGAGAAAACTGACTGAAAATGAGTGAATCGGATACTCATGAGAAAGCTGCTAGTGTAGACTTGGGCGAGTCTGGTGGTTCCGACCACGAGCTCGACGTGGAGGCGGAATCCCAGTTGCTGGAAGAGACCGGTGACGGTCCCGGCCAGGTAGCTGAGATGAAACCTCTGACGGAGAAAGATGTCCGTGATACCGGGAAAGGCTCCGTGGAGACACGGCAGTCCTCTCGCGGGAGACGGAAACAGGAGTCTCCAGCTAAGTCTACTAGCAAGACCCGGAAAGCGTCCAAGTCCCCAGCTACGGGTCGACAAGGCGCTGAACGTGGACGGGACACACTTCGGAAACTCGCTGAAGTCCGAGTAGTGGTCCAGCCCATGGAAGTGGAAGAGACTACCTCTACCACTAAGAAGTCTGATTCGAAGGAGAGTGATACCCAGAGCAAGGAGAGTGTTACCCTTTCGAGCCAGAAAGGAAAGAGGAAAGTGGTGAAATCCCATAGACGTCGTTCCGTGTGGAGGGACAGCCAGTTCCGGAGTCTTCCGCGTGGTACTGACATCCGTTCCACGTTTGACACCGGAGTAGGGGTGGTGAACGTGAACCCTGATATGGATATCCCCGGCGCCATGGCTACCATGGCCGAGGAGAGTGAAGATGAGTCAGATGTGGAGGGGTTGGAACACGGTATGATGGACCGTTACGAAAGCCAACTCTTCCCGAGTCTGCTCAGGCTGGGTTCCGTGGACACAGGCAGTTATGAGAAGATTGTGGGCGCTGTGGACTTGTGGGAGCCCGGCTTCCGTTGTCCCTTTGCCGTCTGCCGGTATCTTCCCTTCAACGGAAAAGGAGTCCGTGTCTATGCCACAAGGCAGAGGCTATTCCGCCACCTGTGTGAGGAGCACACTCCCAGGTTGGAGGTCTGGACCTGCCCTTCTGCCCGTTGCCAGCAGAGGCTAGACCGGAGATGCGAGCTTGTGCGCCACTTGCAGTACGGAGAGGAAGTGTGCCACAACAAGGGATTGTCAGAGGCCGTCCGGAAAGCCATGGCGGTGACGCCCACTCGTGAGCTGTCCCCCAGGTTTAACTTGATGAGTTATCTGACTGCAGAAGACCTACAGCAGGTGAGGCGAGCTACCTCGGTTGGAAAGTCCTCCACCAGCTCGAGGCAGTTTGCTAAGCCTAGAGACCGGAAAACGCCTTCTGCAGCGGAAGGATGTGCTCCTGACCCGGAGCCATCCCCCAGCAAAGGCAAGACAAAGAAGCAGAAGAAGAGAAGGAGAGAACGTTCCAGTTCCTCTCGCTCTGAGTCCATGTGCAGTGACCGGAGCTCTTCTCCTGCCCCTAAGACTGGGAAAGTACTGAATCCGGTAGCACAGCAGGCCTGTGCTAAGTTGGAAGCGGAGCTCCCGGAGCAAGCTTCCACGGAAAAGCTACTGGAGAGAAGTGAGACCGAAGTCCGTGATGTGTTGGATTTGGCCAACGATGCATTAACGGAGGTTGGAGAGAAAGTGACAGCAGCGTTCCAGACCTTGGCGGAACCACTGTCACAGCTGAGAACAGTACGAGAACAGATCCGCGAGCTAACGACTCTTCGTGAGGAGAATCGTGCGCAAGCCGGTCTGATCCGAGACCAGAGATCGTGGCTCAAGGAGAGAGATGCGAAAATCCAGTCCCAACTGGAAGAGATTAGCGCTCTCCGGGCGGAGTTGGAGGCTTTCCGTAATCCTTCATCCTCTAGCGGGTCACAGCAGACGGAGAACATCATGTCAGGGATCCGCCCTCTGGGTGGCACTACCCCGACACGGATGTGGAGTGCTGGCATGGGAATGGAGGCAATACCTCCCATGCAGCCACAGCAAGCCTTGGTGGGAACCGGTTTCGGAGGTCAAGTAGACTTCAACGAAATGCGGAACCTAATGATGATGGGAAGGTTGTTCCGGGAGACCATGGCACAACCTCTTCCCTTACTAAGGCAAGAACTTCCAGGGGAGACTCCGTTAACCCCCGGAAGGAATTGGACAGTGAACACCCCTGCAGCCGCAGGTAGTGCCCCAACTGGTTCTGAGGAGGTAAAGAAACCAGATGGTGGGACGTAAAAGTGTTTTTGCTAAAGTAGCCACGCTGGTTACTTACTGTTCAAGATTACCTTGCGATGCGGAACGACCATGGACTTGCCCCTGACCCCGGAACCTGTACGTGTGGATGGATGGACCTTTTGATAACCCGGAATTGCCCCTCGGAAACCTGAAAGCTCGGAAATGTAAGAAACCGCTGATAAACCTTGGACTCTGACTACCTCTTGACGATTCAAACGGATTGACAGCTGCTGACTCGGAACAACCTCGGAAGCCGGAAATTTTTTTCCGCCGATTCGTAAGAAGTTTAGTACATTTTACTTACAGCCTGGTGCTTTTCATAAATGAAATGTTTTGTCGTAGCAGGTCTACCAAAGCTCCTTATGTAAAGGCTGTTTAAAACTTTTGAGTATGTTGATTCAGAAGGAATCACTTACAAGATAAAATGTAATTCTAGAGATGTCGCGATTTATTGTCCGTGCGGAGGTCACAAGTATGCTCCTGCCTGTACTGATTCGCAATGTTAATTCTCTATGTCATTTCTTACTTTACTTTGATGTTCCGTGTTGATGTTGATGTATAATTTATTACTCCCGTATAGATTGTTTACAAAGTTGGTAAAAATCTTAAATTATGGAGGGGGTATTGTAGTAAATCGGAGGTTATATATAGCCCTCCGCGTCAAGAGTGTGTATAAATCAAATGTCCTTGAACTTCCCCGTGTCTCCGTAACGCTTCACTGAGCACGGAATGGGCTTTCGGATTTGTGTTAACTACAAGAGAGATATGTTTTACCATTATCACCCATTTACAGGAATCTTATAGTCTATTCAACTACAGCAGAATGTGTATCGTGTATAACCATTTACTGTATTCCTGTACGACCTATTCTTATGTATTGTATTCACTGATATTGTTTGCCTGGTGCAACACCTCTTTTATGATGTGAGGACAAGTGTGACCTTGCTCCTGCCTGTAAGGTGTAAGGTATTCACTCTAAGGCTTTGAGTGGATCAGTTCGGTCCTATGCTGGGACTGAGCCGGGTCTGTTTGACTTGCAGTCTGGTCGTGGGTGGCAATAAACCTAACGAAAGAGACATTTCCGTGTTGGTGTTCTTCCTTGCCTTCGTCGAGAGCCGTGTCCGCTGTAGTCGAACCTGGGTTGGAATTAGCCTCTAGTAATAAAGCACTTTACTATAAAGGCGATTCACTACATATATATATATATACCCCACACACCTTCTACAGGGTTAACACATATATATACCCCACACACCTTCTACAGGGTTAACACATATATATATACCCCACACACCTTCTACAGGGTTAACACATATATATATACCCCACACACCTTCTACAGGGTTAACACACATATATATACCCCACACACCTTCTACAGGGTTAACACATATATATACCCCACACACCTTCTACAGGGTTAACACATATATATATACCACACACCTTCTACAAGGTTAACACATATATATATAGCCCACACACCTTCTACAGGGTTAACACATATATATATACCCCACACACCTTCTACAGGGTTTACACATATATATATACCCCACACACCTTCTACAGGGTTAACACACATATATATACCCCACACACCTTCTACAGGGTTAACACATATATATACCCCACACACCTTCTACAAGGTTAACACATATATATATACCCCACACACCTTCTACAGGGTTAACACATATATATATACCCCACACACCTTCTACAGGGTTAACACATATATATACCCCACACACCTTCTACAGGGTTAACACATATATATCCCCTAACCTCCTGCAGGGTTTACAGATATATATCCCTCAAACTTTCTACAGGGTTTACATATACATATCCCTCAAACTTTCTACAGGGTTTTTAGATATATATCCCTCAAACTTTCTACAGGGTTTACATATACATATCCCTCAAACTTTCTACAGGGTTTTTAGATATATATCCCTCAAACTTTCTACAGGGCTAACACATATATATATATCTCAAACTTTCAACAGGGTTTATAGATATATATCCCTCAAACTTTCTACAGGGTTAACACCCCGACACTTTCTACAGGGTTAACATATACATATCCCCCAAACCTTCTAAAGGCATCCCTGTCTATGAAACAGGGCAGATGTTGCGGAATAGGAAACTTGCCTACCATCAATGTGGGCGAGTCTTTAGCCTGGTTAGCCACTTTATGCTGCATTGAGACATCCGGGAGGACTGTGCAGTGTGACAGGAGCCATTGAAATACTTGAGGTACTTGGGAACTGCTCAAGAGCAACTCTTTCACTGGGAGATGACCAGAGAAGTCTGAAATATCATCACTTATCAATATAATAAAAGGGCGCTGCACCTGCACAGCCAGGGCTTTGTGTGGCTAGAAGTTGTACTTCATATCTCTCTTTGTGGGGGGACTGAAGTTGTGTGGGCAGGAGGAGGAGATTGGGAGAAGGAGGAGGAGAAGAGGTGCAGGAAGAGAAGGAGACGAAGGAGAAGGAGGTGGTGGTGGTGTGTGGAGGAGAAGTTGTACTTCATATCTCTCTTTGTGGGGGGACTGAAGTTGTGTGGGCAGGAGGAGGAGATTGGGAGAAGGAGGAGGAGAAGAGGTGCAGGAAGGGAAGGAGAAGAAGGAGAAGGTGGTTGGTGGAGGTGGAGGTAGTGCTGAAACTGGGGAGCAGCAGCAGGAAGGAAGGGAAAGGATGGGAAAGGAAGAGGAGCAAAGAGGGAGAGAAGGAGGAGCAGGAGGTAGAGAGGGCGGGGAGCAGGAGGGAGACGAGCAAGAAGAAGGAAGGGAGGGAGAGGGAGGGAGAGGGAGGGAGAGGGAGGGAGAGGGAGGGAGAGGGAGGGAGAGGGAGGGAAAGGGAGAGAGAGGGAGGGAGAGGGAGGGAGAGGGAGGGAAAGGGAGAGAGAGGGAGGGAGAGGGAGGGAGAGGGAGGGAGAGGGAGGGAGAGGGAGGGAGAGGGAGGGAGAGGGAGGGAGAGGGAGGGAAAGGGAGAGAGAGGGAGGGAGAGGGAGGGAGAGGGAGGGAGAGGGAGGGAGAGGGAGGGAGAGGGAGGGAGGGAGAGGGGTGAGGGAGGGAGGGAGAGGGAGGGAGAGGGAGGGAGAGGGAGGGAGAGGGAGGGAGGGAGATGGAGGGAGATGGAGGGAGAGGGAGAGGGAGGGAGAGGGAGATGGAGGGAGATGGAGGGAGATGGAGGGAGAGGGAGGGAGAGGGAGGGAGAGGGAGGGAAATGGAGGGAGAGAGAGGGAGAGGGAGGGAGATGGAGGGAGAGGGAGGGAGAGGGAGGGAGAGGGAGGGAGAGGGAGGAAGAGTGAGGGAGAGGGAGGAAGAGGGAGGGAGAGGGAGGGGGAGGGAGGGAGAGGGAAGTAGAGAGAGGAAGAGGAGGGATGGAGGAGGAAGAGAGAGAAGGGAGACAGGCGGACAGGGAAGAGGAAGAGGATGAGAAGAGGATGAGAAGGGAGGCAAAAGAGGAGATATAGAAAAATGTGACTGAAGGATAGTAGGGGTGAAAAAGGGGCACATTAGGGTTATTGTCACTGGCCAGAAATTGTACAAGATGATATCTAACAAGGAGGTGCCGCAGTACAATTAGGCTAGGAAGAAGGGAGACAGCTGATACTGAACTCGTATCGGACTACGAGCGTTTGCCTGCATTCTAGGACGGAATTACAAACTTATGTAAGTGTCCAGGGTAGCGGCTGTATAAGCCTGCTTAGGGGAGCGGGGGTCGGGGGGGGGGGGGGGTCTGGTTGCTTACTTCCCCCTTTTATATATATATATAAGAATATTTATTTCTCTTTTCAGTACATGCAAAATACAATAATGTTACAGAGAAAAAGGGTTTATCCTGTCAGCTCAGTTGGTCTTCCCAGGTTCCCTTAATAAAAAGATATTAAACAATGATAGTTGAAACAACTTTTTAGATAAACAGTGTACTTCAATTACAATTTGCTTTGATCAATTTGTTATTAATGTTGTACACTTTGTTATTACTGTTACACAGTAAAATCATTCAATATAAAATATTTAGTCTTAAGAAAGTATAATTTCTACATTTTTGGGATGGTTGGATTAATATATAATTAGTTCTATCCCTTTAGTACCTAGTTATGTACTTAACTTCGCTCACATTAGTTTGGTTTATTTACAAGTTGCCCAGTATATTTCTGTGCCCTATACACAGTTTCGCATTTTTTAACATTTTTCAGACCATGACTTGAATTCTCTTTTTTCTTCCTATTCTATACTATAGGTTCACTTTATTTACAGTTTTACAAGAACTGCAACTACTTTGTTTTACGTAATTGAATCAGTTATTCTGGATTCTTCTACTTAGTGTATATGTACAATGGTATTTGTAAAATCTACTTGATTTTTCATCGTTAGTCGTTCTGAGGGCCAACACTGCCCTACTTTGTCTTTTTAACACTATACGTTATGTTTGGTCATATCGGTACAAGCGAGGAAACACATTCCTATTAATTCCCTATGCTCTTTTCCATTATTTTCAATGTGAACGTAACACAAATGTTGTTCATATGATAATAAGTAAGTATGTATGTATGCTGATGGCGATGATTGTTGAAATTTATGCGAAATAAGGAAAGGAAAAACGGGTAGTTAGGCTTAAGAGAATGATGAGTTAGTCTTTAATTTCAAAATATTTAATGTATGTCGTAAAAATCAAATAAAAAAAATAAATAAAACAAAGTCAAAACGAAGGACGATATCCACAAAACAAATACCATACAATGGTGTACACCTCAATGAACTTAAAGCTAGTGCATAGCATTGCAGTAGTGTAGAAAACTAGGTACCCTGGGCAATTAGAGCCTGAGTTTATGGTCCGAACTGGGCTCTAACCCTGACGGGACCAGTCGAGGCGAAAGCCGAGACTGGTCCCGGCAGGCTTAGAGCCCAGTGAGGACCATAAACAAAGGCTCTAATGGCTTTAGTCCCTGTTGGTTGGGCTGTTACTATCAATTCAGTCTGTTGGTATCAGTTTCCCCGGAAAAAAATTATGAATTATAACTTGTTAAACCCCCCAATCGTCCCTGTTTAACTCTTGTTTATAGCTCTCCGGAAGTTCTCTAGGCATAGAGGGCCACTACCGGTCCCGCTGGCCACTCTGTGCGTCTATAACGGGCCAGCTCAGACCAACCAACGGGGACTAATGTGTATCTGTACCCCGATAACTATAATTTAAAGGGTGGTCTCCACTGGCAGCCGTAAGCTCTGCGGTAAGCCTTGCGATGGTTTGTGCTGGTTCTGTAGGTGGAGAGGAATGATGAGGACCTGCCTACATGGTTCACTGGCCATGTAGGCAGGTCCTCGCTACTTCTCACAATCACAGCACCATCACAAGGCTTACCGCAGAGCTTACCTCAGTCAGTGGAGACCACCCTTAAGTCTAGTCCATGGGACCCTCTGGAAGAGCTATAGCTGCCATAAAAGGGACCAATTCCCATTTCGATTGTAAACTATTATATTTATATAGATTGGCGAAAATCTCCAATAAAGTCAGAACTCTTGCAGGTTTTTGTATCTTTGATTTTTTATTTCTATAAATTATTATATTTATATCTACTGTACTGTATTTACGGAAATAAACACTATGCATACATACATATAATTGACGTGTTGGTAAACATATTCTTTTTATGAAGTGACGGTTGAGAAAATCTATGCTGAAAATAGCATTTTTGTATTTGTATTTAAGATTTTTATTCAGCCATTAAACATTATGTAACAGTTACACTATTCTCAGATTTTGTATTTAAACGGTTTTAATATGTATTGGACTTTAACACAAAATAAAACAAATGGTTCTTTTACATGTGTAAAACCATAGGCACAGTACACATGGCCACTCACATACTGAGTAATTTGGATCTATGAATAGCCTGCTCCAAGGGGACATCTTCCATCTTCCACATACTACTCAGAAAATATTCCCCTGTGCCAGCAGAATGCACTTAACAAACGCCATGTACAACTCCTCACCATTGATCAAGGTTTAGCATAGAATTTTTAGTATGTTAGAATGTTTGGTAACCCAATGTGCATTGGGTGGGAGGTGAAATGATGCCATGGCAAGGCGCTAATTGGATTTTAATAGCGGAGTTGCATGTGCCACTGCGCATGTTTGTCACAGTGCATCCTGGGATGGATTCGAATGAAATCTGACATACAGATATTTGGCAAAGGTATACAGCACCATTAGTCCCATAATGCCATGCGAATAAGGATTCAAAATGGCGGCTATGCAAACTCCCTATCCAGGACTTCTTAAGCACCTCTAGGTTTAGAGTGCGATGCGTGAACCATTACACCAACCGGACTCCCTCCCAGCTTAGGTAAGATAGACTCACTCGCCCACAACCCTGGGCCTTATTCTCCTCTCAGTATACTTCTTCATCTCCATTCACATTTTGGTCAAATTTTCATAAAATGTACAATTGGCAGCTGTACTCACGTAGTAAATACTGCTAAATTACTCTGCAATTAGGTCAATACTATAGGTAAATTCGAGTATATTCGGCATTGCATTGATTTTATCAATCTGTTTGGCTAGGTTGAACTGTATTGTGAACTTTATTTTCGTCGGAAATTTGGGTTATTTGAGAAGATTGGCCAAGTTGAATTGTACATTTTCTGACAATCTGACCTATATATATAACTATCTTAAATTCCCTTAAGGATACAAACATACTACTAAGGTTGGGGAAAAGGTTAGTGCTGTCAACTACATGTTTATCTTTTTATATGACAATTAGTTAATAGAACAATTAAATTTACGTTATTATATACCAAGCTGTATAGATCCAACTTACATGACATATTGTAATACATATTTATGGGTGAAATCGCCTGAAAATGTACAATTCACTTTCAGCAATCCTCTCAAATAACCCGAATTTAAGACAAAAATATGGTTCAAAACTCAGTTCATCATAACCAAACAGATAGTTTGAATCAAGGTAATCGCAAATATACTCAGATATACCTAGTATTGACCATTGACATAGTGGACTAGACCCTTTAGATCTAATAATCTAATATCTCAAATAACTTTTTGCTTGCATGTGAACCACGAATACATCATCTTTTTTTTTAATGATTTTATTTTAAGTGGGGTTTGTCGATCCCTCTGTTTTGTTTTTCATCTGAAATTACAGATATCAAGATCAGAAATTGATATCAGTCGCGGTTTCTCTTTTTACAACGTTCTCATATTAGTTCCTCTCTCTTTCGCGGACTGGGGAGCAATGACCGTACTTTGGAACTATTTATCAAGACAGAATTCGAGAGAGAGAGGAACTACTTGCAGGTGATGTATTAATTATTGTTACAGGTAGTGCAGGGGTTGTGGGTGTATGTATACAGGTGAGGGAGGGACTACTTGTTGCTGTCCATGTGACAACCGAAGCCCTCTAGTGGCAACCACCTGCACTACATCATCTATCAAGTGGCCAGAGGAAATTGCCGGTAGTGGTGAGTGTATTGTATAGGGGGGGGGAGGGGGGAAGGCGATTTGGGAGGATGGGGGGGGGCAGGTGGAAGCAGGTGGAGGGTAGGAAGGAGTGGGTTGTGGAGGTATACTGCATAGAGAGCTCTGTAAGTGAGGTGTGGAAGAACCCAAGGGTGGGCGGGAGGGATGTCAGAGGAGATGTGGATGAGGTATAAGGGTTGTTAGTGTGGTGAGAGAAATGGTACTATATGGGCTGGCGGGGGGGGGGGGGGTATTTCTATGGGAATTATAGTGGGAGTCCTTCACCAATCCTCTCAAAAAATCCAAATTCAAGACAAAAATTAGGTTTAGAATACAGTTCAACATGACCAAATACATTGCTTGGATCATTGGAATACCAAATATACTCAGAAATACCTATTTCTTATCATTTCTCAGCTGAATTTAACCGAATTGACTAAATGTGTAGAGCTGTAGATCGTACACTTTCTGGCGATATGACCCACTGGGTGATGAGGGGGATGGTGGACGTTAAACTGATAACTCGGGTAGACCAAAGGATCCAACTTTTTTCAATAATTGTTTTCTGATACTTTCACACGTAGCCTGCTATCTCATCAAGATGGAGAAAAAAGGGACAATGTTAAAAGTAACCTTCAAGATTGATAGACGTTCGATTGGTAAACGCATTTAATTGAATGCATAGGAAATCAATTTCACGCCTTTTCTTGGTATATGATGTGTTTCAGAAAAATGAGTTAGAAGACGCAAAATTGCCAATTATTCAAAGTGTTTTTATTCACAAGATGCCTTTGTGGGAATGTTTTTATTCTTGGGGTGCTTAACGCTGTCCGTAACATGAATACATGCACCAATTGTCAAGACAGTGTATTAAATATATCTATGCATTTCCAAGGTAATCTTATTGAGTACATTTAATTACTTTATACTGGTTATTGCCCTCAAGAAAAAGTGCAGAGTTGGTTTTTTATCAAAAACAAAAATATCGAACTTAAAATCTAGAAATACTTGTTAGAATATTAGACTGTTTACTATCATTGGAATCGGCTTGATCTCATCTTTGCAAATCTGATAATAACTCAAATTCCATTTTTTGCGACTTGTGACTCATTTCCTAAAACAAATTACATATTTGAGTGCGTTGGCAAGGCATGGAAACAATTCCTTTTGATAGTTATGTGAATTTTTGTAATTTTAAATAACTGACCGGAAAAATATTAAAAAGAATATATAAAAAATACCAAACAATCGAATAATTGTAATTAGAGTGTCACATCATAAATATGATGGACATAACCACATTTCTACCTAATAGTCTTGCAAATATATAATTTATTATTATTATATAGGATACCATTATAATATTTTGGAACTATCAGTGAAAAGGGTCAGGACGTCAGAAAATGTACAATTAGCCTTTACCAATCATCCGAAATAAAACGCATTTCAGACAGAAATGAGGTTCAAAATATATTGCAATATAGCTGAACAGATTGCTTGAATCAATACAATACCAAATATCTTCAGATATACCCAGTTTTTATATCTATTTCAGCTTAACTTAACCAAACTTACTAAATAATTAACGTTTAGATTTGCCTATTGTACAACAAGTGTACGGGTATCCAGTTTACCCCAGTCTAAGTCAGTCCATACAGTGGTGGTACCCAGGTACAGGTAAACACAAGCCTGCCACCTGGCTGCACCGTGGTTATTTAGTCATACCCATGAGAGGGGATTTCCCCTCTGCATGGGGCATGACCTGCAAACTCTGCAATGCAGACTGACTGGTGCAGACTGACTGGTGGCTATGTCTGTATTTCATCAGACCTGTTATACACGCTGATTGGTGCTTTATAAATACCGCCTTTATGAAAGGGAGTGTGATATGGGAGGGAGGGTTGATGTGGGGGAGGTAGTGCTTTAGTATATATATGGGTGAAGTCGCCAGAAAATGTACAATTGTCCTTCACCAATCCTCTCAAATAACCCAAATTTAAGACGAAAATCAGGTTCAAATGCGGTTCAACATAACCAGACTGATCTATTGAATGAATACAATACAGAATACACTCAGATATACCTAGTATTCATCAATTTACACTCTAATTTAGCAAAATTTGATCTATGTGTCAAACTGTAGATTGTGCATCTTCTGAAAATCTGACCCATTTATTGTAATGAATTACAGAACGATGAATTATAAGTCGTTTTATTCACAAGATCTGTTTGAAAGTTCTCATCGGTGAGGTATCTAGCGTTTTAAGGTGTATGAATATATACACAAACATAAACAAATTCAAACATAAAACAAAGATGTATACTTTTTAAATCCCCTAAATATTAACATCGCTGTGATCCATTTAATCACATCTATTTGGCAAGGAATTTGTTTTTCAATTTAAGACTCATTTTTCTATGAAACATTATGGTGACAGTCTTTATTGATACACGGGTGGGAGTAGTTTGAAAATATGTACTGTAAACGTATTTATTTTCACGCGAATAAATTTACACGCACCAACACCTTTTCGCGCGGATTTAAATTGGCGCTGCAAGGAAGCCTCACACCATATGTTCATGCAATAGGGGACTTGCATGTCTCACTGCGCATGTCTGTCACAGTGCATGCTGGGACAGATTCAACTCAAATCCGACATACAAATATTTGGCAACAGTTTTATCAAAAATTGCAAGAATGTTCTCACCAATATCATAGCTTTTATAAATGATCTATGAAAACCAAATGCATGATAGGAAAGATGGGGACTTGTGTTAAGGAAACATGGGTAACACACGGATATTGACATTAGAGCATTGATACACAGTCCATGCTGAACATGGCATGTTTTATATAGGTTTTATCCTTTACCCTTAGTCCATAATTCCATGCGAATCAAGATTCAAAATGGCGGCTATGCAAATCCCCTATTATACCTTTCGCGCAGGATCTATTTTCACGCACAAAGGTCAATGCGCTAAAATAGTGAAAATAAATGCTGCACGAACATTAATACATTTACAGTACCTTATATATATCTTATTATTTGATTACTTTGCTGGCTTTTACTTTGTGACTTGTGAAGGTCATCAATTCAATTCAATTCAAGAATTCTTTTATTTGCAGATGTTATTACATCGTTGTCTGGTCAAACAGTGTTTCTGAATAGCCAGGTCTTCCGCCGAGTGCCTTGAATCTTGATTTGAAATTATGTTTGTGTCCAACGTTAACAACAAGAATAGGAGAAAATAAAAACTAAAGATTTTGTTCCATTCTTTTCCAATCCATCTAAAAGTCTTTGACCAAAACGTCGGCAAATTCAGTCTGGTTGTGTTCCTACAGGACTCCTAAAACGTCCTCATTTGTATTGAGGACCAGAATCCATCGCAGACATGCACAGTGGCACAAGCAAATCCCCTATTCATTTTTTTTATTACTGAAGGCCGTACTGATTTCAGATCACAAAAGTCCATACGAGTTAGAAAGCTATGATTAAGTTACCGTCCTTATCTTGTTGTGTTTACTGTATATCTCTACCCTAATGTACCAAGAATTGTAACTATAACATCTGGTAACTATATATATGTACTGGTTTTAAAAAAATAAATGTATAAGTTGGTAATACAACACCTCTAGATTGTCAATCTATGCTACTCTTTTTTGAATTTATATCTTTTCTTGACTACCATGAGATTATCATTATATGAAAATGGATCCAATAAAATTTCTTTAAAAAAAATTTTTTCGGAAACGTCTTTGTATCTTCAAGAAATTCAAAAAAATAATGTGAGACTATAACAATTTATTGTTTCTTGAAAAATAAACTGTGTGTAATTTGCAAAAGAAAATACAAATTTGTAGAATGCAGGGTTAAAAACAGAACATAAAATTACAGATTTGGCATTTGCAAAATTTGGAGCCAAGCAAGGATTAAAAGGCAGAGGTTAAAACCACTGACAAGTCTTACGTAGAATGCTCTGTTCCTACGCATGCGCATTGAGTTGAGGCAGAGTCGTAGCTGACACCACCCCGTCCTCCTGACGTCCAAGAAGGCGAAATTGGCCCTGAAATGCGACAATTTGATTGGCTGATTTCTTTACACGTGGTAACCACGTGATCACGTCAACAGCCTCGTTCTGACAAGCGGAGGCGTTCCTTAATGGATGGCGAGCACAGTTCACGTCCTCAACGAGATCTGGCGTTATTTTGGGGTGGACTGGATTGGGCATGCGCATAACGAGATGATATCATATTTTGTTGTGCGTCTTTATACAATTGGCAATCATGACTATTTGCTGCCACTTGAGAATACATTTATGTCTATTCTGAGGTTAGGATCAATTGGTTAGAACCTGGGGCAACTGTACGTATCAAATAACTTGATCATGTCAATCATGGATATTTTGGCTTGCTTCTACGTAGGAAATGTTTACCGTAGTAATACATGTTTGCATTGTAATACTGTATTGTAGAATGTGGCTTTTGTTTCAGCTGGGTTATATCAAAGCTGCATTCTCTGCTGTTACGACAAAACAAATTTTATTTATATACAAATTTACTCCTATTATAAGTTATAGGACTGGATTTATCAATATTCTGCTATATGTTCATACAAGAGTTACTCATTTTATGACTCATAGGACTGAATTCATCCATATTCTGCTGTTGGGATATGTTTGTACAAGAGTTACTCACATTATGACTTATATGACAGAATTAATAAATATTCTGCTCTTGTTATAGATTGTTTATAATTATTAAAATATAAATCACAATGTAAAATGATTTCATGACACCGGCGAGCGATAATAAGTAAAGTCATCACATGAAAGGATTCGGGTGTGTCCCTCCAATACAAATGGGCACGTTTTAGAAGCCCTTTACAAACACAATTGAACAAAATCCTACAAAATATTGGTCAAATTAATGACGTTTATGTGGGTTGGAAACGAATGGAACGAAAAGTAGAACACCTTAAGTTTTTTACCAACTTAAACTGAGACTGCATCTTTAAAGCTTGAAGCCCCTCTGAAAACACCTCTCCACCTCTAAAACTGATTGATTCCTGCCATTACGTATGGCCCACCCTATCGTGAGAAACTAGCGTTTGCGTTAGCATTGTGCTGTTTCGTTGTGGTTGCTAAATCTCCCTAATGTACAAATAGTTAGTGGATGGTTAGTGTTGTGTTGGTGCGTTGAGGTTGCTAAATTTCTCTATTTACTCTCGTCATTGAGGAGTGTTCCAGTCATGACAATCCTGGTAAATTTCAACCAATTAGTAAGTCAATTGAGTGATAATTGCCCATATCTATATAAATACCCCAATTGTCAAGGAGAGAGCAAGGAGATTTCAAAGGGGGACACTTCCATGCTCCTCAAGAGCTAATTTAACTATCTTATAACATGAATACACGCACAAGAGTTGCATGGTTTAGTTCCAGTTCTTTATACTTTTAGCTTGCATCAAGATCTCAGATACAGGCCTACAGTTATTAACTGGTTGGTTAGTATTTGTTATATTCTCTCTGAGTACAAAAGCTTTAATCTAAGAAAAGTATCTTGATGTAATTTGACTAGAATGAACATTTATTTTCCTTAATTGTTATTTCATGGCTAGCTGAAAGATCTGCGATGCAGAATCCAAGTGTAATTCCTATAAATTCTCAAGGAATACAAATTCAATATTTTTACATAGACAAAGGATATATGATACTCTAACATTTGTAATTGTTCCCTGACTCAATTATGAAGTATAATTATGTGACACCAAATGTTTAGACATATTGACAAATGCGGAGAAAATGATGGGTGAAAACGACTGTTAACAGTAATGAATAATTTCACTTCCATAACTGTATCAATAGGGGGTTTGCATGTCTCACTGCTCATGTATATTACAGTGCATGCTGGGATGGATTCAGTTCAAATCTGACAAACGAATATTTAGCAACAATTTTATCAAAAAATGCAAGGATCTTTCCACCAATATCACAAATGCACAAATGATCTTATTATTGAGTTTCATTTGTGAATTATGTGAGAAAATCAATGGAAAATTGATCTGAGAATATTTAATATTATAAAATTTAGTGCTAAGATCATTATTTCTAAGAATGTATAATAAAGGTTAATTTAAACATAACAGTGTACCCCTTTCGTCAATGACGACTGGGGAATTGTTCACTGTACATGGATTATGTAAAACATCAGAGAACATGGAGACCTCCCTTTAGTTGGAGAACCGTACTCTGTCAGCGATAAAATGTCGACAATAAAATGTTGACAATAAAAGTTTCTAAATCTAAATCTAAAATCTATAAAACCAAATGCATGATGGGAAAGGCGAAGCCTCGTTTTATTGAAACATGTAAAACACATGGATGATTACATGATATAGAACACAATTACATGTGTTTACATGATTACATGATAGCACTGTTAAAATTAATAGTCCGTGCTGAACATGACATGTTTTCTATAGCTTTTACACTGACATACAACTCACCATAAACAGTTTTTTTTTTAAAAGATTCTTTTTTTATTCAGCCTATCAACAAATCCTTTCTTCCTCCGGGGTCGATCACACAATACCATAAACAGTTACATGAATATGTAGAGATGATCAAATTGGCTATAATATGTATGTCCGGGTTTGTTAAATCCAGGCCGTCTGTTGGAGTCTATGCTTGTTTGGATTGTCTTATGTTTTCCGAGCAGCTCAAAGTAGAAGTTGACAAATAAAAGTATTTCTCAATTCGTGTCGGAAAGTATAATAATTATTAAATGTTTAAAACTATGAGGTATGAAATAAGAAAGAACTGAGAAAATCCAATGATTATGTAAAATGTTTTTCCCTTGAGACTGTGAGATTATCTTTGTATCAGCATTGAAACCAGCTCAATAAAATTTCTTTAAAAAAAAATTCAATTCAATTCAATGTACTTTAACGGCACTGGTACATGAACTCATGATCTACACGTAGATAAACTACGGGTAGAAGGACCATTCCTTTTTAGTTCTGCATAAACCAGAAATGTATATGTTTACTAAATACAAGTTTGTTATAATAACATATCGGTCAGACTTTCAGAAAATGTACAATTGGCAGCTGTACACATTTAGTAAATTCTGCCAAATTAGGCTGCAATTTGGCCAATACTAGGTAAATTCGTGTATATTCGGCATTGCATTGATTCTAGCAATCTGTTTGGTTAGGTTGAACTGTATTTTGAACTTTATTTTCGTCTGAAATGTGGGTTATTTGAGAAGATTGGCGAAGTTGAATTGTACATTTTCTGAACATCTGACCCATATAATAATTCAATGCGAATCGAGATTCAATATGGTGGACCTGCAAATCCCATATTGTTTACCAAAGATAGAACCAAAATATAATCCAAAGCTTGTTCCCTGGTTCAAGTTTACTTGTTCTGCCGTGACCCACATCTCACCTGTAGTGTGACGTCACTGCCATGTCACGTGCTATTCCTGGCCTGTCACTGTAGCTGCTGGCTAGTGTTACCATGGTTATTATGAGAATAATAACACTAAGTTCTCCTGTCACTGTCATGACAGCTGTGCTATTCCTATGTCTTCTCCTACACCTGATGTTCCTGTTGCGTAACAAATCCTTTGATTAAATCGCAAGTCGCAAAATTGATACTTTTCAAATTGTTTTATTCACAACATCACTTTGTCGCAATGTTCTCAATTTTGGGCTATCTACCGCTGTAAGTCTTATAAATACATTCATCAAATTTCAAGTATCCTGTTGAGCTTTAAGCGGTCTGGCCACTGTTGCAAAGACAATGCAAAGACAATGTAATTGCCGGCAATGAGGAGGGCTATCGGTGACTGCATCGTCTTTGCATCAACAAGGGGGAAAAGTTTGGCCACTATATATAAACATAAACATTTTTATGGCGAAATATTGATAAGAAAACATAATAGTGCAGGGATTTTTTTTAATGTCGTTAAATGTCACTAAGCAATCTGTGCATTAAACCAATATTCAGCTGCCACTGATTTAAAAAAGAAACAAGTTTTGTAAGACTCGAGGTCCAACAGAGATAAAATGTACAAAATACATGGTTTTAACGGATTTTTTGAATAAAGCAAGTTTAGGTACATGTTTTCATAGTAAACACAACTATTTTCTGTTTGGCCTAAAGTGTCCAGTGACGTGTTGCAGGTATGTCAAGCAGTGTGAGTGAGGAGGAAGTGGGGCGGGGAGGAGAGAGTGGATGGTTGAAATATTACATTCCTGATGTTCATATTATCACTGAGCTGATAATTGTGTATTCCTGATGAGAATGTATAGGTGGTGGAGAAAGTCGGAGAGGAGGAGGAGGTAGAGTGTGGGGCAGGAGGTGGAGGTGAGGGAGGAGAAGGTGGGGCAGGGGTTGGAGGAGGTGGTGGAGGAGGGGGAGGTGGAGGAGGGAGAGAGTGGGGCAGGGTTTGGAGGAGGTGGTGGAGGTGGTGGAGGTGGAGGAGGAGAAGGTGGGGCAGGGGTTGGAGGAGGTGGTGGAGGAGGGGGAGGAGAAAGAGAAGGTGGAGCAGGGGGTAGAGTAGGTGGTAGTGGTGGTGGAGGAGGAGGTGATGGAGGAGGAGTTGGAGCAAGAGGTGGTGGAAAAGATGGTGGAGTTGGTTGTGGGGAAGGAGGTGGTGCAGATAGAGGAGGAGCAAGAGGTGGAGGAGGACGAGGTGGCGGAGGTTTGAGGATCGAGGATCTGCCATTTTCAGGAGAAAAGTAACTTTTTCATCAACTTACAGAATAGAGATTTGATATAGTAGATCATGCAGCTTTTACTGACAAGTGTATGATGGGGACATGCGGTTACATGATACAGCAAGCATGCACTAATGGCAAAGCATGTACTAATGACAGGCCTGCGATGGGGGTGGGTGGGGGGTGGGGGGGGGCATACCTGTCCCTACACAACCCAAACCACAGGATGTCGAAAAATGTACAATCTACAGTTCTACAAATGTATTGAATTCTGCTTAAGCAGGCTGAAAAATTATAAATATTAAATATATTTGAGTATTTATGTAATTGTTATGATTCGGAAAATGTGTTTGGTTATGTTTGATTGTATTTTGAACCTCATTGGTGTCTTAGATATGGGTTATTTCATAGGAGTGGTGAAGGTGAGTTGTACATTTTTCTTTCGATTTCACCCACATTTGTACGTGTACAAATGGGTCAGATCGTCAGAAAATGTACAATTGGCCTTCACCAACCCTCCCACATAACCCACATTTAAGACGAAAACCAGTTCAAAATACAGTTGAACATTACCAGACAGATTTATTGAATGAATACAATACAGAATACACTCAGATATTGTCATTATTAATCATTTTTCTCACTAATTTAGCAGAATTTGAGAGATGTGCAGAACTGTAGATTGTGCATCTTCTAAAAATCTGACCCGTATGGACCTGGGACCTGTTTCATAAGAAGTCGTTACATAAATGTTCCTTGTTAAGCTATTTCCCCTTGCTGAGATATGGAATTTCTACTACAGGAACACAAAATTATTATTGTCTGTATATCAAATGCCTTTCCTAAAAGTTCCTTACCAGCTGCTGACTAAGGAAAAGTAGCTAAGGAAGGACATATGGGTCAGAACGTCAGAAAATGGACAATTGGCAGCCCTACACATTTAGAAAATGTTGCTAAGTTAGGCTGAAGAATAATGAATACAAGGTACATATGAGTATATTCGGTGTCGAGTTGATTTATAGTATCTGTTTTGCTATGTTAAACTGCATTTTGAAGCTCATTTCTGTCTTAAATGAGGATAATTTCTGAGAATTAGTGAAGGCGAATTGTACATTTTCTTAAGATCTGACCCATATAAAGCATGAAGTAATGGGACCCAGTAATGCTTATGCATGATGTGTACGATAAGACAATCAGACGATATGAAATGTATGTAACGGACATAAAATGGTCTTTAAGACAGATGATGTAAGCTGATAAAATGTGATTATTTGTTGTAGTAAAACGACTATTGAATAGGGGATTTGCATAGCCGCCATTTTGAATCTTGATTCGCATGGAATTGGAATTCAGTATAAAATCAATAGAAAACATGCCATGTTCAGCATGGGATATTTATCGGTCCTCTAATGTCAATAGCCATGTGTTATACATGTTTCCATACCACCAGTCCCCATCTTTCCCATCATGCATTTGGTTAACATAGATCATTTATACAAGCTAAGATATTGATGGAAAACTTTCTTGCAAATTTCGATAAAAATGTCGCCAAATATTTGTATGTCAGATCTTATCAGAATCCATCCCAGCATTCACTGCTGTAGACATGCGCAGTGGCACATGCAACTCCCCTATTAAGTCAACTATGTGTGATACCTCATACGATGTCCACTTTACCTATACTACTCACGATATGGCATAGGTGGAGGTGACACTATTCACAAGCCCCGAAAAACGGATTCGCAAATATCATTATATTTGAAAAGATCAGATCAAGCAGATTCTTATGATAGATAGTAAACATAAGGACAGCTTATAAGTATTTCTATATTTTACGTTTGATATTTGTATTTGTGAAATAAAAGGTTTGCAATATTTCTGGTAGTAATGTAGTTAATGAGAACATTCCTACAAAGATACCTTGCGAATAAAACACTGACAAATATCAATTTACCGATCTTAACCCTCGATCTTGAGATATAAATAATATTTGAAAAAATTAGATCAAGAGGATTCTAATTATGGTAAACATTAGGCTAATAACTACATCTATGTTTTGTTATGCCCAAAACATGTCAGCGACATTTCTTGATGTTCACTCACTACAGCAAAGTAGTTACACATACTATAGTGAAGTATTTCGATATACTCCTATCATATCATATGCATGGATATATACTATACACAGTCTTGAAATTTGGTACATGTATCCATGTTAAAACAGCGATACACACCCCAATAATGAAAACATTCTGAACTAGGTTTCTTGTAGAAAAACACTTCTGACTCATTTTCCTGTAACATATCACAAATCTTCAAGATTACATTAATATTTTTATATTTCTCCGGATGGACTTTCACAGGGCCTCCATCTATAACGACAGGTCAGTAGTTATCAGACACACCGCCCCGCCGCGCCACAGAAGATTGAATAACAACACCCCCAAGCGACAGAAACAGAAGCAAACCTCCGCGGGCAGAACACTTCCGTTACAGAGGAACAAGGAGACGCTGGTGAAACCGGAAGTTGATGACGTAATGGCCTGGGGGTGTAGACCAGGTGTAGGAACGCTGGTCCCTCCTCGCCTCGTCCAATTAAACCTGCCCCTCAGTACCTTACTGCGCATGGGCGGCGGAGAAATGGATTCTGGGATTGATTGGTGGGTGTTTGTGATGGATGGAGAAAATAAATGTGTTGTAATTCATATGTATCTATTTTTTTATTTACTTCGCACATATATAAATTTACCATACACAACCTTGCAACACTTATACACGCATTGCTCTGAAAACAACGTATCTAGAGTCAGTTACGCATAGTGTGTATTTCACTAGTGAGTTACGTGGTGTTGTCATGGCAACTAATCTGGGGTGTTTTTTTTTTACCAAGATTACCGACGAAATATTGCAAACTATATTTTCAAAAATAGAAATATCAAACTTAAAATATAGAAATATTTATTAGATGTCCTACTGGCCTACTGTTTTTCCTATACCGTCTTACTGTCAATTAAAGTATAGAAATATGTATTGCACATCCTACTGTTTACTATCATTGCATGGAATCGGCTTGATATCATCTAATTCAAATATGATGATATCTCAAAATCAATTTTGTGCGGCTTGTGACTCCTTTTCCCGAAAGACATATTATATACGGTCACTGAGCACTGTACCTTTGGTTTGGTAGGGGAATAAATTACTGATGCCCCCACCCCTCCCCCCCCCCTCTCCCACCCGCCTTTCTCACTTTCTCAACTGCCTCTATTGCTCGTCACAAATCTCCATATAATAGGGGACTTGCATAGCCGCCATTTTGAATATTCATGTGCATGGAATTATGGGACTAATGGTACTGTCTAAAATATATAGAAAACATGCCATGTTCAGCATGGGATATTTATCAATGCTCTAATGTCAATATCCATGTGTTATACATGTTTCCATAACACAAGTCCCCATCTTTCCCATCATGCATTTGGTTTTCATACATCGATTATAAAAGCTATGATTTTGTGAAAACATTCTTGCAATTTTCGTTAAAAATGTTGCCAAATACTTGCATGTCAGATTTCAACAGAATCCATCCCTTGATGCATTGTGACAGACATGCGCAGTGAAACATGCAACTCCGCTATTTGAAATCTACTTTTCCAGGAGCAGGACATCCGGGTCTTTACAAGGGTTAAGGGACTTGGAGTGCTATCTTTGATCTAGATATGATTCACTAAAATCTGTCTATGACCAGCTAGGATCACTTAAATATCAATATTGTCAATACGATTATTATATATATCATATTTTAAAAAACGGCACTTAAAGCTGCTTTCCCAGATATTACGATAACATTTTTTTAAATAATGTGTTATTGCAGGAAATTTTCAAATCGATCTCATTGTGATGACGTTCTTGCCATCACTATCCCCATCTTACCACCAATGGTAAGTATTCCTGGTGGCTAAACAGTTTCTTTGCCATGCTAATCTGAAACTTTGAAAGGTGCTTATAGGCACTTAGTATAATAATATATCACTATGATTAAACTGTCCTCAAAGTAGAGACATCACCACCCCTCTACACCTGCAGAACTCGTCACCACTCTACACCTACAGAACCATGTAGGGAGGAGCTCGCCACCCTTCTACATCTACAGAACCATGTATGGAGGACCTCCCCACCCCTCTACACCTACAGAACCATGTAGGGAGGAGCTCGCCACCCTTCTACATCTACAGAACCATGTATGGAGGACCTCCCCACCCCTCTACACCTACAGAACCATGTAGGGAGGAGCTCGCCACCCCTCTCCACCTACAGAACCATGTAGGGAGAAGCTCACCATCCATATACACCTGCAGAACCATGTACGGAGAAGCTCGCCACCCCTCTACACCTGCAGAACCATGTAGGGAGGAGCTCGCCACCCTGCTACACCTGCAGAACCATGTAGGCTGGAGCTCACCACCCCTCTCCATCTACGGAACCATGTAGGGAGGTCCTCACCACCCGCTACACCTACAGAACCATGTAGGGAGGACCTTGCTACCTGTCTACACCTACAGAACCATGTAGGCTGGAGCTCACCACCCCTCTCCATCTACAGAACCATGTAGGGAGGTCCTCACCACCCTCTACATCTACAGAACCATGTAGGGAGGACCTTGCTACTCCTCGACACTTACAGAACCATGTAGGGAGGAGCTCACCACCCCTCTACACCTACAGAACCATGTAGGGAGGAGCTCACCACTCCTTTCCACCTACAGGACCATGTAGGGAGGAGCCCACCAACCCTCTACACCTACAGGACCATGTAGGGAGGACCTCACCACCCCTCTCCACCTACAGGACCATGTAGGGAGGAGCTCCACACCCCTTTACACCTACAGGACCATGTAGGGAGGACCTCACCACCCCTCTACACCTACAGAATCATGTAGGGAGGAGCTCACCACCCCTTTACACCTACAGGATCATGTAGGGAGGGGCTCACCACCCCTCTACACCTACAGGACCTTGTAGGGAGAAGCTCACCACCTGTCTGCACCTACAGGACCATGTAGGGAGGACCTCACCACCCCTCTCCACCTACAGGACCTTGTAGGGAGAAGCTCACCACCTGTCTCCACCTACAGGACCATGTAGGGAGGACCTCACCACACCTCTACACCTACAGGACCATGTAGGGAGGACCTCACCACCTGTCTGCACCTACAGAATAAGCACAATAACAACACTCCATGTTATATGATCTACTGCAATACATTCTCCGCAGTAATGAACTTGTACTTGTGGAGGTTATTTGCCTGTAATACCAAAATTAGTTAACATTACATAAATATATGATTGATGATATCATTTTCACCTGTACTCATTAGTAATTAAAGCGTCATCAATAGTTATCAGACCTCAAATGCGCATCTGTCCATCATAACAAATTCTCAGACCCTACTTGCACAAACACGTCCTTCTGATCAGAAAATTATGTAAGAATGCTTGACATTCCTCGTTGAAGCACTCAGCTCTTCATTTTTAGTGTAATCTTATCCTCAAATAATTTCATTGAATTAAGGAGCATGTTATCTTTGGGTATATCTTATCCTGACTGATCTGTACAATACCTACCTAAATGGCATGTACTTACCCATGTAATTATATTTTATTACATTTAAACAATGATATACTAGCCCAAGTCCATGATCTCTTATGAACTGACGTAAGTGCCATACCACACGTTTAATCTTTAACTTAATTACCTATCATTGAGTGTCATAAGTGTATCATATCCCATTGCAATAATGGAGTACTAGCCCAGGTATGTCAGTGATTTTTGTCTAACATTTATAATTATGTAACTGCTGTATCGAGCATAATTATCAATGAACCTAAACCCAATACACAAATATGCTGTCTGTTACCGCTAAAACCTCTCTAGTATTGTTACCACATCTCATAAGAAATGAATTCAAATGTGTTACCCTCCTTCAAACCATTTGCAAAAATGAAAGGTTTAACTTTTTTTAACTGGAACATTAGAAGCCAGCAAAAAAATTTAAATAATCTGCAGCAATGCATTGAGGCGTCTGAGAGTAATATTGGTGTCATGTGCCTAACTGAGACGTGGCTAAATAGTAATAACCACTCAAATAATTTCACCATAGACAAGTATGAATTAGTCAGACAGGATAGGAAAGTAAGAAAGAAAGGCGGAGGCCTATGTATGTATATCAATAAGAAGTATAATTATGACTGTGATACTTATGCGCACCTGGCGTTAAGTAATAAGGACATTGAAGTCCTGCCAGTTGTGCTAAAAGTTAAACACACAACCCCATACATTATTGTTTCTATCTATAAACCCCTGACAGGAGGGATTGAAGCATTCTTGGAGCAAATGGAAAGTAGTCTATCTAACCTAAATTCTAAACATCAATTAATCGTCACAGGCAATTTTAACATTGACCTACTAGAAAACAAAAGCCAATCGGCAAACCTGAAAGCCCATATGGAAAAATATCAACTCACTCAATTTATATCAATCAACACCCACAAGGACAACCCTTAGATCTATTTCAATAATAGACCACATGTACACTAATTCCAACAATGTTCAGTCATCAGGGGACATTGAAAATTCCTCATCTGACCATTTTCCCACCTATTTACTTATTAAAAAAGAAAGAACTAGCTATACGAATAACAGATATTTTGCACGAAATATGAAAGGGCTGGACCAAAAAATCCTAAATGAGATATTGGTCAACCTTGAATGGGAGAACTTCTATATTAGTACAGACCCAGATGCTTGTTGGGACACCATCCTCAACAGAATAAATCTCTACTTCGATAGAATGGGCCCCATGAAGCAATTTAATAATATTAGAAAAAAGCCAGAATGGCTAACAAAAGAGATTACACCCTTGATGAATGAAAGGGACAAATTATTTAGGCTGGCGAAGGCAAAAAATGACAGAGAGATTCTCACTCGTGCAAAAAATCTGAGAAACAGAGTCAATACCATGTGTAGGAATAGGAAGAATATGCTGATAAGCAATAAACTTCAAACAAAAACAACCCCAGAGCTCTCTGGAGATCAATTAATAATGTAATTTGTCCTGAAAAATCAAAACAGGCGACTAAAACTCAATTAGTTGATAAAGAAGGGAAGCAAGTCCCTCCTGGACAAGTTCCTGACATATTCAATAATTTCTTTGTAAAAGTGGGACCAACACTTGCCAACAATATTGGGGAACCCTTGGTCCAAGAAACTGAAGTCTTACAAAAGTCTAAAAAAAAAACAAGCCACTCAGCCAACTGTAAATAATAATAATATGAAAATGCAATTCAGACTAGTATCCCCAAAAGAAGTTCTGAATATCCTGAAAAAAATTGATCCTCATAAGAGCTCCGGAGTCGAAAATATACAAAGAGTGTATTAGAGCAATGGTATTCCAGTTCACACATATTATCATTCTGTCATTGAGTACTAGTATAGTCCCAGTAGCTTTAAAATCAGCTGTCGTAACCCCCTTGCATAAAAGTGGCTCGAAAACAAATACAAACAACTTTCGACCTATCTCAGGCATACCAATGCCAGCAAAAATTCTCGAAAAAGTTATACAAAATCAATTATCCGAACATCTAGAAAATAACAATCATTACTACACAAAGCAGTATGGGTTTAGAAAAGGCAGATCAGTAAACCAGGCCCATATAGACCTATTACATATAGTCTATAATAGGCTAAATGAAACAAAATTCACCTCGGCCGTTTTCTTAGATTTTAAGAAAGCATTCGACATGGTTCATCACGAAAAGCTATTAACTAAATTAGAAAAATATGGAATAACAGGAAATACAAACATTTGGTTCAAAAATTATCTATTCAACCGAAAACAAATTGTCAAAATTAATGGTCTCCTATCCAAGCAAGAAAAAATCACTTTCGGCGTACCTCAGGGTACAATTTTAGGCCCGATTCTCTTCTCAATATATATAAATGACCTGAACGAAATAATAGAAAACTCCACCATACAACACTACGCTGACGATAATTAACAGCAACAAAAATGAAATAGAAATGGACCAACACCTACAAAACAACTTAGACCAGATCCACACATGGTGTAAAATCAATAAGATTTCCATGAACATATCGAAAACACAATATACAATTTGAAAAGCTAAATTTCCAGGAACACTTACAAATAGTCATAAATAAAGGAAAATGGAAAGTCAACTTATTACGAAAAGCAAGCTACGTTCTGAACAAAAAAGTAAAAATCGACATAGTAAAGATGCCTTTAATCCCACTGATAGATTACCGTGATATATTCACGGTAATATACCGTGATATATCCTCCCAATAGCTGTTAAAAAGAATACGCACACTCCTAAATTCCTCGATACGACATGTAGTAAAACTGCAAAAAAGAACAAATGTAGATGGGAAATATGATGATTTGGGAATCCTAAAAAATGAAGACAGAGCCAAGCTACACATCTTAGAAGCGGCCTTCTACCTCACCCCTACGCCCGATAACTTAGATAATAAATATATACCAACTAGAAGTCACGCAGAAAATAGAATAAATCTGCAGACAAACACACCCAAAGCATCATTTTCCAAAACAGTTTCATCTTCAAAGCCATCTCAACTTGGAACTCTCTACCCACTGCAGCACATAGGCTGGAGACCAAAAAAGAATTCAGAAGCTACTGGGAACATAATATAAAATAGTTCAGAATAGCATGTATAACAATGACAGCAACAATAATAATAATAGCATAATGCTAACTCAGTCTACATATTGTGTTACCATGTCATAATATCACTGCATATACTGAAGTCCATGTCAAAGTGACCCTTTCTTCTTTTATCCGTCAGTTTATATTATATTTTTAAATACATTGCCACCAGACCTTGAGTTGATGGTATAATTTAATTGATTAGCATTATCCTAAATTACAATAACTCTCTATTGAGTAAAAGGTAGCGGCTGGGAGAGCCGGATCCTATCTAGATGTCAACGTACCTGTTCTATCTGTTTTTCTATTTTTAATTCACATTGCCAACTCCATTGATGTACACTGTGAATCTTGATGAATAAAGTAGTATCTTATCTTATCTTATCTTATCTTATATAATACTCTTTATTTTTTGTGAACTTACATTAAATACAATTCTTAGAATTTTCATAAAATGAATATATGGGGCTTATGTGAGCTGATATGCCGAGTTGCTAAAGTGGTTGGTTGCACCTTGATGTGGTTTGAGAATTTAGTTTGTTGCTTAATTATGTAAAAGTTTAAGATCGTCATGTTCCAGGGTTGTTTTGCTCCATGCCTGTCATTGGTCAATTAATATTTCTAGAAATTTAGCAAAGAATAGAAAAAGGCAATTCTTTCCATATATAGACATCATTTTTTTAAAAATACAAATAAAATAAAATATGTCATATGATAGGAAGTAACGAGGTTGGTTTCTGACTTACTGTATAGGTTGTCCACAAGTTTTTTTCCAACCAGGGATGTCACGAGAAGCTGTAAGCTTCGAGCAATATCATCATAAGTGAGCGTAACGCCAACCACTAAGGATGCTTCTTAGAGTTAGGCTAAAAAAAGAGTCATTTATATATTCGCGTGTGGATCCATTCAACAAAATACAATGGCATGTATCCACTCATTTGCAGCATGTACAACCCCTGATCGTGGTATAATTTTCATTACATCATGGCGAACATATAAACAGAAGGTTATCGATACCTTTCATACATATTTATAAGTACAGGAAAATAAGTCACAAATCACAACAAAAATGGATTTTGAGATACCATCTTATTAAAAAAAGATGAGATTAAGCGGATTCCAACGGATACTAAACTAAGTAACTAAAATGTATGTACTCCATACGGTGACTTTGAAACGCATGGATATGTATTTCATATACTGCCTTAAAATTTGGGACATGAATTAATATTACTAATTAATATACGAGGTTTGTTTCAGTTGAGTTCTCACCACCTTAGTTACTCCTTTTTTGTATTGATTGACTTTTATTAGGCAGGTCGGTAACTTCTCAATAGGGAGATTTAGCAACCATAACGCTAACGCTAACACTAACGCTAACGTATGTTTTATGAGCACTACGTCATGACTAGGTGTGCTATTCTTAGCATGCCTACCTGAGATACGGACGTCAATTACGCTAAGAGGTGTGTCAATACGTTCCCAACGTATGTCTATTTCATGCTAAAATAATGGTCAATTGTAATTTCATTTTTATGTACTAATGAGCGTAGGTGTTTTTCTTTGTATTCAGGTGTAACACACTACTCACCATCATGAAATTATGTGTTTTTTTGCCCTCTGAAAACACCTCTCCACCTCTAAAACTGATTTATCCTGCCATTACGTATGGCCCACCCTATCGTGAGAAACTAGCGTTTGCGTTAGCGTTGTGCTGTTGCGTTGTGCTGTTGCGTTGTGCTGTTGCGTTGTGCTTGTTAAATCTCCCTTGTCTCAGCAACGCTAGAAGGTTTCTCCCTAACACACACACACACACAAACAAGCTTCAATTTCTGATTGCTTCGACGAAACAATTCAGTTTCTGGGCCAATGGTGTCCCTTACAGGCGTAGGAGTGAAGATATATAACGTTTCAGATGGTGGAGCCATTAGTATTGAGCTGTTTACCACTGTGCACAGTGATCCAGTCATGTTTAATAAACCCGCCATAATGAGGCCAGCAAGGTGAGTGACTTCCAACCTGTTCTTGTCATTTCATAAATAATTAATAAATTCTTTATTTAACTTTGGAAAGGAGTACAGAATTAGTTCAGTCTGGGCTCACAGCCTCAGATCAGAAATTAATGGTATGTCAGTGATTGGACGCCTACGGCGCTAATGGCTTCCTCGGTCATGGAATAGGCGACCTAATGGGATTACGGTGGTATTTCGTGGTTTGAAGCGTGAGGCCTTCCCTCAGTTTGGAGTTATGCAGACTAGCAGTGTCTGCGAACATAATTGTATGTGGGCCAGGTTGTCAGGAAATGTATAATCGGCAGCTCGAAATATTTAGTAAATTTTGCTAAATTAGATCGAGAAATATTTAATAATAGGAATAGGTGAGTAGATTTGATATTGCCTTGATCAAAAGATCTGTTCGGTTATGTTGAACTGTATTTTGAACTTAATTTTTGTTTAAGATTTGAGTTATTTGAGAGAATTTGTGTAGGCGAATTGTACATTTTCGGTCGACTTCACCCATATATATATATATTTATAGTGCAAGTTATGATAGAGTTATGAGACCTGTAAGGGTCGTTTACCATGCATACAATCGCATAATGTAATGCACCTTTCTTTGCATTGCATTTTATATAGAAATATGTTCTCAGACTGGTTAAAGAGACCTCTGAGAGACCCTACCTTTTCGAGATGCATGAGTTTATCTATCAACCATTGTACCATTAAGATTTCGTAGTCGTTGATATTAAGAGACCTTTAAGTTAATTGTGATGTGTTACAGAAAAACTAGTAACAAGTCGCAGAAATTGGACTTTCACATACCATCGTCCTTAAAAGGTGAGATCAAGCCGATTCTAACGATGGTAAACATTAGTACAGCTAAAAATATTTCTATATTTTCAGTTTGATATTTTTATTTTTGAAAATGAAGATTGCAATATTTCTGAGTGGACAATAAAGTAGGTAAAGTAGGTAAATATACCCCATAGAATAATCTTAGAAACGCTAGGATAGGCTAAAAAAAATATAGGTATGTTTCCGATTTATCTGGCTGAAAACTAGGTTGGGGGTGGTGGTAACTTTTTTTTTTGTTATTTTTTTTTGTTTGGAAACCTCCTCCCAGGAACTGAAAAAAATGTCTTGTTCATAACAATAGTTGTTTTGAACATGGGAAATGTGCCTTTTGAAAGTTCCAGGTTAGGAAAACCCGTTTTCCTACTTTAATTTATAAGCTTTTTTGGTCAAAAAATCCAAAAAAAGTAAGATATGATGGGGAAAAAAACAGGTATGGTAAAATTTTTTTTAGGTAGGGTAAGGTTTTTCTAGGTAGGGGGGGGGGGTAAATCGGGAACACACCTATTTTTTTTTTGGCCATATATGTCTTGAAATTTGGTACATGTATTCATAAAACCACGAGGACTAGACACCCCAAAGATATTCCAATAAAGTCATATTGTGAATAAATCACTTTAATAGCAGATCTTTGGATTCTGCTGGGGTTCTGGATACTTATAAATTACTGTTTGGACAGGAAGTGGTCAAACCGGAAAACGGATGAAGTAAATTATTGTTCGGATTCAGGGGTTTATTTTGCGGATGTAGATTTATTTTGCGGATGTAGTTAAAATAAACCCCAGTCGGCGTTTCCGCTCAAATCTCAATCACTTACCTCATCAACTAGTTGTTTGTCGTCGATTCCGCGTTCATTTTTGAACGTGTATAAAGTCCTGGTCACATTAAAGTCATTCCTCCACTGTTTCCGATGGAAATATTAGCCATTTTTTTAGTTTTTAGGGCATAGGGTTCGCCATAACGTGACGACGATAGACATCGTGCAAGCGATGTTGTGACAATGGCTGTCTCCCAGTGACACTCAGACGAAACCATCCAGGCTCTGTACAACTGCCTAAATATCTCTCCCAATAGCTCCAAAATCACCGATAATGTTCCAAATATCCTTGTTCTTAGCATGATCCGCTTGCTGAATGGTGGTAAGCAACGAAATAGGGAATAATCCAAGTAATCACAACCTAGGCCTCGACACGTGACGACAGTAGACATCGTGCAAGCTCCGGTTTGTTGCCGTGTGGGTGACTTTCGAATGAAATCCTCCGTGCGCTATATAGACTACCGTACACAATGCAACGCCAAGTCAATGTGCACATGAGTGGCTATGCCGAAGAGTCTCCCCATCTCTTCCGGTCGCACGTATGGGTTCTGAAATCGCCATTCATTGAATACTAGATTTCCGTAGACTAAATCTTCGCTATCGGGCTCAAACAACATTTAAAACATTTCTACCGATTCAAATCTTTTATTTATTTCTTTTTTTAAGTCCCTAGACACACGCAACACGGCATTCGAGAACCGGAAGTCTCCTCTGCTTTGGATGGCAAGCAGCGGATCCTTGCGAAAACAGGCCGGCTCGCTGAACATAAACATAAGTAAATACGCACCTCTGATTGGCTGTTGTACCTGGATGTTCATTCTGCCAGCCGTCGCGTTACCATGTAGATTCCGACTAAAGCGTGCAAACTTGCGGGCGTGTAAACACATGGTTTCTGAAGTCGCCATTCATTTATTACTTGATTCCCGTAGACTAAATCTTGGCTATCGGGCTCAAACACTATTTAAAACATTTCTACCGATTCAAATGTTTTATTTATTTCTTTTTTAAGTCCGTAGACACACGCAACACGGCATACGGAAACCGGAAGTCTTATGCTTGGTTGCCTGCAAAAAGTGGAAGCTTTGATTGTTTCTGGAACGGAGAATGCAGCTGACGTAACCGACATTCTGAAGTTATCATTAGGTTTACATATGTGATATTGGTTAGAAATAGGTAAAATAATCTAAATATTAGAATGTGATGGGTTAAAATGTGTAAAACATCCTGATTTGGATGTTATAAAGGCTGCATTTGACTCGGCCCTTTCCATGTCAGACGTAAAAGAGTAACCCATGTGTTCGAGTGGAGGAGCTAAATTATTGGAATTCATCCTGCTGTAAGTACATCTACAACCTTTTTTGAAGCCTAATATTGGTTAATATGTGTTTAAACAGTAGTATTGAATCCAAAAATCGGCTATTAAAGTGATTAATTCTCTCGATTTTGTGTCTTCGGCTTTTGCTTGAAAATAAACCCCTCGGCCCTCCGGGCCTCGGGGTTTATTTTCAAGCAAATGCCTCAGACACAAAATCTCGAGAAATTAATCACATATTAAAAAATATCAATTTTGCGACTCATTTTCCTGTAACACATCACAATTATCGTGTATAGTGGAGCGTGCAATGAGCCTGGGGAGAGTTTTATCACATTATTGTATGTAGTGCAATACAGTACCCTTAGTAAGCCTTCTATGGGATAGCTTAACAGTAACTCCAGCACGCAGTCAGGCCTCCAAGCTGACCACTGACTGGACACTTGGGCATGTACTGCACCACTAGCGGCTGTATTGGGCCTAACATCAACCCACTCCAGTACAGGCTAATATGTTGGAGGGAGGTGTTGGGAGGGGGAGGGGAGGGGGGCAGCCCAGGGGCCAGGAGCATAACAAGTCCTTAGTAAAGATTTCCCCTCCTTTTTTTCCATTTTTTAAAAAAAAATTTAGATTTTTTTTTTAGATTTCCCCTCCTTACTTACCCTTGCTAAGCAGGTGGAAATGACTTAGTTATTCTACTCCAAGTTATGAAGTTTTAGTGGCGGCCATTTTTGTTTTCAGCTGTCATGGGTTTTCCTACGGGAGTAGAATATAAATGTTTTGAAATATGTTCGTACACACATTGACCAACACATTCATGAAAAAGACCTTTGGTAAAGAATTAGTTTCCAGATTTTTGCAATATTCCCTGACTAGAGGGATCATGAAAAGAATATACTTTTTTTACATTTACCCTCAGTGAAATCTCTTGATATTAATGACAATAATATAAGGACACAGGAATGAATGTTTGCACTTATCATCATTTATTGGAGTGAGTGAGATTGGTTGCTTTACGCCCTTATCAACACATTTAATATGGTTATATCAAGGGCGGGAGAGCTGAGAGGGAGGGAGTGAGTGAGTGAGATTGGTTGCTTTACGCCCTTATCAACATATTTAAGATGATTATATCAAGGGCTGGTGAGCTGAGAGGGAGTGAGTGAGATTGGTTGCTTTACGCCCTTATCAACACATTTAATATGGTTATATGGAGAGCTGGGAGGGAGGCAGTTTATGATCATACCCAGGAAATAGAGATAGAAAAGAAAGGAGAGAGAGACAGAGAAAAGAGACAGAAAGGCACTTTATGGTCATACCCAGGTCCAATCATTTAGTGGATGGTGTATCTCCTGTGTACATGTGTCGTAACAAACAGTTAAGAAATTAATTTCAGGATGGTACATGGGTTGTATAAGCAGTACTAACTGATGTGGTAAATAAACTACTGAAACTCCACCAAACTTCGTGGAAAATGTTGCTCAATATTTCAATGCCAATTTCGAAATGGATCCAGCGAGCAATGTAACAGACAACATGTGATGTATTACAGGAAAAGGAATCACAAGTCACACAAATTGATATTTTTCTAAGTAATTTATGCTCAAAAGCCCTTGCTCAGAATGTGTTCTTTCATCTAAAAATATCATTGACGTTCGTTTCATGCATAGGCCTATATGAATAAAGAACTACATATTAGGTCCTGGTGTTTACTATCTTTGGAATCTGCTTAATCTCATCTTTTCAAATATGATGATATCTCAAAATCCATTTTGAGACTTGTGACTCATTTTCCTGAAACACATCACAAATGTGTATCCAAGGCATATGTCCTATTGAGGCAAGGCATACGGTCCGGCCATCCATTTAATAAAATATTTCAAAGTTCAGTTGACATCATCTCCTAAAGGCATGAGTAGACTGGCATCCTACGCGAGCAATCGATCAATATTTTTCATATACTCTCGCTGAGGTCCTTTGTAGAAGAATTCACATTGAAAAAACCCACAGTCAATTTCCCAAATCATTCCGCGGGGGTAGATCATCTAAGTGATACTTCCTTAGGTGAGTGGGGGCGGGGAGGGCGGGGGGGGAGGGGGGGTTATGGGAGCAGGGCGGGTATGTGTGACTAGGGAGATGGGATGTTCTCAGTACAATATGATAATTGTCGTTGTCACTACACAATTCTCTTTGTTTAAAGCGGTAGAGTCAGTTAAATTTGCATTCTTAGCTATTACGACAAATAAAAACTTACCAATATTTTGTCCTACTCTGAAAGAAAACGGGTGTTACATAAGACCTGTTTTCACAGAGTTGGATGATCTATCGGACTGAATATATCAATATTCTGCTGCAGTTATAAGTTATTGCACAAATTTGAAGTCGAATCAGCTGAGTAAATACGGCCACCGGTGAGCGATAATAAGTGAAGTCATCGTAGGAAAGCAGCTCATCGGGTTCACAAAAGATAAATGTGATGTGTTTTAGGAAAATGAGTCATAAGTCGCAAAATTGATATTTTTCAAAGTTTTTTTCACAAGATCACATTAATGGAATGATCTGATTTTGAGAGAGTTTGAGGACTTATATCAATTTGTGTATAAAATTTCAGGAAAATCTATATAATATATCTATTAGTTTTAAAGGTCCTCATACAGACTACATTTAGTTACTTTACTGTTTACTGACCTCCAGAAATATTGGAAACTTTTTTTTTCAAAAACGAAAATATCAAACTTAAAATCTAGAAATACTTATTAGATTAATAGACTCTTTACTATCATTGGAATCAGCTTGATCTCATCTTTTCAAATATAATGATATCTAAAAATCTATTTTTTGCGACTTATGACTCATTTTCCTGAAACACATCACAAATGTGAACCTGTAGCGAAATCAACTGGACAGAATCTTTAACTCGTCAAATGACTTATAGATGGGCTGGAAAAGATTGGAACAAAAGCTAGAAAATATTAATTCCTTACCAACTGCTTAGTAAGGCAAAGTAACTTAAGAAATATTAAGTAAGGATTTGTTATGCAACGAACCCCTGGCCCTACCAGACATAGAATAACACTTTCTTCTCATTTTTCTAAATGGATCAGATTTTCAGAAAATCTGCAATTGGCAGATCAACACATTTAGTAAGTTCTGCAAAATTATGCCGAGAAATCGACAACACTAGGTATATCTGAGCATATTTAGTATTGCCTTGATTCAAACAATCGGTTAAGTCATGTTGAACTGTATTTTGAACCTGATTTTTGTGTTAAATGTGGGTTATTTGAGAGGATTGGTGAAAGTGAATTGTACATTTTCTGGCGATTTCACCCTAAATATCTGTCTCACACAATAGAGGAGTTTGCATGCACGACTAAGCATGATGGTGCTAATCAACTGAGTAGATGTGATATAGGTGGCACCTCTACCTTCTGAGGGCTGCAAAATGTCTTTGATAAAAAGTTCAATATTGAATTTCCCCTGTGTGGCTTTTCTGCCCCAATAATTCACGTAAAATATTGGTCTGGGATTTTGCTGATCTTGGAGGATTTTCCATGTGCTGTTGAATTGAGTATGAGTGGATAGCAAGAGGAAGTAGAGGAGAAGGTGCGGTGCAGGAAGTGTAGTGAACGAGGTGTGGGAGGAAAGACAGGAGAGGATGTTGTAGGTAGTACAGAAGGGTGGTACAGGAGGTGGTACAGGAGGAGGTATAAGACTACTGGAGGTGGTACAGGAGGTGGTACAAGACTACAGGAGGTGGTACAGGAGGAGGTACAGGAGGGGGTACAGAAGGTGGTACAGGAGGGGGTACAGGAGGGAGTACAGGAGGAGGTACAGGAGGGAGTAGTGGAGGTGGTACAGGAGGGAGTACTGGAGGTGGTACAGGAGGGAGTACTGAAGGTGGTACAGGAGGAGGTAAGGACTACTGGAGGTGGTACAGGAGGAGGTACAGGAGCAGGTACAGGAGGGGGTACAGGAGGTGGTACAGGAGGAGGTACAGGAGGGAGTACAGGAGGAGGTACAGGAGGGAGTAGTGGAGGTGGTACAGGAGGGAGTACTGGAGGTGGTACAGGAGGGAGTACTGAAGGTGGTACAGGAGGGAGTAGTGGAGGTGGTACAGGAGGAGGTACAAGACTACTGGAGGTGGTACAGGAGGAGGTAAGGACTACTGGAGGTGGTACAGGAGGAGGTACAAGACTACTGGAGGTGGTACAGGAGGAGGTACAAGACTACTGGAGGTGGTACAGGAGGTGGTACAAGACTACAGGAGGTGGTACAGGAGGTAGTACAGGAGGGGGTACTGGAGGTGGTACAGGAGGGGGGTACAGGAGGAGGTACAGGAGGAGGTACAAGACTACTGGAGGTGGTACAGGAGGAGGTACAGGAGGAGGTACAGGAGGGGGTACAGGAGGTGGTACAGGAGGAGGTACAGGAGGGGTACAGGAGGTGGTACAGGAGGAGCTACAAGACTATATTGGAGGTGGTACAGGAGGAGGTACAGGAGGGGTACAGGAGGTGGTACAGGAGGAGGTATAGGAGGAGGTACAGGAGGAGGTACAGGAGGTGGTACAGGAGGAGCTACAAGACTATACTGGAGGTGGTACAGGAGGAGGTACAGGAGGTGGTACAGGAGGAGGTACAAGACTACTGGAGGTGGTACAGGAGGAGCTACAGGAGGGGGTACAGGAGGGGGTACAGGAGGGGGTACAGGAGGGGGTACAGGAGGGGGTACAGGAGGAGGTACAGGATGAGGTACAGGAGAAGGTAAAGGAGGAAGTATTGGAAACGGTATAAGAGCTAGGGGGTACAGGAAGAGGTACAAGTGGAGGTATTGGAGGGCGTACAAGAGGAGCAAGGTACAAGCGGAGGTAAAGGAGGGGCTACAGGACAAAGTATTTGAAGCGGTACAGGAGGGGGTACAGGATGGGGTACAGGGGGAGGTACAGCAAGAGGTACAAGTGGAGGTACAGGTGGAGACCTGTACAGGAGGGGGTACAGGATGGGGTACAGGGGGAGGTACAGCAAGAGGTACAAGTGGAGGTACAGGTGGAGACCTGTACAGGAGGGGGTACAGGAGGAAGAATTGGAAGTATTGGAAGCGGTACAGGAGGGGGTACAGGATGGGGTACAGGGGGAGGTACAGCAAGAGGTACAAGTGGAGGTACAGGTGGAGACCTGTACAGGAGGGGGTACAGGAGGAAGAATTGGAAGTATTGGAAGCGGTACAGGAGGGGGTACAAGAGGAAGAATTGGAAGTATTGGAAGCGGTACAGGAGGGGGTATAAGAGGAAGAATTGGAAGTATTGGAAGCGGTACAGCAGGGGTACAGGAAGAGGTACAAGTGGAGGTACTGGAGGGGGTACAAGAGAAAGTATTTGAAGCAGTACAGGAGGAGGCACAGAATGGGGTATAGGAAGAGGTACAGGAGGGGGTGAAGGAGAAAGTATCTTAACCGGTACAGGATGGGGTACAGGAGGAAGTATTGGAAGAGGTGCGAAAAGTGGTACAGGAGGAGGTACAGGTGTAATAGGGGACTAGCATGTCAATCATGTTCGTGTACATTATATTACCTGAGCTATATATATGTCAAGCTTCGTAGGGGAGAATCTTGACAGATTGACAGATTATAAAGGTCACATCCAGGGAAGGATACTGATAACTTAATTCATGTGATATTTGAACGGCCATTTAATTGAATAGATTAGGGACATTTCTGGTCATATCACTGGGTTATGGTATATTTCATGTTCATATTCTTATAAAATACCTTGTGGGGATTAACTTGTTTACCAGTTCTGGGGGCTGTGCTAAAGGGTATTAAGATTAAGGTCTAGACTACCCCTACCAAGGGGAGGGGATTAACTCAATAAAATACAAGATTCCAGCAAGGTATACCAGCAGTTGTGTGCATTTTTGATAGTTAAATAGATTTCAATTATAGTCATATAACCTTTGAGCAATCCTACAGGTGTACCTTATACACATTGCCAAGACCAAGTCTCTACCATCGCTCCAAGATATCCTAGTGATATTTCAAGTCTACCTAGATATTTAATTTAAAAATAGTCAGACTGACCTATGTAGTTCAGTGTTCAGAGCACAGGACTGACGATCGGTTCGAAGAGTTCGAATAAAACACTTTGAAAAATATCAATGTTGTGGTGTGTGACTCATTTTCCTGTAAAACAACACATGGGTCAGATTCTCAGAAAATGTACAATTCAACTTGGCCAATCTTCTCAAATAACCCAAATTTCAGACTAAAATAAAGTTCAAAATACAGTTCAACCTAGCCAAACAGATTGCTAGAGTCAAAGGAATGCCAAATATATTAGAATTTACCTAGTATTGACCAAATTGCAGCCTTATTTAGCAGAATTTACTAAATGTGTACAGTCGCCAATTGTACATTTTCTGAAAATCTGATCCACATATACACATAGATGCACATAAGCCCACACAAATATATAAATATTAACACATAACATTAACCCTTCCCTATCCTATGGGAGATCAACACCTTCAGAAAAAGCTTGACACAGTAGAAAACAACATCAAGTATTGTCACAAAACTTCAGTCAGAAGCCAGCTGCCGACTTATGATTGGTATTTTTTACCCTTGTTTTTCTCAGCTGAATACAAATAGAAAAATGTTCAAACAGAAATGCGAAAATTGCTCATATCAGATGACGATTACCATGCTGCCGTTTGGGACGTGTTTTATACCAAGATTGTCATAAAATGGCCTCATTCTTCTTCGTAATTCCATAATAAAACAATAATTCCATAATAAAACAATTATCTAACAGGTGGGGAATTGCCTTCTTCACAGACAGAACTGAGAAATCAGACTTTAGTAGAAAGAAGTTTTATTCGGCACAGACAGTTGGCAAATTTACATTCTTCTCCGTTGCGACCAGCACAAATTAGCCATCATGATCAGACTACATTTGAGTTCCTTTTAATTAAATGCTTTTACTTTGTTATTAGTTGACAACAAACTAGCAAAGCTTTAATACGAGGTCGAATCTAAGAAGAAGCCTGGAATTGGGAGGTTTAGAACTGGTATATTAAAACCCCACGGTCAAGGATATTGTTATCAGCCAAAGCATACATTTATCGCCAGAGGATCTTTAACGATAACAGAATAAATTTCACTGCCTTTATTAATGAAATGAAAGGGAATATAAGAGTGATGGAGTATAACAACGTAGTAACAAGAAAGAAGAAATCCAAGGATAGGTTGTGGGAAAGAATCCTTAGTGAACTAGAAGGGGATGGGGATTAAAAACCTTATCGGTATATACCCTGTCTTGTACTAGGTCTCTTACATCCATATTTAATGGTAGTCGAATGACTTTTTCTTACTCATGTTGATTGGACAAGTGTAACAAATCCAATATTCTTAAGTGTAGGAAAGAAAATCAAGAAAATACCAAAAAAACTACAAAATACAAGGTACGACAAGGAAGTCATTTAGAATTGTAAGAGCCACAATGGCAGACTATGTTGAATAAAAACCTTTCAAAAAAACAAAAAAAAACACCGTCACTATTAAGAACTTTGAAACATAACTATAATAATTTTAGTTTATATGTAATAAATAATAATGTTTAGTTTATATGTATAATTATTAATTCGCACTTGATGAACCTTTAACGGATATCTCTTATAGTACGTAAATATTTGATTAAATTTTGTGTTGTTCTTGGTTTAAATGTATAGTATAAAATCAGGCGATTCTGAGAATATTTATACTTCATGTATAAAAATGTCTATTTGACCTGAATAAAATATTTCCAAAATCAAATAAAAAACTATCATGTACATGATATGGCCATGTCCCGCAAATCAGAATGTGTTTCTTAAGATCTAATAAATGGGAGGAATCCTTAATCAATTTTGGAACTTTTTAAAGGTTTTTCCAGCTTTTTAGAACAAATTTTAGTCAAACTATGACTAAATACTCGGGGGTTTGTCAGTCTAACCCAGACACCCAGCGCTGGAGGACAACAGCTTTCCTCCAGCAGAAGAAGTAGGCTACTGCAACATAAAAAATGATGAACCAAAATGATGGTTTCCGAAGGCTAAATAAAAGTATAAATAATAAGTGTAATCAATAATTCATATTGTCGATTCCATGACATGATTTCTATAGATTTTACACTGACATACATCTCCCATAACTCCATGCGAAGCAAGATTCAAGATGGCGGACATGCAAATTACCTATTGTAACCAACCCCACGTACGTAGCACTAGATCGTTAGTGGAACAATTGGGCTAACCTACAAATTGTGTATCAGTCTCCCCAAATTAAAAATTAAATTCTATTCCCTGTTGTTAAGGAACATACTGAAAGACCTCGAAATAATTTCAGAAATATGACTCCTAATTTGTATACCACCCTTAGCCAGTGAGCGATAATAAGTGAAGTTCTGAAATTTAAAAATGGACACATGTGTAATAACAGGTAACAGGTGTAATATACCAAATTGTACATGAATAAAATAAGGTAATGACTGCACATTTTGTTATTCTTGCTGATGAGTTGTAATGCAATAAGATAAGAAGGAATGATATGAAATACTGTGAAAGAAAGTTGAATACCAACCATATCGATCAACATGAGTTTATGAGCTGAAGCAAGATTTAATTGTTTGAAAAACTACTCCATTGCATATAATTGTAAAATTGACACTGTATTTTTCTGTAATTGGTGGCAGGAAGGTAATTGATGGTGCTGTTCCCATGAATGTAGGGTGATTCAGTTACTGAACTGAAAGGATCGTCATATAAGCAATATGTTAAATTTAAGCAGGAATTGATATAAGATGGCAACCCATGAAAAAGATCTTGGTTATGTGTTTTTATGTAACAGTTATTTAAATGTAGTATGGCCAGTGAAAATATCTAAAAGAGATAATATCATAGTGACCGATTATAGTGGTGAAAGGTTGAGGGAAAACAAGTAGTATATGGAAAGTACACTAAGTAACAACACCCAATCATCTATTAAACTCATGGTCCTGGGTATGATCATAAAGTGCCTTTCTGCCTCTTTTCTCTGTCACTCTCTCCCTTCTTCTCTATCTCCGCCTGATCCTTGGTATGACCATAAAGTGCATTTCTGTCTCTTTTCTCTGTCTCTCTCTCCCTTCTTCTCTATCTCTATTTCCTGGGTATGATCATAAACTGCCTCCCTCTCAGCTCTCCCGCCCTTGATATAACCGTATTAAATGTGTTGATAAGGGCGTATAGCAACCAATCTCACTCACTCTCTCTAATAAACCCATTACACTAGTATATGGGTCAGATTTTCAGAAAATGTACAATTCAACTTCGCCAATCTTCTCAAATAACCCAAATTTCAGACGAAAATGAAGTTCGAAATACAGTTCAACCTAACAAAACAGATTGCTAGAATCAATGCAATGCGGAATATACTCGAATTTACCTAGTATTGACCAAATTGCAGCCCATTTTAGCACAGTTTATTAAAATGTGTACAGCTGCCAATTGTACATTTTCTGAAAAACAGACCCATATATATATCTCGACCTAGTTGGGAGTTATTTTTAGCTTATGACTGCAGTTAAGGCCAGGATTCATGTTCCATGCCTCTAATGAGTGGTGTGACGAACTCTCGTTGCACTCTCAGGCTCAGCGTGAATCAAGTTCTTGACCTTAGATTGTCTCCGAGCGGGGAAAAGAGCAAAGTCAGCAATTTTTCCCCTGGATGTGTTTGAAACTTGAAATGCCAGTTGAAGGTGGTGGAGGAAGCTGGGTACATTGATATGATGGGCCCGCCTAGAGGTGGAGGCAGCACTTCATAGCTTATTCTTTTAAAAAGATGTTATTTATCCTTGGTAAGCAGGTCCCTTATTGATCAGGGTTTTTCACCTGTCCCAGCCTGATATACATTTACATATATTTACATATATTTACATAATAGGCTTTATTAGCCGTGGTTCATTAAATAGTGACTCAAAAGAGTTAACATAAACAAGGACAGAAATGTACAAATACAAAAATATTGTTTCCTATAAATATACATATTTGTTTTTTTTTTGTTTTTTTTAAAGCTTTTATTTATATACACTTTGCCCCTCAGATCCTATCGATGGATTGTTAAGGGTGGTCTCCACTGGCTGCGGTAAGCTTTGCGATGGTGCTGTGATGGTGAGAAATGGTGAGCTCCTGCCTACATGGCCAGTGAACCATGTAGACAGGACCTCGTCATTCCTCTCCACCTACATGACCAGCACAACACCATCGCAAGGCTTACCGCAGAGCTTACTGCAGTCAGTGGAGACCACCCTTTAGTTTTATGATTTGTTAGAGACTTCATTAGACATTATGATATATTATGTTATATCTCATCTTATGTTATGACCTGATACTTCCATGTAACCCCTCATAGCAATAGACCTTTAGTAAAACAATAGCCTCCAAAAATCTGTTTTCAGACTATTATTAATTGAAATTAATTTTTGAATCTTTCCCACTCCCTATAGTCAAGGAACATACTGGAAGACTTTTATTTTCAGATGTATGGCTCGTATTTGTACAACACCCTCAGGTATGAATAAATAATATTTCAAATGGAATATAATTGGGTAGGCTGTTATGTTATGTCGTGTTCCTGACTACTTGGGAACGATGAAAGAAATTTCGATTTAAGATTTTAAAGGTCAAAGGCTAGTTTTCTAAAGGTCTAAGCAATGTGTGGTTAGTAGTTGTAGTTTATGATTACAAAAAGCATTAGCTTCTCAACTAGCTAACAGATAATACGATCTATCTAATACATCTTTGATACTTATACAGGTTGCAAAAGATAATGATAATGGTTGGTCCAGACCATGCAGAGTCAAACATAGTAACAGTAATATAAGGGTAGTAAATTCTGGTTGACACGGACAGGTTAAACATTGTTACAACAGTATAGGGGTATTATTTTTAGAAAATGCACAATTGGTAGCTGTTCACATTTAGTAGATTCTGCTAAATTAGGCGGAAATTTGGTCAATACTACGTAAATTCGAGTAAATTCAGCATTGCATTGTATTGATTTTAGCAATCTGTTTGGCTAGGTTGAACTGTATTTTGAACTATATTTTCGTCTGAAATTTGGGTTATTTGAGAGGATTGGTGATGGTGAATTGTACATTTTCTGAGGACTTCACCCACATGGTGGATTTGCTGGATGACTGGTAGGTATGGTAGGCAGCAGTTTCAAGGGAGTTCCAATATTTTACAGATTTGTAAGTGAACGTATATTTGTATGAATTTTGTAATATTATTGTTAAATTTCTTCGGCCTTTAACATGGGTTCTAGTTGATCGTACACTATATGTGATGTGTTTCAGGGAATTGAGTCATAAGTCGCAAAATTGATATTTTTCAAAGTGTTTTTTTCACAACAACAAGATAACATTTTTTAAATGTTCTAATTTTTATAGAGTTTATCACTTATCACTATATCAATCGAGGTGTCAAATATCAGGACAATCTATACAATATATCCTTCCGTTTTAAAGGTCCTTATATGTAACATTTAGTTACTTTACTGTTTATTGACCCCCAAAAATATTGGAAACTTTGTTTTTCAAAAACGAAAATATCAAACTTAAAATTTAGAAATACTTATTAGATTATTAGACAAAATGCGAAAGAATAGTCATCTTATATACGTCATTCTTACTCTTCTCTGTCATATATTATCAGAAATAAAAGGTAACAAGTCTGTTTAGGATGAAAGGTAAAGGTGAATTCGGTGCTGTCTTAAGTTTTGGAAGTATAATATTAATGATTAATTAATAATGACCAACATTTTATAATGATAAAGTTAGTATACATGATGTTGCATTTAGTTCAGCTCCTATAGCTGGTCTACCAGTAACTCCTGGGGTGGTACACTGCCATTTATTGCTGTATTATGTTTTGCCAGTTCCATAACTGGTCGACCACAAACTCCTGGGGTGGTATACTACCATCTATTGCTGTATGATGTTTTACCAGGCTGTTTAGTTCAGCTCATATAGCTGGTCTTCCACTAACTCCTCCTGGGGTGGTATACTACCATCTATTGCTGTATGATGTTTTACCAGGCTGTTTAGTTCAGTTCATATAGCTGGTCTTCCACTAACTCCTCCTGGGGTGGTATACTACCATCTATTGCTGTATGATGTTTTACCAGGCTGTTTAGTTCAGCTCATATAGCTGGTCTTCCACTAACTCCTCCTGGGGTGGTATACTACCATCTATTGCTGTATGATGTTTTACCAGGCTGTTTAGTTCAGTTCATATAGCTGGTCTTCCACTAACTCCTCCTGGGGTGGTATACTACCATCTATTGCTGTATGATGTTTTACCAGGCTGTTTAGTTCAGCTCACATAGCTGGTCTTCCACCAACTCCTCCTGGGGTGGTATACTACCATCTATTGTTGTATGATGTTTTACCAGGCTGTTTAGTTCAGCTCCTATAGCTGGTCTGCCACTAACTCCTGGGGTGGTATACTACCATCTATTGTTGTATGATGTTTTACCAGGCTGTTTAGTTCAGCTCCTATAGCTGGTCTGCCACTAACTCAAGGGGTGGTATACTTCCATCTATTGCTGTATGATGTTTTACCAGGCTGTTTAGTTCAGCTCCTATAGCTGGTCTACCATTAACTCCTGGGGTGGTATACTACCATTTATTGCTGTATGATGTTTTACCAGCCTGTTTAGTTCAGCTCATATTGCTGGTCTACCACTAACTCCTGGGGTGGTATACTACCATCTATTGCTGCATGATGTTTTACCAGGCTGTTTAGTTCAGCTCCTATAGCTGGTCTTCCACTAACTCCTCCTGGGGTAGTATACTACCATTTATTGCTGTATGACGTTTAGTTTAGCCACTAATTCCGTTGTATGATTTATTACCAGGCTATTTAGTTCAGCTCCTATAGCTGGCTTACCACAAACACCTGGAGTAGTAAACTACCATCTATTGTTGTATGATGTTTAGTTCAGCCACGAATTCCTCAGCTATTGTAAAGTTATAAGTTCATTTCCCAAACTTGACTTCATCGTGAGGTGTGGACCTGTAGACATGTGAGGAGACTGGGATGAGAGATCAATAGAACGTCTGACGCCTGACACACACAGTGTTTTATACAAATACACCATGCACATCTAGCTGCCTACAGTAAACCCTATGGATCTCTACCTCTACCTCCCTTTCTTTCTCTCCCTTTCCCTTTATTTCTTTCTCTCTCTTTCCCTCTCTCTACTTCTGTCCAACCTTCTCTCTCTCCCTACTTTCCTCTGCTCTCCATCTCCAGTCTCTCTCTACTTCTCTCCCCTCTTCATCTCTCCCTCTCTACTTCCCTCTTCATTCCATCCCACCCTCTCTCTTTCTCCCTCCATTTCCCATATCTCCCTACTTTCCTCTCCTCTACATATCCCCCTCTCTCTTTCTCTCTCCATCCCCCCTTAACTCCCTACTTTCCTCTCCTTTTTATCTGCCCCTCTCTACTTCTCTCCCCCCCCTCCATATCCCCCTCTCTATTTCTCTCTTATCGCCATCTCCCCCTCTCTCTCTACTTCTCTCCCTTTCCATCTCCGTCTCTCTCTCCATTTCTCCATATATTCCTTTCTCTATTACTCTTTCTACTCTTTACTTTCTACTTCTCTCTAGTACTCCGTCTCCCTCCCTTTACCCCTCTCTCTTCTTCTCTCCCATACTCCATCTCCCTTCTCTACCATTTATTTCTGCCCCTCTCTACCTCTCTTTCTCTCTCCCTGCCTCCCACAACATTTCCTTACCTCTCTATCTCGCCATCCCTGCCTATCTGTCTCTCTTTTTACTTCTCTCCCCTTCTCTCTCTATCGACCCCTATCATCCTCTCTACCTCCTCTCTTTCTCTCACTCTTCTCCATTCCATCACTCTCTCTCCCTCTACTTATGTATCTACTTATCTATCTTTACTTCTCTATTTAATTCTCTATTTATCTCTCTCACTATTTATCTCCACCACACTGTAAGCGAGCAGTCAGTCAAATCCATGTAAAATTACACGGGAACATCAGCGTTTTTCGATGCCGGTCTTTCCACGTAAAATTAAGTGCACTACTGTCTCACATCTGTCTCCCTCTGTCCCAATACTCCTTTTATCCTTCTACCATTCCCCCTCTCTTTAGCTCTCTTCCTCTTTCTTCCTTCATCTTAAGTTGCGAAGAATAAATGTGTGTTATATTGAAGAGATAAAAGCAAACACCTCGTGGTAGTAGAAAAAAATGTCTACGATATCGTAGATGGACATTTGTTATGCAACGACCCCATTGTTAAAGTATTCTGTATGGACGACTGGGTTCAAGTCGTAACTGACCTTTAGACTCAAAGTTTAGGTTATTGGTTCCAGTGATCAGTGTTACAGGAGACAGAAGGAGTATACATTTTAACATTCGCATATAAGGAAAATCTCCATGCGACAGATCAAAAGCGTTTGGTGAGGCCAAAAAAAAAAAGGTTTGTTTCCGATTTACCCCCCCCCTCCCTACCTAGAAAAACCTTACCCTACCTATTTTTTTTTACCATACCTGATTTCCCGCCCATCATATCTTACTTCTTTTGGATTTTTTGACAAAAAAAAGCTTATAAAAGCAGGAAAACGGGTTTTCCTAACCTGGAACTGTCAAAAGGCACATTTCCCATGTTCTAACTATTATTATAAAAAAGACATTTTTTTCAGTTCCTGGGAGGAGGTTTGCAAACAAACAAAAATAACAAAAAAAAAAGTTACCACCCCGCCAACCTTGTTTTTAGCCAGATAAATCGGAAACACACCTATTTTTTTTTGGCCTGATGTAACAACGACTTTTTGTCTTCTGCCACTACCCAATGGACTAGAATTGGTTAGCACCTTGTTATCTAACAAACAAAAATTAATCAAGCAGCATATCTAACATTTAACATATATAAAGTATGACTAATTTTTGCTAACAAGTTTTAGTTCAATGGTCACAGTTGAAACTATAACTAAGGAGAAAAATATCCGTTATTATGGATTCACAATTCATTTCACAAAGCACATTTACTTTTCTCAATGGACTACATATCGTAAACAGATATTAAAGGTGCCAAATAGTTTTGTAGTCGCTGACTCTAGAGGTCGAGGTTTGGATAACTTGTTGTCAAGAAGCATGCAAGGGTCTCCCATGAAAGTAATATCTATAGGCGGCCTTACTCTCAACAGAGTAGTGAACGTGGCTGCCAACACGGTTCAAATACGTTGACCCAGATGTGTCATCATCATGGTAGGACTTTGTAATATTACTATGAGAACGAAGTCCAACAAACATCAACAAATATCGATCAAACATGAGTCTATAGCTTTATTGGAAGAAGAATTTATTCCCATCATCCCTACCATAGTGGCAGATCTGAAAGGTATGGTACCCATTGAACAAGAAAAACCCATTGTGATATTCTCAACGATTATGGGTTTAGACTTGAACAAGTACAATCTTTTCCTCGCCACTCTTGCTAGAGTTCAAGATGATTTCATATCATACAACAGTGATACACAAAAGCATTTAAACCAGTCAATAGTTGCTATGAACAGGTACATAAAAGACCAGAACAGGATCCAAGATGTCCCTACCCCCTATGTCGGAGAGATGATCCATCGTAACAAGCCTAAAAGAAAAAATCCAATCACTGGTGAACCAAAAAAAAAACAACTTTTATTTACAACTCGCTGAGGATGGCTGTCATTGGACAGATCGACTCAAACAGCGAGCCACGAATGTTTTAACATCAGCCTACAACAAAGCCATTCAACAGTGAAGAAAAAGAAAGGTATAGAAATCACTCATCTATAAATAAAAACATGACTGAAAATATTGGGGCCTCAAATCTAGCCCTGAGCATAGTAAAGCGTTTTTCGGAATACTCATCTATTGCAAGGGTGCTAGGTTTGAAGGTAAGATTTAAAATATCCTTATAAAATTAAGAACTAATCTCAATAATCAGAAATCTGAATGTGGACAAAATAATGAACACTTAGGCAAAAAGACAAAGAAGAAGAAAAAGAAATAGAAATAGAAATAGACACTTGCAAAGAAACAACCCACAAAACAAATAGACTGGTATTACGATCCATTAATAGGTTGTAAAAATAATAGGTTGAGTGAGTAGGTTGTGTGATAAAGAGGATGAAAAATTACTATTAAAATAGTAAAATAATTACACATCAATGTATAATAACAAATCGTCTAAAAAAAGAAAATGTTAGTATTGTGGTTGGTATTAAAATGTTACACCGATAGAAAATAATTAAAGGGGATAGTCACGAGATATATTTCAATATATATTCTATTTATTTGAAGTATTTTGTACTGATCGAGATATCTTTATATAGGACAGATTCACTTGTCTACTTGATCGCGATATTAAAACATACATAAGGGTATAAGAGTATTGATGAAAAAAATGAGATGAAGAACGATAGAGGTCAGAAAGAAACAAACCATTATTACCTATAGGAATGCTCAATAACAATAACTTACTAGCTAATAGCTAATAAATAAATAATTGATTTGTTGCTTTTCTACCCTCTGAAAGTAAATGCAAAAGAAAGCCTTTGAGTAGAAGTAAAGAGAAAACCTTTGGTTGCTTTAATATAGTATACCCAATACATTTAAGGCAATACGTATATAGTCAAGAGTAAGCCTTAAAATGACGACGTGTTACCAATCCGCAGTAATGACGATATTGGAGGTAACACATTGTTGTTATATTGTTGTAAAAATGTTTCTCATGAGTGTTGGGTTAAAACCTAATGATGTGTTATTTAGGTATAGAGCAAACTTTCAGCAATTTGGCTGGATTATTTTTGTGAAGTCAAATGTCGATGAAAAAGGGTAATATTGCTAGAAAATGTGATCTTGATGCTCCTGAGGAGGTTTTAGCTGATACAAAAGGTTTTAAATTAGTATCATGGAATATTCGTAGTCTCCCACCAAAAAAATTACAAGTCGAATCATTTATGAATAATACAAAAGTAGACATTCTTGCAATCCAAGAATCGTGGCTACATGGTAATATAAGTGATAAACAAATATATATTAAAGACTATCAGACTAACAGGTTAGACAGAAAAATAAAGAAAAGAGGAGGAGGACTTATAACTTATATACATAATGATTATACTATAAATGACTCAATACACAGAAATCTGAATATATCGGATGCCCAACTAGAGGCGCAGATAATTGAGTGTAAGAAAGGTGAAGCAAAAACTATAGTATTAATAAATGCATATAGACCTCCCCAGTCCAATTTAAAAGAGAGTCTTACTAGTTTAACAGATATTCTTAACAGAGTACCACTCTCTAAAGATATATATTTGGTGGGTGATTTCAATATTGACCAGGATACAGGAAAACTAGATATTGTAAAACAATTTGGACTGACACCGGTTATAAATATACCGACGAGATTCAGCAAACGATCATCATCAGTAATCGACCAAATATTTACAAATGTTAACTATATCAGATCCTCAGGTACGCTAAATAATAACAGTAGTGATCACTTTCCAATATTTGTTGTAAAAAAGAAAGAAAGAAATAGCTATGTAAGGAAAAACTGTACAGCAAGACAATGGAAAACATTGGATATAAAAATATTACTGGATATCTTAAGGGACGAAGATTGGAACACTTTTTACCAATCGAGAGATGTTAATGTGTGCTGGCATTTGATCCAAGATAGAATAACGCATTATTTGGACAAAATGTGTCCAATAAAAACTTTTACAAACATTAGAGAGAGACCTCCTTGGTATACTTACGAGTTAAAAAAACTATCTAAAGAAAGAGATGATGCATTTAAAAAAGCGAGGAGAAGTAAGCTATGTGAGGACTGGAATGAAGCTAAAATAATAAGAAATAAAATGAATTCTAAGTTGAGAAAACTGAAGAATGACCATATAAGAGAGGAATTAATTAAGGACCCAAGAGATTGTAAACACTTTTGGGACACTATAAAGCCTTCTATTACACCTGAAAAAATGAAAACAGAACAAAATATTAGTCTCATGGATGAAAGAGGTAACCAACAAACTGGAAAAGAAGCAGCAGAAATCCAAAATGTTTTCTTCGCCAATATTGGGAACTCCCTAGCAAAGAAAATAAAACCTCTTACTGATATAGAACTAGCTTCATTCCAAGTACCAGACAGAATATCTAATGAAGGATTTATGTTTGAAGAGTTTAGTATTGATCAAATTGTAAAGTTAATTAAAAAGTCAAGTGACTCTAAGGCATCAGGAATACCTTTTTTACCTACAAGGGTGCTAAAACCATGCTTATTGGCCCTAGCAAGGAAATTTACATATCTGTGTAATCTAACCATTATAAATAGTGACATTCCTAAAGATTTTAAAGAAGCTTCAATTACCCCATTATACAAAACAGGTCCAAAAAATAATCCATCTAATTATAGACCAATTAGTGTGATTAAAATGCCTGCTAAGATTTTGGAGAAAGCTATTCACGGTCAGTTATATAACTATTTAGAAGAAAATGATCTTCTATTTAAACACCAATATGGTTTCAGATCGAACCTATCAATTAATCAAGCACATCATAGACTTTTCCACCATATTTATAAGAATATTAACGAAAAATGTATCACTAAATTGGCTTTTTTGGATTTCAAAAAAGCCTTTGATACTGTTGACCATGGGATTCTTATTCAAAAATTGAGGACTTTTAACGTACATGTTAGTGTGATAGCATGGTTTGAGAATTACTTGGCAAATAGATATCAATGCGTTATATTAAATAATGAAATATCCAGTCTAAAAAAGGTAACATGTGGAGTTCCTCAGGGAACTGGTCTGGGACCGTTACTCTTCTTAATTTACATTAATGATCTAGAGTCTGTAATAACAAAAGCAAATGTTCAACATTTTGCAGACGATACTGTACTTTATTTATCATGTAATTCATCTCAAGAGGTTGATGTACACCTTCAACAAGATTTACAGAAAGTCGATATGTGGTGTAGAAAAAATAAAATATCAATAAATATAGATAAGAGCAATATAATGGAGATACTACCTAAGAAAAAAGATATGGATAAAACCAGATTCATCTTTAAACTGGGTGATACCATCATGGATTATTGTAACACTTATACTTATCTAGGTTTAAAAATTGATACCAGGTTGAATTTTAAAGAACATTTACAACAAAAAATATTACAAATCACGAAAAGATTAAGAGCCATAATGAAAATACAGGGGGCTCTCACCACAAATAATATTTTAACTCTGTATAAAGCAGCTGTCAGGCCCATAATAGATTATGGAGATTGTATATTAAAAATTTTATGGTAGCACCCAAAAACTTGTTAGCTAAATTGCAAACTGTACAAAATTCCTTTATACGGATGGCTTTTAAATTGAATAAAAGAGATAGTGTATCAGAGTTGCAAAAAGAAATAGGTATAAACTCTCTAGCGGAACGAAGAGAGGATCATTTATTAGAACTAGCCCATGGATTAAGCTTAAAACATGAATTTATAGACAATAGAGAAATAAATCTTAGATCACTATCCAATGGGAAAATGATGAAAATACCAAAGCCAAACACTGAGATGGTAAAAAAATCTTTATTTTATCAAATACCCATCCTGTGGAAAGGGTTACCAAAAGAGGGAAAATCTTGTATATTGAAGGAAGATTTTAAACTTTTTATGTCAAGAAGAGGTGAGAAACCGAGAGGTAACATTGTTAGTACGGTATGATTAGTAAATTAAGGGAAAGTAGAGTAAGAAGTAGAGTAAAGTATCAGAGATATTAATGATGATTGTAAATGATACTTAGAGTATCATTAGTATATATATATATAGAAAAAGCTAACTTTGGCATGTAAGTCCATGTACTATCTTATCTTATCAAATCTTAAAAAGGTTATGTACGATAATAGGTACTAATGTACAGATTGAAGGATAATCTCGAGAGTGATTGGGATATCTCTAAATGTTTGTTTTCTCTTATAAAGAGATTTTATGTTAAACAATATAGATTGTATCGTAATAGACTTGGAAACAGTACAAAAATGAGAACTACATCAGAAATAAGAAATATTTGTTAGCTGATCAGAGATTCAAGGGACGCCCTGGAAGATCTGCGAATGCGAATCCGCAGATGGAAATTGTTATTGTACTTAGAAATAAGCTATGAAATGATTGTCCTATTTCGAGAATAATGAAAATGTAAAAATGACTCTTGAAATAAAACTATTACAACAACAACAACAACAACCCCGCTGCACTTTTTGTCGCAAAACTCATTACAAAACCTACCGGGAAGTGGCACTAGCTGCTGCGATAGGACTATGTTTGTGAAAGAAAAAGTTTATAAGCTTATAACGAAGCCCATCGCCGTCAGTGTGCCCCCCCCCCCATATATGACATACTTTGGAGTATATTTAGCTACTTAACTAGCAATTGTCCACCCAGAAATTATGTAAACTGTTGTGGGTTTTTTTAAAATAAAAAATCAAATTTAGAAGTACTTTTAAGATTTCCTAAATGTTAACTTCGTTGGACTCCACTTATATCACATCTGTTCAAATATGATGGTAACTCATAATCCTATTATTTTCTTTACTTATGACTGATTTTACTGTGACACATCACATACAAGAATGCAGCTTTATACAGGTACCCAATGGCCAACCTCTACTAACTATTAACATGCGAGTCTGTGCTTGAGTTGTACAGCTCCTCTGTCACCTGTATCAATTTCTGCTGAGTCATGAAGGAAAAGACCATCATTGGGGATGTGATCTGGGGCAGCGAAACAATACAGCAACAACTGGAATCTCTACATTTCAAATAATACATAGAATCAAAATATGATATACTTTAAACTAACTCATTCATAAATGATAGATTGATGAGTATTCTTAGCTTGGATCTACTGCGAAATTGATACAAATACGTCAAATATTTCAGTTGATAAGCAACTTTTCCGATAAGGTACTAGCAACAGCTGATGGTGCTTTTTTGTGTCTTTGTCCTTCAGGGAAAATGAGTGCTATCGGTGAATGACCTTCTCTGAGTAGCAGCTTGCTATTGAAAGCAATGGAACCCCAGAATGATACACAAGTAACGCAACAATGATGGTAGACTTGGTTACTAAATTGCTATTTTTTTCGATGATGAGATTCTAGTATAAGATAATCATAACAGACTTTTAGCATTACATACATATTCATGGTTTATCTTTTATTTGCCTTTGTATATGATTTCAAAACGAATGTATGAAAATGCCTTCAAAATTATTTCATCGATTATGAGATTGTTGTTAATATTTTCTCGTATAAGATAATTATAGCAAAATTTAAGTACTACTTAAATTTTCATGGCTTTTCCTTCTGTTTGCGTTTCAATATGATTTCAAAACGAATCTCTGAAAGTGCCAGAAATGGTTTCCTATGTATTTATAAAAACTAAGTTATATATGAATGCGAAATATAGATATAGATCTTTAATTAATTAATTTTAAAGGTTCTATTTAACCTTGGTTCCTATGTTCCTCGGTTGAAGTTTGTCGTAAAGCTCAGAGAGAGGGTGCTTAATACAAGATTTACCATACAGAGGAATATTTATAATATTATTAATCATAGTCTAATGCTTTTATTCCCAGATAGGATCTCTATACATGTATTTGTTACATTGATTGATGGATGAATGCTTTTCTGTATCTTTAATCTGCTACAATGGGATATACAGATTAGTATCAGGTATCCTTGTGTGTGCCTAGTATTAATACAAGAAAAAATAGTTTAGGAAAAAATAATAAAAAAGGGCGTATACAACTGCAAAAGGATCTAGGTAAAATTCTCTCAACACCCAGGAAGAAAGCCATGAGAACATGAGGGGATTATAGCATCATAGCATGCAGTAAACACAATACAATACTATACATTGTATTTTGCACATATTTCAAAGGAAAGATATCAGTAGTTATGTTAGAAGACCATTATCACAGATTTACACATTCACAAAAGTACATAAATATATTCATATTCTTTCCTTCTGTTTGCATTTTTTGGGGCAAAATCCTTGAGTGTTAATGTGTAAATGTATAATTGTGATGGTTTTTGAGATACCCCAATATTTGAAAGAGTGGATTCCAATGGTGTTAACATTTAGGAAATCTAAAAGTTATTTCGATAATGATTATTATGTTATGTGTATTTTTTTTTTTTAAAGTTTGTTGGTGCAGAATTAATAATGCTAGTAAAGTAGCTAAATGAACCTAAATTTGAACTCCCTAGAAAGCGAATGAAAAATAATATCAATTTTGGGACTAATGACTTATGACTCATTTTCTATTATCAAATAAATACCAATCCAGTATGGTTATCACATCACTGGCTAGCAAATTAATGTGGCATTTCAGGTTCTCAATCATATTGGTGAAAGGAAAAGTATCCTTTGTATGTGATGTGTGACAGGAAAATGAGTCACAAGTTGCCAAAAAAAGAGATTTTGAGATATCATCATATTTGAAAAGATGAGATCAGGCGGATTCTAATGTTAGTAAACATTAAGACATAGAATACATATTTCTATTTATACATTTCTATATTTTTTTTTTCAAAAAAGCTGTTTGCAATATTTTGGAGCGAAGGTTTACTAGTTTTTTTTTTAAATGTTTTTATTGGCCACATCATTTAATAAATTTACAAAATACGCATAACCACTTATGTGATATATCTTTCATGCGTTGCCAAATGTAATTAATGTAACATGTATCTAACCTTTACTAGTGATGTAGCTAAATATACCCTATGATATGACCTTAGAAATACAAAGATATATTTAATACATAGTCTCGGTATTTTTTACATATATAATCACCCGAGATGGGGCATTGGATGCCGTGAAAGTGGGAACATTCCTACAAAGAGACCTTGTGAAAAAATCACTTTGATGAATATCAATCTAGCGACTTGTGACTCATTTTCCACATCACATTGGTGAAGGGAAATATGTTACAGGAAAATGAGGCACAAGTCGCAAAAACTGGATTTTGAGATATCATCATATTTGAAAAGATGAGACCAAGGTGATTCCAATGATAGTACACAGTACACGTATTATGTTTGATGTTTTTATTTTTGAAAAAAAAGGTTGCAATATCTGTTGGTGAACAACTACTAGTAAAATAGCTAAATATGCTCTATGGGATGATATAAAAAATGCATGGAAATATTTGATACACTGTCTTTAGATTTAGTACATAAGATAAGATAAGATGTTTTTTATTTGTCTTTTCGGTAAGTACAAACGATTATAAATGAGTACTATATAAATGGACAAAAGGGTCGACATTCATTTATTCATTATACATGTATTCATGCTACTGGCAACTCAAAGACCTCCAAACATGGAAACATTCCAAGCAAGGGTTCTTGTGAATAAATTACTTTGGAAGATATCATTTTTGCGACTTGTGACTCATGTCCCTGAAACACATCACATATGGCAATTACATATGATATATCTGCGCAGAAAAGAACGCGTAGTGACACATAAGGGCTGAGCACGCGGAAGAAGACAACAACACATTTCTACCTCCACCCATGAGAGCTCGATCCCCTGTCAGCCATATTGGCTTTCTTGCCTAATAAAAGCCAATTATGCGGATGCTGAGTGGTAAGGCAATATAGCAGTCAACTGTAGTGTACATGTGGGGCTCTATATCTCTATGTATCTGATATATGTCACAGGAACATTAGTCATAAGTCACTAAAAAATAGGGTTTTTTTTAGCGATTTTAGCGGAAGTTAGAAGTCTAAAAATGGCTGATTGAGATGGTGTGATCAAGCAGATTCCAATGATGGTAAACAAACGGACATCGTCCGATGTTGGACAAAAAAACAAAACACATATATGGACATCTGACAATCCTTCCATGTTTGTTTATTGTATTCAGCCATTGAACATTATGTAATACAATATTATTTTCTGATGTTTATTTACTTATTAGTTAACCATACTCCTACACAGTTTTGAAATGTGATAGATGTATTGATGCTCGTAGCAGCGCTAATCACTCCTAACATAAAAACATGTCGACTAAGGTTTCCTGTGCAAAATTAAAACATTCGGACAATATCATATTTTCGCCAAGTCCTAAAATGTTAGCCAGGAATTGACTAAATACTGGGCGCCAGGCTACTAGCGTAGTAGAGATCTACTCACTGCACTGACTTATAGGACCACCAATTTAGGGTAAGGGTGAGGGTTAGTATTGGTATCAATCCATGTATTCTATTCCGCCTTACAGGACGTTGGAAAAAACAGTGCATCATGGCTTTCCTAAGTCTATTGGAGGCTAACGCTTCCGATCATAACCATGCAAGCGCCTATGACAAATATACTCAGACATATTGTATTTTATAGTTTTACAAAATGTGTAGCTCCACCTAAGGTTATTTTCCGGCCCCACCCCTCAGCAAGATCAAAGGTTGGGAGAGTGGCAGGTACAAGGAAGCCCGCGTGAGTAGATTTCCAGTATTGCCCAACTCTCTGCTAATCATCAACACCTCATCACCGGATATGAACCCACAGAGAGGCGGGGGATCTTACTACACACATGCGCGGCGCTGGCGGATGTGACGTCACCTTGACAAGGACGTTATCCCGATAGGGAAACGCATGCATCAGCGCTGACTTCCGGTGTAAATGAAGCTCTACCTGGTGGGAAACGGGGATAATAATAGCGCGACGGTGGCGCCGCCCTGTGGGGGTTTCATGCTTCCGGAAGACAGGCCGGAAGTGAAGCAATAAGCTGCGTCCCAGAGTTGATGACCTTAAAGTTGCGTTCTCAGCACAGACGGTCAAAATCTCTCTGGGACTGATACTTTTGATATCAATTACAAATCATTAGATATATATAAGTGAAGGTTGAATGAAATGATACCAATAGGGGATTAGCATGTCTCACCGCGCATGTGTACAACAGTGCATGCTGGGATGGATTCTGTTGAAATCTTGTATACAAATATTTGGCAACATTTTTATCCAAAATTGCAAGAATGTTTTTACCAATATCATTGCTTGTAAACTGATCTATGGAAAACCTAATGCATGATGGGAAAGATGGTGACTTGGGTCATGGAAACATGTATAAAACATTGATATTGGCATTTGAGCACTGATAAATATCCCATGCTGATCATGACATGTTTTCTAAATGTTTGAGACTACCATTAGTCCCATAATTCCATGTGAATCAAGATTCAAAATGGCGGCTATGCAGATCCCCTATTGTTCTTCCGTGTCAATTTTCAATTTTGTACTAGTCATTGTTCTAAAACATCATACAATGCATGAGGATATAAATGTAGGTGAGTGGTGAAGCCACAAGTTATACGACCGTATTGCATTCTTATATCATGAAAGATTATCTAATTTTTTTCAACTTATCTATAAGTCATTTGACCAGAAGTTTTACCGGAATTTGTCCAGTTGCTATCGTGACAGGGCTTCTAAAACGTTTTCGTTTGTATTTGGAGGACTATGATGACTTCACGTATTATTGCTCACCGGCGGCCGTTCTCTCAGCTCGTTTCAACTTCAACTTCTATATATGGGTCAGATTTTCAGAAAATGTACAATTGGCAGCTCTACGCATTTAGTAAATCCTGTTAAATCAGGCTGTAAAATGATGAATACTGGGTAGATCTGAATATATTTAGTATTGTATTGATTTAAAGTAACAGTTCTGTTATGTTAAACTGCATTTTGAAGCTCCTTTCTGTCTTAAATTGGGGTTATTCGAGAGGATTGGTGAAAACGAATTGTACATCTTCTGAAAATCTGACCCATATATTAACATGTAACAGCAGCTGAATATCAATAAGCTCAGTCCTATAAATCATAATAGGAGCAAATTTGGCAAGATTTTGTTTGTCGTATTAACTGAGAATACAGCTTTAAATGGTAAAAGAAGTGTAAGTTTTTCATAAAATGTACAATTGGCAGCTATTCTCATTTAGTAAAATCTGCTAAATTAGGCTGCAATTCGGTCAATACTTGCTAAATCCGAGTATAATATTATTCGGCATTGCATTGATTCTAGCAATCTGTTTGGTTAGGTTGAACTGAATTATGAACCTGATTTATGTTTCTTATTTGGATTATTTGAGAGGATTTGTGACGACGAATTTAACATTTTCTGGCGATTTTACCCGTGTGCAACCTGCACCCCCCCCCCTACCCCACTACCCCCTACTCCCCACCATAACGACACACTCGTTCATTTGTTCACATTAAAATTACTTTGGGATCTGAGGAACAACAAAGTCACCAGTAGCTGCCCACACAAGCCGATACTGGCGCTCCCCTGGCGGCGATTGGTGCATTAATTCCTATTTGCCATCAGAACAAAGTAAGCCCTGAAGTTATATCCACTATTACCGCACCCCCTCCCCCCCCACACACACACACCCAGCAACCTGCCCCCTCCCCCTTTCTATCTACTTCTCTGCATCCAACTGCGAACACACGATATGGATACAACCGGAGATATATTCACCACTAAATAAATTGGTCAGATTTTAAGCAAATGTACAATTCAACTTCGCCAATCTCCTCAAATAACCCAAATTTTAGACGAAAATAAAGTTCAAAATACAGTTCAACCTAACCAAACAGATTGCTAGAATCAATGCAATGCCAAATATACTCGAATTTATCTAGTATTGACAAGATTTCAATCTAATTTAGCAGAATTTACTAAATGTGTACAGCTGCCAATTGTACATTTTCTGAAAATCTGACCCAGATAAGGAAATGTAGGATTTAATACTGAATTCTCAGTTAACGTCGGTCAAAAACTAAAGATGTTCTACTTGCTGATACAAGTTTGTTGATGTCACACCTCGCCTCGTCTCTCCCCATGATGTTCCACGTGTTGTTCCATTCTTTTCCAACCAACTTAAAGGGTGGTCTCCACTGGCTGCGGTAAGCTCTGCGGTAAGCTCTGCGTTAGGCCTTGCGATGGTGCTGTGTTGTTGAGGAGTGGCGAGTTCCTGCCTACATCATTCACTGACCATGTAGGCAAGGACCTCGTCATTCCGAACCACATACAGAACCAGCACAAACAAACAGCTTACCGCAGAGCTTACCCCAGCCAGTGGAGACCACCCTTAAAAGGTCATTTAACCAATATATTGTCTGGTTGTTTTTGCTAAAGGGATTCATTAAAGTACACATTTATATTCGGGGGAACCTCCGAGCTGCTTTCCGCCGGCGATGACTTCACTTATTATCGCCCACCAGCGGCCCTTTTCTCTCTCGTCTGGTTTGACTTCAAATTCTTGTACAAACAGGTTAAAAATATACAAACAATATTGATGAATGCAGTCCTATAAGTCATGATATGAGAAAGTTTGGAAAGATGTTCGGCGTAATAATAAGAAAATTATTGTACATTGTATGGATGTAAATTCTCAATTGTACAGGTGAGTGAGTGAGATTGGTTGCTTTACGCCCTTATCAACACATTTAATATGGTTATATCAAGGGCGGGAGAGCTGAGAGTGAGTGAGTGAGTGAGATTGGTTGCTTTACGCCCTCATCAACACATTTAATATGGTTATATCAAGGGCGGGAGAGCTGAGAGGGAGTGAGTGAGTGAGATTGGTTGCTTTACGCCCTTATCAACACATTTAATATGGTTATATCAAGGGCGGGAGAGCTGAGAGGGAGACAGTTTATGATCATACCCAGGAAATAGAGATAGAGAAGTTGGGAGAGAAGCAGAAAAAAGAGACAGAAAGGCACTTTCTGGTCATACCCAGGACCACCCAAATTGTACGGTAATTTCCGATCCCCTCGTGTTTCACAAACTGAACTGGGGCCTAAAATAGCTAGATTTCATTCCTTTAAGCCTAAATTGTACTTTTTAAATTATGTGATATGGCACGAAAGATTAGTAAAACAAATATAATTTTAAAAAGAAATGTCCACAACACTTATTGTTGGGGTGTTGAGCACTATTAGTTGTATGAATACTTTTACGGTACCAAATTTCAAGACATGTTCTGAATGAATCTTAGCCAGTTTGTAACTACTTAACTAGTGATTGTCTATTCATTATTTGCAACTTATGACTCATTTTTATGTAAGACATCACATTATGTGTTAACAGAAAGCAATAGAGGAGTTGCATATCTCACTGCGCATGTCTATTGCAGTGCATGCTGGGATGGATTCCGATGAAATCAGACATATAAATATTTAGCAACATTTTTATCGAAAATTGCAAGAACTTTTTCACCAATATCATTATCATTATTTCTATCAATGATGTATGAAAACCAAATGCATGATGGGTAAGATGGAGACTAGTGTCATGGAAACATGTATACATGTATATTGACATAAGAACATTGATCGTTATTACATGCTGAACATGGCATGTTTTCTGTAGATCTTTCACTATACCATTAGTCCCATAATTCAATGTGAATCAAGATTCAAAATGGCGGCTATGCAACTCCCCTATTGCCTTGCTTCCTATTCTTAGGACAGGATCAGCACAGCTTTCCATTCTTTTCATATTTCCATTTCAGACTTCAAAATTTCAAATAATCACCTAATAAAACTTCAAACATAATACAATCGCAGGGATTTTAGTTTTTGGTTTTCTATCGACTTAAAATATTAGTTAAAACATGTATAATGCCTACAAGTTATTCTCATTGAGCTCTACAAGTTTCGTGGCTGGAAGACGTAATTAAGTGTTAATAAACTAAGTATTGTCCATTTCATGCACATCGCATTTTTCATTTTTTTTTAGAAATGTTGTACCACATGCCATGCATACAAGTGGCACCATATATACAGTTTACTAACGAGTTGGTTGAAGGAGCGTGAATATTGCATTAGTTACGTAGCAACGAGTGCAATATTCTAAGCGACTGAATCCAACGAGTTATTAAACAGATTATTAAACATGCTTTCAATCATGAAAATAGAAAGAAATCGAGTCATAAATTTGAATTTTACTGCAGTAAAATTCAAATTTATGACTCGATTTCTTACCATGGTATAATCTTGGTACCATGGTAATCTTAGTAAAGAAACAGATTGGTTGCCATGACGACTCCACGTAAATCACTAGTGAAATACACACTATGCGTAAACACTCTAGATACGTGGTTTTCAGAGCAATGCGTGTATAATAAAGTATTGTAGTCAGGCACATGTTTTTACAAATAACAAATAATAAAGTTAGGCCATTGACATAATGTGACATAGGCTCACAGTTTGAGAATCACCTTTGATTCACCAGGGTCTTCCATCCACTGTTGTGTTTATCTAAGTCTCATCATAAAATTAACAATTTACTGACATTAGTCTACATATTTTCACATTTTGGCCCTTTCAACTTTTTATGCACCTTCTCAACTGTGATGTGTTTCAGAAAAATGAGTTACAAGCCGCAAACTGGATATCTGTCAAAGTGATTTATTTATAGGATATCTTTGTTGGAACATTCTCACTTTTGGGGACTTAGCGCTGCTGGTAGCATGAATACATGTGCAAAATAATGTAAAGACAGTGTATTAAATATATCTTTATTTCTAAGATCATCCCCATAGAGTATATTTAGCTACTTTACTGGTATATATAGTTGTCCACCTAAAAATACTGCAAAGTTTTTGTTCCAAAAGTAAAAATATCAAACATAAAATATAGAAGCAGTTATTAGATATCCTAATGCTTACCATCATTGGAATCCCCTTGTTCCCATTTTTTAAATAATTATAAGAAGTTTTTCCGACTTGTGACTCATTTTCCTATAACACATCACACCATTCTTCAATTTCTTTACACCGAGATCGAGATAACAGTGAGTAAAAACACTCTTAAAATACATAAAACAAGCAGACCCCGGGCACGAGTGTTAATCTTACAGCTGAGAGAACTAAAACCCCACTTTCCCTCTCCCGCCCCCCCTCGCCTCCCCCCTCGCCCCCCCCCCCCCCACCACATTAAGCAGGGAGATCTGCATGTACCGTACACAGGACTCTGCACTAAAACACAGTGTTAGGAGCAGGATCATCAGCAGTAAGAGTATTGGATACCAATGTACACACTACTCTGCCCTTCAGCCAACTTCCACCCAGCAATTAAGACCTACTATCAGTGCTGGCTACGGCAACACACCGAAATGGAATATGTATGGGTGGGTGCGCTAGCATTTGTACATTTGGGGGAGATGTATTATTCGTAGAAGGTTTTTCTATATAATAATATTTAAAATGGATGTACCACAATGTCGGAAATTAATAGTATTACAATACAATTTTTAATATTATTATTATTTGTGATGTGTTACAGAGAAATGAGTCGCAAGTCGCAAGACATGGATTTTGAGATATCATCATATATTTAAAAATAAGATCAAGCGGGTTTAAATGATGGCAAATACTAGGACATCTAAGAAGTACTTCTGCATATATTTTGCATGTAAAAAAGTTCTGATATTCTGGATGGCCAGCCAGTATTGAAGTGTTTAAATATAGGCCTTAGTATGACCTCAGATATGCATAAATATAGTCATTGCAGTCTTGGAACTAGGTACATGTAATCATGCGACTACCACCCATCCCCCCACCCCCAACAAAAATGAAAAAATAAATATAAATAAAAAAATGGCAACATTCTGTGACACATGACGAATAAGTAGCTTAGATTGACCATTGATATATACATTTTTAACTCACACTTAATCTTTATATTTTACAATATTATGTTATAGGATAAGGAAATGCATGATAGTGTTGATGAACATATTGTATGCCTTGTAGAGTCATTTCCGTTTCTGACTGATGTAGTCTAAACAATGTGTGATTATCATTACAGATTTTTCTTACTAATAATGGTTTATGTGTGAGGGCACGGTGCTAGTGGATGGGTATTTTAAAACATATGTGATCCGTTTTAGGAAAATAAGTCACAAGTCGCAAAATTGATAATTTTTCATAGTGTTGTTTTCACAAGATCCCTTTATTGAAATGTTCTGATAATAAGAGGATTTAGCAATTATACTTATATAAATCGATGTAACAAATTTCGGGACATTGTAATAAATATATCTTTGCGTTTTGAAGGCCTTTGTATGGAGTATATTTAGTTACTTTACTGATAATAGGGCATATTACATATTAACAGCAGCGCCATACAGAGAGCGGCGGAAACGGCCCAAACTATGAGCTAGGCGGGCAGGCTCACAGAAGCCTTATGTATTAACCATAGGCTTCTAACTTTCTCCTTTTCCCCCAGAATTTGAGTTATTGCATAATACTGTAAGCTATCCAATATTATTAAATGACATGTTAAGATTGGTCATGCTTAATAAGAGAACATTTTATCCGCTAGATTTTAGTATATGGCAACTTTCATAAGAGTGTATCAACAAAAACAAGTAAGTGTAGGTGTACGGCCTGCAGTGGGTCAGCAGCCGTGTGGGTCAGCGGCCCCTGCACGTCCACTGGGAGGTCGGGTGGAGTGCACGGTTTGGCCCACATAGCTAGGTGCGTCACCTGGACTGGGCATGCGCACATTGGTAAAAGTTAATCCCGCAGTCACTGGTACGCACTGGCGACGGAATTCGTAAAGGGGGCTATTACCCATCCATATACATAGCAAACTTTTTTTTCCAAAAATAAAAATATCACACATAAAATATAGGAACACTTCTTAAATGTCCTTTATGTTTACTATCATTGGAATCAGCTTGACGGCCGGCATCCAATTCGCCTATGTTTACATAGCGTAGCTCTACCATAGAACATTTCGAATGATGCCCGTAAATCGGGTCTCTCGTATAATACTAGGGCCCGTCAAGGGGATATGTGTTTTCCGATGTATATTCCCCGTAAAACTACGCTATTATCACTCTCTATCGATATCAGTGATACCACTCTACAAGTTGGACTGAAGGAATAGTTTCATATGGCCATATTTAAAAAAGAAACAAAAAATATGGTTACCGATTTCCGTCCCGTTTCTAGGGGGCTCACGAACATTGCCAAATAAGTACCAATTAACACTCTACCGTTGGTCAGTCTCAGCGCTGACCAACGCTTGTCAACACAACAATCAACAGCTTTGTGTGGGAGGGGGGGGGGGGGGGGAGGGGGGAGGTCCAATAGACTATAGAGAGAGGTTGACGGTCTCACAAGCAGCTAATTTATCACAGTAAAATGTATATTCTGGGGCGATTTCCTTCTGGATCTCCTCTTTTCAAATATGATGATATCTCAAAATCAATATTTTTCGACGGATCACATATGTGTGTATCGTTAATATAGAATAGCAGATTTGATGTGAGTGAAATACTTTTAGTATTATGTATATCCTATATTTCAATTGATTGTATCTTACTTGAGAATAACGTAGAATATATATGATAAAATCGGGCTATACTGAAAATATTTGTGGTGAATGTATGGAAATGTATGATCCTGAATAATATATTTTCAAATCAAATCAATCAATGCTTTTTTTTTATGTATACTCTGTTATGTCACCTTAACCAGTAGTTAGAGTTTTACAATGTAACTGATTAACAATAACATGAAAAGGAGAAAAGGCCTATATATATTGTTGCTGACATTGTGTTTTTGAGAAGCTTATGTCTAATTAATGCAAGTATTCCACCTCTTTGTTTGTACTATGTCTATTTATATCTCAATTGATGGGTTGTATTTTTGTCATCGAACTAAACATTGAAGGACTTCATACACACTACTGAGTGAGAATCTTTAGTATTGTAAGAGCCCCGAAGGCAGGTATCTTGAATAAAAAAGGATTTTCTTAAAAGAAAGAAAGAAAAGATAACTATAAGAACAGACTCCGGTCAGACGTTCACAACTCATTTGTGATGCGTTTCAGGAAAATAAGTCATAAGTCGCAAAAATTAGATTTTGTGATACCCTTATATTTCAAAAGAGGAGATCAAGCCGATTCCAATGGTGGTAAACATTTAGGACATTAAATAAGTATTTATATATTTTAAGTTTATTATTTTTATTTCTGAAAAAAAAAAGGTTTTCAATATTTTGGGGTGAAAATTACTAGTAAAGTAAGTAATGTACTCCATAGGATAATCTTCAAAATGCATGGATATATTTAATATACTATCCTGAAATTTAGTTCATGTATTCATATGACCTATCTGACTAGATCCTCAAAAAATGAAAACATTCCAAAAAGGAGATCTTGTGAATAAATGAATTCTAAAAATATGCGACTTGTGACTCATTTTCCTTAAACACATCACATTTGTACAAATAGCTTGGACAATGAAAATGATATTTCAATACAATTCCAAATACCTATTCGTATAGTTTATTCTGCTGGAGTACTTGGTAGGATGGCCTGGTGTTAGCGTGGCACATAGCTCTTCTAATGGTACAGTTCCTAACCTTAATTACCTGCAGAGAGCATGTAGAGGCAGGCAACACCAGACTCCCCTCTCCAATTAGTGATGAACTTAACGTAGCCTACTTTCCTGACCCCTTCTTACCGCTGTATATATACTCGGTATCCTCCAATGTTAACATATACAATGAACACGAATGTTAAAAAATGTCTTTAAAATATGTTGATTTATAATGAAAATAGGATGTTGTTGCATTTTGTCAATAATAAATCCATAATTTCTTGGTTTTTATGATTTCAGTATTTGTCACCAACGTAGTCTGGTTTATTTCATTGTTTATTTTAATATTTTACATTCCTCACTCCCCGAAACCCCAGGTTTGATATATAGACAACATTTACTGACATTCCATATTACACGCAGGCATAACGAGTGCAGTATGTAAGCATAGCAAATGAATGAAATCACATAGCCCAAGTGTAATATGGAACTTGGAGATCGCCTGAGGGTAATTTTGTATTTATTATACTTTCTGAATGAATATGACATTCCATATTACCCACTAGAAAGGTATAATAAAGACCCAATGCTATAGCATATGACATTCCATATTACCCACTAGAAAGGTATAATAAGGATCCAATGCTATAGCATATGACATTCCATATTACCCACTAGAAAGGTATAATAAGGATCCAATGCTATAGCATATGACATTCCATATTACCCACTAGAAAGGTATAATAAGGATCCAATAAAATAGCATATGGCATTCCATATTACCCACTAGAAAGGTGTAATAAGGATCCAATGCTATAGCATATGACATTCCATATTACCCACTAGAAAGGCATAATAAGGATCCAATAAAATAGCATATGGCATTCCATATTACCCACTAGAAAGGTATAATAAGGATCCAATGCTATAGCATATGGCATTCCATATTACCCACTAGAAAGGGATAATAAACACCCAATGCTACAGCATATGACATTCCATAAGTTATACAATAAAAAGAGAACAGCTGTAGTGACTGAGATTGTGGGTGTATGGAAAGATGACATGCTCCTGAGATAGACTCATAGGTAATGCATTGAGCAGCTCATGCAGTATTTGGTGGCTCTTGTCTCTGGGGGACCGCCCCCTTCCACAGGAGTCAACGGTCAGGGGATGGGGCTGACTTGCTCAGTATATAGAGATGGTAGGGGAGGGCACCTATAGATACTATGCCCATCCTGGTAGGACATATACAATTTGCCATATTCAGGCATGTGGACTCAAAACAGCTGATATACTAGAAAAGTACAGGGACTATACAGCATAATTCCACAAATAGTTGTTGACAGAAATGTTAATTATTATGGTAAGCATCATAACAGCATACGACATTTGAAGGTCAAGGTCATTGTTTTGTTTTTCTATTTCCAGGTGGACAGAAAGTACGAAAGGGTCACTTGGACTCGTGGCTCCCTCTAGCCTCCTCCTCCATAACAACCTCACAGCAGTCTGGTGTCCTAGCAACCGAGTGACACTGGAGCATGCGCACTTGATCGACGGCTGTTTACAAGTGGTAGCGCCCTCTAGTAAGACGCCACTCAGGTACCTTGCTGCGCGCGCATGGAATGAGCGATAATGGGGAGGGACACACGAGTGACCTTGCATGTATTTGTGCTGCTGAGTAGGCTAAGGTATGTCGGGAATAATGCCGCTTAGCATCTTGCCAGTCTCCACTATATAGATGTGTGTCCTTAGGGGGAAATGAATTTTATAATGAAAATAATCTGCTAGGGAGAGTCTGTGGTGGTGGTTGTTGTTGAGCAGAATAGCAGAGGCAAGGTCGTGGGAGGTTGAGAGGAAGTTTGGTAAACATATATTTGAATGTCATAGAGTTAAGAGAGATTCTAGATACAGGCTCTTTCAGGACTCGGATTAAATCGTGTTATATTGAGAGGTTTGGAGGGGACGGCTTAATTTATTACATATATTCGATTTTTGAAATTTGTTGGCCCATGATTGAGCTTTTATGGCATTTTTCTCCTTCAAGTGTGGCATGGATCGTTTCAACAGGCTGTGCTGTAGTCATACATACTGATTTCAAATCAGATGATGGGATTCATGAGCAATTGTTAAGATAATTCTTGAATTAAACCGGTTATTTTGTATGAGCAAGTTGGCGCGTTTTCTTTTTCTTGTGTAAAGTATGAAAGTTTGTAGCCATTTACCTTGTATTATTTACTGTCTTCACTGTATTTTTGTTGTATGTTTTGATTTGATTTTGAAAATATTTCATTCAGGACATAGACATTTCCATACGACAGTACGAAATTGTTGGTCTTAAGACCTATTTGTACTTAGAGTTCATTCTGATTTTTATAACATTTCTCATTATGAATAATGAACCTGAAGAAGTTTTTTTTCTTTTATCAATATTTTATTATCAATATTTACCTAATTCAAGTTAATGTAATAGTGTATGACTGAGAATAACGTCCGATGTTATCGCAGAATAAACGCATAAAAACAAAACATCTCAGCTTCTATGAAAGTCACCAAAGTAATTGACTGACACTGAAAGGGAACGCCCCGTCATAGTCCCATGAATTATAAAGTATGAAATTGAACTTTACCAACCAAGTTTTAATTAGATTTAATTCCCTGACGATGGATGACCTACAGATCCAACACGACGAAATCAACCAAAAAAAGAATACACATTATCATTCATCACTGAATAAAACCCCAAATATACAACAAAACATCGGACACTAGTTTTGGTGTCACCTAGACTTAGGATATTAATTAGAAAGCTAGAATAGTATCTCACCTTCCATGCACACAACCAAAGTAATTGAATCAGAAAGAAAATAAAATTCTAAACTCGTTCTAAACTTTTTATAACAATGTACTTATCATATCTAAGAGTAAATAATGAATACAGTCTAGGCTCAGAGCCGAGAGAAACCCCTCCAAACTGAGGGAAAGCCATAAGATATTTCTCATGCCTGACCACAGACCTCTATTAAAGGCAAACGCTACTATTCACTGCCACGCCCCCCTTTTCCATGTACCAAATATGCGGGCATTTTACGGACTATTCCTTTAGCATTGCAGTCTATGAGAAAACGGCCCATTTCTTCACATTTTATAGAATAAAACAAACAATTAATGGCTACTCCTACTGTCCCAAAATTTTCTACACATATAGTTCAGGTTATATACTACAAATAAAAAGGAAAAAAAATACATGTCATCGCGTTTAAAAAAAAGTTGTAGCTGTCTGAAATAGACATGTTTGGGAAATACTGCTAGCTGTGGGTACTCTCAGTTGTACCCATTTACTATGCAAGTCTATTGGGGAATGCTGCATTTTTCTTTCACGGTTTTGGGAATAAAACAAAAACGGAAACTCCTATTGTCCCAAGATTTTCTACACATATAGTGCAGGTAATATTCTAAATATATAAAGGAAAAAAAATGTATGTCATCACGTTAAAAAAATAGTTGTAGCTGTCTGAAATAGACATGTTTAGGAAATATAGAACACTTTGAAAACAGCAGATTTCTGAGTTGTTAGCCATGTTTCAACGCTCTGTAATTCAGAAACGAGCACGGCGACCCATTATTTTTTTTCCAGTTTTATGAAAAAACATACTTCAAGAATCATGTACTAAAGTATCAGAAAAATGACATTTAATTTTGATGGGGAGAAAAAAAAATTGTTTTTATAAAAAGAAGTAAAAAATAGTGCGTTTTTTCGAGTTTTTAATTTAAAATTCGCATCAGGTATTTGTTGTTTTCAGAATAGAAATAACAATTCACTTTATAAAAAAGAGGCATAGAATTATTGGCCAAATAATACTCTTTCCAAAACTGTTAACCATACTTAAATTGAGTGAATATAAATAGCAAATATGAACTATCAAGTCGAGGTACTGCAAAATGAGTCCCCCTTTTGGTCCTCATTGGTTATTTTGATATACCAAATTTTGAAGCACTGTAATTCAAAAATGAGCACGGTGACCCATTGATTTTTTTCCATCCTTATGACCAGAAACACTTCAAGAATCAAATACCAAAGTTTCAGAAAAATGACATTTATTTTCATTTTCCACTAGATAGTAGCGTTTGCCTTTAAAAGGATTATAGTTGGGTAACTCCAGGACGTGAAAAGCCATTAGCGCAGGAGGGGTCCAACCACTGACTTACCGATCTGATCTAATCTGATAGTCTCTGAGCCTAGACTGAATATATATTTCTTTTTGTCCATTTTTCAAAATACGATTATGATGAAACATAGTTTCTTTTTTACAACTACATGTATGTATTCCAGAATATCGGTACAATATCATCAATGAATCAAAAACCATATATGAATGAAATTACATGTTTAAGATTATCAATGATATATTTCCTGACAACATAAACGCGTTGGCACATGAGCATCCTGGGGACAATTGATGACAAATTATGATCAGGAGGGCTGTGGTCGGTTCAATGAGAAATCCTTCCATAAAACCTTCCTTGCTAAGCTATACTTCCCCCCTTAGGTAGGAATATCTACTGTAGGAATACTAATGGGTCAGATTTTCAGAAAATGTACAATTGGCAGATCTACATATTTAGTAAATTCTGCTAAATTAGACTGAAAAATGGTCAAAACTGGGTATATCTGAGTATTTTTGGTACTGTCTTGATTCAAGCAATCTGTTTGGTTGTGTTAAACTGAATTTTGAACATCATTTTTGTCTTAAATTTGTGTTATTTGAAAGGATTGCTGATGACAAATTGTACATTTTCTGAAAATCTGACCCTAATATCAAATTCCCCCAAAGTTCCTTACCAAGTACCTTATTGCTTAGCAGGGAAAGGTAGGTAAGGAAGGATAGTTTTAAGGGGATGATCTGCATCCAATGCAGTGGTATGGGGAAGTAGTAGCATATGTTATATCTTGTTTTATAACTTGAATATACATATTTAAGATATTGCAGATATTAAAGAACTATTGTATGAGAAAAAGTAAATGGGGACCGGAGGCTTTGAATCCCGGGATCCGACTGAAGAGTTTATTATTGTAGAAGATCCACATGAGTGGTAATATACATGTGTCCTTCACTCATTGGTTAACATATATCTGTAAGCATTCTGCTGATACCTGATCCTCTTTAGTAGACTTGCACAATACCGCGATTAATTAATTTCGTGAAGGTAATTGGTGTTATTATAGATCTAGATAATTAGGTCATTAATCACCATTACGTAATAATTGCGTAATATGATATAACACATAAACGGCAGCGAGAAATACTGGCCTCTGGTAGTACAATAGGGGACTTGCGTGTCCACCATCTTGAATCTTGATTCGCATGAAATCATGGGTTCAGTTGTATGTCAGTATAAAATCTATTGAAAACATGTCATGTTCAGCAGGGATTATTTATCGGTGCTCCAATGTCAATAGCCATGTGTTTTACTTGTTTCCTATACACTAACCTCCATCTTTCCCAGGATGCATTTGGTTTTCATTGACCATTTATACAAGATATGGCATTGGTGAAAAGATCCTTGCAATTTTCGATAAAAATATTGCTAAATATATGTATGTCAGATTTGAACCTAATCCATCCCAACATGCACTGTAATAGATATGCACAGTGAGACGTGCAAATCCCCTATTGACATGGGTTTTAGCTTGCGTGGGAGTTACTTTGTAACTTTGAAACTTTAGATGAAGCTTGCACAAATCCCAAACCAACCCATAGTACCCTAAACACACACCAAGTGGGGCAAGGTGGGACTCCTGCAGCGACATTCGCGACGTGTATGACGTTCTAGTCACGTCATGGCAACAAATAAGAGCACGACAACAGCGGCACCACTGGTCAAGTCATGAAGTTGCTCAGCAAGTGTTCCTTGGCCTCAGTAAGGGCCAGGACACAGGACGCAGTACGTGTGACTTCCGGGTAACTGTGGGTGTCCTGCAGTGACCTTGAGCTTAATGAAGGGCTACACACAGTGGGATAAGTCACAGGGGGCAACGCATGGAAGTTGGTGTTCAGCAGAACTAAAACCATTGTGTTCATTCCATTTATAACACATAATAGAACGGAAAGTCCCTTTATAACACATAATAGAACGGAAAGTCTTTGTTATTGAGTTAAAAGCAAGTGTAATGAATTGAGTTGCCCGGATGTAAATCTGTATTCACATGAGACAATTAGTTGTCTTTATATATATATAGGAGAGGTGAAAGGTGTAGTGTTACATACAAATGAGTCACAAATAATACATTGTCAAATGTTTTCCCCAAAAGACCTTTTTTTAAAAGTAATGTTTTGATATTTGGTGTGTTTACTGCGCTAAGTCATATCAACACATGTACAAGATTTCAAGATTGTATCGTTCAAGATTGCATCGTCGCTTGTAGTAGCCCAGATGACAGGGAACTGGATAACGGTTTCAAAATAATAAAAAAAAACGATTGTATCGTTAATATGTCCCCGCGTGTCTAAGGTCATGCTAACGAAGTATATTCATGCTATGTGGTTAGTTCATTAAAGGGGGGTCTCCACTGGCTGCGGTAACTTCCTAAGCTCTGAGGTAAGTCTTGCGATGGTTTGTACTGGTTCTGTAGGTGGTTTGAAATGACGAGGTCCTTGTGGTTCGGAATGACGAGGTCCTTGCCTACATGGTCAGTGAACGATGTAGGCAGGATTTCGCCACTCTTCAACAACACAGCACCATCACAAGGCTTACCGCAGAGCTTACCGCAGAGCTTACCGCAGCCAGTGGAGACCGCCCTTAAGCTTGCCTGCTGCAATAACTACACCTGTGTGTCGGACCGTTGTCACGCAATTCTTTTTATAAATAGTCTTCACCTGGTTTTAATCTCTTTATTCGTATACTACTATCCCCCCCCCCCCCCCTGTCCTCTTCTCTCTGTCCTCTACCCTTTCGTCTTCCCCCTCCCTCCTCTGCCTGTCCCCTCTCCCCTCTCCCTGTCCCCTGTCTCTTTACCCCCTATCCCTTCTCCCCTGTATCCTCTATACCCTCTCCCTGCTCCCCTCCTCGTCCATCTTCTTCCATCCTCACTCTCCTGCCTCTTTCTTCTTGGTTTCATGCACAAAAAGCAACACCTGAAAGAGACGAGTACAGCCGTCAGCAGATCAGGCGGAAGCACATTGATATGGCATCACACACGTGAAGATGTGACGCCGCCACTGGTGACGTTACATATTCACATCCGGGCACCTCTGAAACCGGAAGTGGTGCTCCAGATCATCACCAGTCATGGCGTCCTGATGAAAAATTCAACAGGTGTTGAGGGGGCGCGTGCCGCGGCAAGAGTTTCAATTGGCAAACATGAGGAGGGAGAAAAAAGGAATCTCTCAGTATAGCGAGATCAAAGCGCATGCGCAAGGATATATGGCAGCGCTGGGTACAAAGGCTGAATGTCGTCTGCTCTGGACGTCCTGTCTGTCTGTGAGTCTCTCCCTCTGTCTGTCTGTGTGTCTGTCCCCTTGAGAACGCAGACGAGTTGGGCTCAATGTGTGAAGGGAAGCGCTTGATGCAAAGTGTGTGTGTGGGGGGGGGGGGGGGGAGGGGAGGGGGGGGGGGGGATCAGCCTCCCTCTTCGAACATCATTATTTCCCATATATATATAAATTGGCCCAGATTTACGCATTAACCAACGTTAGGCAGCTACCAAAACGAGGGTCCATCTTGCACAGATGAGATCTCGCACTGTCCTTTTTTTTTATTCTTCTTATGAAAGTTATTGATACTGTAAATAGTGTATTGTGTACCCACAACGATGTACAGGATGTATTAATATCTCCTTTCTTTCCTTTTATCTTTGTTCTTTCCTTTACTTTACCGAATCCCGCCGTAAATTTCCGAAGCCCGTCCCCATGTTGTTTGTTTACAGCAAGCTACATCATAGGCTTATGTAATATTCCAAGTGCCGAAGGCGCTTGTTCTTCTAAAAGAGAGTCATTCTACCCAGTCTAGGCTCAGAGCCTCTCGGATCAGATAAGAATGGTAGGTCAGTGACGGTAAATAATGGCATTTCCTGGTTTGGTGCCAGAGGTTTTCCCTCAGTTTGGAGGGACACCAAATATGCCCCTAGCCTGTATCCAATGACTGCATAGTATATCTACTTCATCATTTCAAGTACCAGCCATCATTTGTTATTGCCTAAAAATGCTTTAAAGGCTTTTATTTTGAATACTTTAAATAAAGAAGAAAGAGCGCGGGGAGGGGGCATACTGCAGCAAGATGTTGATAACTTCACTTGTGTGTAGGCGTACATGCATGGGTCAGATTTTCAGAAAATGTACAATTAGTAAACTTTGCCAAAATTAGGCTGCAATTTGGTCAATACTAGGTATTTTGAAAACTTTAAATAAAGAAGAAACTAGAAAGAGCGCGGAGAGCAGCAAGATGTTGATAACTTCACTTGTGTGTAGGCGTACATGCTTCAGGCCTGAACTAAGAGTCTATATACTGCTGGTCTAAAAAAAGGAATTCCAAAGTACCATCACAATGTTGTTCACATTGAAAACAAAATTAAACACGAGAAAGTATTTAATCATGGGAGTCTAAGTAATCATTTCTGAAAAATGAACAAAACTAGGTATATGTGAGTATATTTGGTATTGCCATGATTCATACAGTCTGTTTGGTTGTGTTAAACTTCATACCTATGTAACTGTATGAATTATCTTGAATTAAAGCATTCTAATTATAAACTTAATTTTGAGCACCATTATTGTCATAAATTTGTGCTATTTGAGAGGATTGCTGAAGACAAATTGTGCATTTTCTGGCGATTTCACCCTATACATGAGAATACAGCATTAACCAGAGAAGCATGTGGGTCAGATCTTCTAAAAATGTACAATTGGCAGCTGTACACATTTAGTAAATTCTACTAAATTAGGCTGCAATTTGTACAATCCTAGGTAAATTCGAGTATATTTGGCATTGCATTGATTCTAGCGATCTGTTTGGCTAGGTTGAACTGTATTTTGAACTTTATTTTCGTCTGAAATTTGGGTTATGTGAGAAGATTGGCGAAGTTGTCATGTCATACTTTAGTAACTCCCTTCAACAGTCCACGGGCTATTACAAGCTAAGGCAGAGACTAACAAGATTAATACCCTCCATGTCGGGCCTGCTGGTGCACTGTTGGTGTACATAATCATTCGCCTCGGAATTACACACCAAACAGTGAACCAGCAGCCCCATAATGTTGCTCCTTTAAGCCTTTAATAAACCGTTCCTATTTAGAATGGCATACTTCAGAAGATGTACAATATGCCTTTACCAATCCTCTAAAATAAGCATAAAGTTAAAGATAAATGAGTTTCAGAATATAGCTATACATAAGCAGGTTTTTTAATCCTTTGAATCAAAGCAAAACTAAAAATACTCAGATACATCAAGTATCTATATATTATCTTTCAGCCTGACTTTACTAGACGTTTACAGGTGCAAATTCACTAAGGCCTATTCGTTGTCTTTACTGACACCAGACGGCGTTGGCCGTCACAAACGGACACCGGAGACAAAATGATTCTCAAGATGGAATTTTCTTATATCAGGTCCTTCAACGTTTTCGAATTCCCTGCCTCCATTGAGAATGGCCTACAACCAAAGTCCCGGCAAGTCTGTGTGTCAACCAAAATGGCAAAAGTATCCAAGATACCCATTGATACTCCCTCTACCAGGCGGCACCATAAGGCATCATGGGCTGAGTGAATTGAACATTTGCTGACGATCTGACTCTTAGGATTATCCTGCAATTATAAAAGGCTCCACCAGTATGCATGGCTGTCAGCCACATTCATCATTAATCTAATCAAAAATATCATAAAGTCTTAAAAACTATAATTGAAACCATTAGTCCCCCAAGCCTCTTCAGCTCAAGCCCAGAAAGAAAAAAAGATAATAAAACTCCTGGGAACATCCTCGAAAGTCTCAAAGAGGAGAAGAAAGAGGAAGGGACGGTCCATAGATGCATCCACATGATGGATGACGACCTTCATACTCAAGGTCAAGAGGCAGGAAATCGTGACGTCACACCTTGCATACGATCCCATCAAAATGGCGCTTTAGTTTCCCGCCAAAAACAGCCCTGCCACATGTTCTCTGCATTGGCAGACGACAACAAAGCATCAAAGGCGGGAAAACTTGTCCTCAGGCTATCAAGGACAAGTAGAGGACATGAGGAGCAAATATGGCCGACAGTGATTTGCAAAAGAATAGCAGACGACATTTGTAAGGCCTGTGAGAAACGAGAGCATCGTATTTCTCCGAGACTCTCGTGTTTCTAGTAGAGTATTGGCGCCATTGTGAACACGATAAGGAGGTTATTCAGCAGTTTAGCCGCATCTAAAGATCACATCCTGGTCCTCCATGTTCACCCTAAGAAAGCGGTAGTTATGCAGGGGCATATCAAGTACGATCTTGTCCTTGAAATCAGACTAGATTTCCTGTCGTCTGCTTCCCTCTTATCTATATTCCCTCTCCATTGAAGAGTAGATTTGGGAATTTCCCTCAGGGGTGGGGGGCTGAGAGGGCGAGAGAAGCAGAATATTCGCTAAAACCTTTGAGGTTTAACTTACAGTGCGCTGTAGCTATTCTGTGAATTACCTTAAGGGTAAGATTTTCAGAAAATGTACAATTGGCAGTTCTACACTTTTAGTAAGTTCTGCTAAATTAGGCTGCAATTTGTTCAATACTAGGTAAATTCGAGTATATTTAGCATTGCATTGATTCTAGCAATCTGATTGGTTAGGTAGAACTATATTTTGAACTAAATTTTCGTCTGAAATTCGGGTTATTTGAGAGGATTGGTGAAGGCCAATTGTACATTTTCTGAAAATCTGACCCTTAAGTCGGCGCAGGCAAGGCGATTTAACACTGGCCAAACACCTTAAAGCTGCACTCACAGCTAATGTTGGTCAGAAAACAAAGATTTTCTCCTTTTTGTTCCACTCTTTTTCAACAATCATTTGACAAACATTTTGGAGGATTTTGATGAGTTGTTTTTGTTACAAGGCTTCCAAAAGGTCATCATTTGTGTTTTGAGGACCCACCGGAATCCCTTCTTGTGATGACTTCACTTAATATTGCTCCCCGGGTGCCGTTCTCTCGGCTGATTCTTATAGCAAATGGCCCGATGGAGGGTTCCAACTGATCGAGACCCATCAGATGGGTCGAGATCAGTTTGAACCCTCCATCGGGCATTTGCTATTTATTACACACTCTATTTGGATGTTAAAAAGTAAATTTAACTTGTTAAGCCTATAGTTTAGCTCGAGGAGGCTTCATTCACCGCAATTTGTAGGCTAGGTTACACGGTCGGGACGACGTCATCTGGCCTACGCTGCACCAATCAAATTGCGTCTTTGGCCGAACGGCACACGTGTGCGGTTTGTATCAACCGAACGGCACCCCCAAACGGCACCTTTCTAACTGCTCACGTGTGTAATAATATTTCAAACTGCTGTATATTAACACATTACAGAAGCACAATATTCCTAGAAATCAAATTAGGAGTAAGTTCGGCAAGATTTAGTTTATGTTAATAGCCGGGAAAGCAGCTTTAAGATTTACCTTACATAAAATTTAAATCAAAATTGAATTCATCAGATCTAAATCTTAGATTCAGTAGTCTCTAGTCTAGCAACGTACCGGCAGACATTGAAGTCATCTTTCAGATGCATGTCTCCATTTTGTATAGACTATTAGATGCAAGTAAATACTTGGTTGAATTGAATTGAATATATTACCATTCAGTATACATCAAAAGGTGGGGAAAGGGGAAGCACTGGCAACTAGAAGTCGGTCTTCCCAGGCTAGCTCTATTTCATCATTTCTTTACACATTTCTGTGAGAAAAAATACATTTTATGACATTTATTTTACATTTCTTTCAGAAAGGATGCCTTTCATGATCTGTATTTACATTTCTGCGAGAAATGATGGTCTTTATGATCTTTATTTTACATTTCTGCGAGAGACAATATTTTAATGATCTGTATTTAAGATGATTGCCATGTAATTCATGTAGAGACATTAATCTCACATTTTATATCTTGAGTGGACAATACACACAAATTCCTCGATATCAAATTCGCTGTGTCACTTAAACAAATATCTGTACAACTAAATTTTACTCCCATAAGTTGGTATATGTAATTTGTCACAGACAAATGAGTCTCCAAATGGATATAATTATTTCAAATGTCGTCTGCTATAAGAACTCCTCGTTGGAATGTTCTTTTATCTGGTGCTTATCACTTTAAGGGTCAGATCGTCAGAAAATGTACAATTGGCCTTCACCAATCCTCTCACGTATCCCACATTTAAGACGAAAATCCGGTCCAAAATACAGTTGAATATTACCAGACCGATTTATTGAATGAATACAATACAAAATACACTCAGATATTGTCTTTATTAATCATTTTTCACATTAATTTAGCAGAATTTGAGAGATGTGCAGAACTGTAGATTGTGCATTTTCTAAAACTCTGACCCATAAGTCATACATGTACTAATTTTCAAGACGTTCAGGTGTACTGAAGGTCATCCTATGGTAATATGTTTAACTACTTAACTAGTTTTGGTCCATCCAGTAATATAGACAACTATTTCTTTCAAATATAAACTGGTAAATAGATATAGATGTACTTCTTATATTTCCTAAAGTTCACATCGTTGGAATCTTATCTTTTCAAATGTAATAGTATTTCAAAATACGTTTCTTTGCGCAGTCAATGAGAAGACAAAATTTGTGATGTGTTTCGGGAAAATGAGTCATAAGTCGCAAAAAATGGATTTTGAGATATTATCATATCTGAATAGATGAGCACAAGCTGATTCTAATGATAGTAAACATCAAGGACATCTGAGTAGTGTTTCTATATTATAAGTTTGATATATTTATTTTGGAAAAAAAAGTTTTTGGTATTTTGGGTGGATTATTACTAATAAAGTACCTAAATACACTCCATAAGATGACCTTAGAAATGCATAGATATATTTAATATTTTGCCTTGAAATTCCGCACATGTATTATTATCACTAGCAGCATTATGTACCCCAAAAGATAGAATATTCCATTAAAGATACTTTATAAATAAATCACTTTGAAAAATATCCATTTTGCGACTTATGACTCATGTTCCTGAAACCCATCACATTAATATGCTCTTATTGCAGTCTAGTACAAGGCAACTCCCCTATAGCAGTATCGGCTAAGACAAATCCCCTATTGTCAAACAATTTTAACCATGTTCCCTCAAATTATCCAATCTCTACAGCCATAAAGCCTGAGCCTACATCATAAGTAACTCAATATAGCATCAGTACAGACTGCTGCCTTTTTATCTGCTCTCTGGGAAATGCTTCCTTGCTTATCTATCCCTCCCTCTCCTCGATCATATTCACCCGCACTTACAATCCATGGGTCGACTTACCAGAAAATGTACAATTCGTCTTCACTAATTCTGTTCAAAAACCGAAATTTAAGGCAAGACGTGTTTAAAGTACTCTTTCGCACTCTACCTTGAGCGAGATGGTAACGTCTGGGAGAACTGAATTATTATGATCTAGATGACTGTATACCTATTTGTCAATATTGTTCATCTCATTTTGCTATATGCACTGTGTGAGTTGGATAAATAAAGTAGTATCTTATTTTATCTTATCTTAAAGTGGTGGGGCCTCAACAAAAGCTAGTCAATAGGGGAGTTGCATGTCTCACTGCGCATGTCTACTGCAGTGCATGCCGGGATGGATCCTGTTGAAATGTGACATACAAATATGTAGCAACATTTTATCAAAAATTGCAAAAAGTGTTTTCACCTATATCAAAGCTTGTATAAATGATCAATGAAAGCCAAATGTATGATGGGAAAGATGGAGACTTGGGTAATGGAAAGATGTATAACAGATGGATACTGACATTAGAGCACTGATAATATGTCATGCTAAATATAACATGATTTCTAAAGATATTATACTGTACCATTACTCCCATGATTCCATGCGAATCAAGATTCAAAATGGCGGCTATGCAACTCCCCTATTCAAAGACGATGTAATTGCACGTCAATGAGGAAGGATATCGATAGCTGCATTGTCTTTGCATCGACAACCAAAGTAAGATAGGCAGTCGATATAACTGATATATCTAATTCTTTCACCTAATTTAGCAGAATTTACTTAATTATAGAGCTATTGGTTGAGATATACCTGGAATTTATCCTTTTTAAGCCTAATTTCGTAGAATTCACCAGATTTGGTGAATTTGTACATTTTACACCAATTGGACCCATATATGTTTATATTGAGTCCCTATTGAGTCCCTATATTATTGGGAATGTAAAATAATTATTTCTCCTACTTTGATGTTTTTCAAATTTAATTAAACTTTGTTCTTATGTATATATTTGATCTGAGGACTGGCTATGACAGCTGAGATTGTTTTAAATGATATCGTGCCACAATGATTGAACCTCTGCATCTCATGGATCCTTAATCCGGTAAAAAACAGAAAGATTGTGCAAATTAATTCTGTGATGTATTAGAGCAAAATGAGTCACAAGTGACAGAAAAATGAAATTTTTCAAATGTTTGAGATGTTTAGCGCTGCTAGTAGCATAACATACATGTGTATTTATGTACTAAATCTCAAGACTGTCTATTTAATGTATATTTGCATATCTGAGGTTATCCTAAGGACTATATTAAGCCACTTTACTATACTGATTGACCATCAAGAAATATTTTTTTCATCTGAAAATAACTTTTTTCAGGCATAACACAAATATAGAAGTACTAATTAGATGTCTTAATATTTACTATCATTGGAATCCCCTCGATCTCATCTTTTCAAATCGGATGATATCTCAAAACAAATATTTTGCGACTTGTGGTTAATTTTTCTGTAACACATCACATTTTGGTAGCCAGTATGGAGTGAGGAATCTGGTTGGAGTGGTGAGCTTGAGCAGCATTCAACCTTAGTTGTGTAAATGACCTCCATGGTCCGAGTCACGGTTGGGGAAGACTTTATTCGAGTTCATTATATGTGATGTGTTTCAGGAAAATGAGTCATAAGTCGCAAAAAAGGATATTTTCCAAAGTGATTTATTTATAAGATATCTTTGTTGGGATATTCTCATTCTTGAGGTGCTTCAAGCTGCTAGTGTTATTAATACATGTAGGAAATTTCAAGGCAATGTATTAAATATATCTATGCATTTCTACGGTCATCTTATGAAGTATAGGTACTTTATTAGTAATATTATCCACCCACAAATTTCAATAATTTTTTTTTTCAAAAATAGAAAGTGGCTTGAGCCCTCCTTTTCAAATAGGATAATATCTCAAAATCCATTTTTTGCGACTTGTGACATATTTCGTAAAACAGATCACAATCATATTTGGTGCCGTGGCCAGTCTAACTTGGGGAGGTAATCCTAATTGCCCTTGCAAAAGGCATGCACCTGGATTGCACCTGGATTGCACCTGGAGCTGATCTACATTAAAACACTCTTTTCATTCCTAGTTAGAATAATTCTTATCATTTCTAATCTAGAATTTCAGAATAATTCTCATAATTTTTATCTATTTTGATGCATTTTTTTATGTTTTCCTTTGTTTAGTTTCGATTTTTTATTCAGGAATTACATTTCATCGATAATGCTTGTTTATTTTTTTGTATATATGGGTCAGATTTTCAGAAAATGTACAATTCAACTTCCCCAGTCTTCTCAAATAACCCAGATTTCAGACGAAAATAAAGTTCAAAATACAGTTTAACCTAACCAAACAGATTGCTAGAATCAATGCAATGCCGAATATACTCGAATTTACCTAGTAATGACCAAATTGCAGCCTTATTTAGCAGAATTTACTAAATGAGTACAGCTGCCAATTGTACATTTTCTGAAAATCTGACCCATATAACACATGGTTTGATTGATATGTAAGGTTGTTCTGTGCAAAATGCCCCTTGTAGGCTGTTCTCATGGTGTTACAAGACAGTATTTACACATGTAGGAAAGGGCTTGGACTATGCTCAAAGGTAAGGCCCCATGATAGGTTCAACTCCCTATCCACACTGACAGCCATAACACAATCACCACCAAGCTAATCGAGTTCCAAGTCTGCCTCACCTCCCCATCACCATCCCAGCCCACCACCCAAGCACCTGCATTCTAAAGCAATTGAATTAAATTGTGGAAGAGTAAGAAAGAAAAAGTGGTTTGTTCATGATATCCACACTTATTGGCAGTGGTGGCTGGAGGAATGGTGCTGAGGGTAGAGCCCTTCTTGGGTCAGATTTTAAGAAAATCTACAATTCCACTTCGCCAATCCTCTCAATTAACCCACATTTCAGACGAAAATAAACTTCAAAATACAGCTCAACCTAACCAAATAGATTGCTAGAATCAATGCAATGCCGAATATACTCAAATTTACCTAGTATTGACCAAATTGCAGCCTAATTTAGCAGAATTTACTAAATGCGTACAGCTGCCAATTGTACATTATCTGAAAATCTGACCCTTCTTATGATAGCTATGCTTCTTAGTTCTTAGGCTGGATTTAGACATGGGTTAAGTTGTTAGAACATGTACAAATCAATATATGGGTCAGATTTTCAGAAAATGTACAATTTAACTTCGCCAATCTTCTCAAATAACCCAAATTTCAGACGAAAATAAAGTCCAAAATACAATTGAACCTAACCTAACAGACTGCTAGAATCACTGCAATGCCGAATATACTCGAATTTACCTAGTATTGACCAAATTGCAGCCTAATTTAGCAGAATTTACTAAATGCGTACAGCTGCCAATTGTACATTTTCTGAAAATCTGACCCATGTACAAATCAATATATTATCTGTTTCAGCAAGATCAGTCAAAAGGGTCTTTATTCACAAGTTCTGTTTGTTTTGATATTGTCATATTTGGGGTATCTAGCCCTTAAAGGCCTATCAATACATGTATCAAATTTCAAGAAGGTTTATTAAAAATTTCCATGTATTTCTAAGGTCAGCGTATCAAGTTTATATGTAGTTACTTTACTAGTAGATGTCCACCCAGAAATATTGCAAACTTTGATTTTCAAAAAAAGATATATCAACATTAAAATAGAGAAATAATGATTAGATCCTAATGTTATCTAACGTTTGAATCTGCTTGATCTCATCTTTTTAAATATGGTATCACATAATCCATCTGTTTGTGACTTGTGACACATTTTCCTGTAACACGTGACATATTTCATTTTATCAATATGGTGAACGGCGACGGTGAGCGATATTTAGTGAAGTTATCGAAGACGTTTAAGAAGCCCTGTAGCAAAAACAATAGATCAAAATCCTCCAAAAGGGTTGAAATTAACGGACAAAAAGTAAAAAATCTTTTGTTTTTGACCAACGTTAGCTGAGAGTGCTGCTTTAAAACAATAATTGTCTGACTTCAAGAAGGTGTTTCTAAGTAGCTTTCTTAGAAGATATATGAGGAACGCAATAAAATCGAATTCGTTTTTTGACGTTGGTATACACGCAGATCTATACACCCTAAGATGTGCACCTCTCATACAGCATGGGTGTAAAATAAAGAGAATAAGAGCGTCCGAGAAATTGAAAAGTTATTTAACAAGATCACAGTGCCACAGGTGGCAGGATTCCTCACACTTTTCCAATTTCAAGTGCATCAAGTTCCATTCATTATTTATTATAGGCATTTAGCACAGGTTATTGAAATGTTCCTTGGTTGTCAATTCTGACTTCTAATAATGTGTCTACGCAGTACAATAAATGTGAAATATCTGAGGCCAAGAAAAAAAATAGGTGTGTTTCCGATTATCTAGAAAAACCTTCCCCTACATAAACATGTTTTGACCATACCCGATTTTTTTTTACCACATCTTACTTTTTTTTCATTTTTTTGACAAAGACAGCTTATAAAAGCAGGAAAACAGGTTTTCCTAACCCGGAACTGTCAAAAAGCACATTCCCCATGCTTAAAAAACTATTGTTATGAAATAGATATTTTTTTCAGCTCCTGGGAGGTCGTTTCCTAAAAAAAAAATAATAATAAAAAAAAGTTACCACCCCCCTACCTAGTTTTCAGCCAGATAAATCGGAAACACACCTACATTTTTTTTGGGCCTGATACTCATCTATGGGTTCAGGGCCTATCAGATCAGATAAGAATGGTATGTTGGTGATTGGACGCCTACAGCGCTATTTTTTTTTATGGCTCTCCTAGTCCTGGATGTCCAAATGGTACTTTTAGTGGCGTTATTGATGGGTGATAAAGTTTTAATGAAATTATGTTGATAATAAAATAAAATGTATTGGTTAGCAGTGAATCAGACGGACACGTTTAGGAATGCGAGATTATCATAGTTGGAATTTCTATATCTATAATTTTAATTTGATGTAAGAAAAAAAAAATTAACAGAAGAAAACAGTTTCATCAGACCCTCGTGATATGTTATTTTATATAGCAATTATCTTTCAAATTATTATATAGAATCTGTTGATAGACTGAATAAAAACTTAAAAAAAAAAAAAAAAAATCTTTCAAATTATTCGTTTCATTCAACAGCAGAATCCAACTGTTTACAATATTTTCAATTCTAATTCAACATCGACGAATTTAAAAATATTAGGATATAAATTCCAGGATGTTTCAACAAAGGGGAAAAGTTTCACCCTGAATGTTTCACCCTAAACGTTTCACCCTAAAGAATTTCACCTGTAAAACAGGGACAAAAAGAAAATCAATTTAATCGAAAATATTGATAGTAATATAGACATATGACATTCTACATTTCTAAATGGTTGGACTCATTTATATGTATGGGGAAGATATTAGTGTCGAGCAGTAAGTCTGTTAATTAGATTTATATATTGCAGAAGTGATATGGCTTTGATGCAGATGATGTGATTCCAAGGTTTATGTAGATGTAGCCTCTATTACCTCCATAAGATACCACATCTACTAATGCTTTTATCCTTCCTGATGATAATTCTGTCAAGGCCGGCTTATGATATATCCAGGCTTATATCCAATACCTAACATATAACAGAGTCAAGCTTATATTCAGGGCCCAGCTTATAAACAAGGCGGGGTTATTTCAGGGCCCAGCTTATGAACAAGTCAGGCTTATATATTAAGCACACAGCTTATAAACAAACTAGGCTTATATTCAGAGCCTAGCTTAAAAACAATCTAGGCTTATATTGAGGACCCAGCTTATAAACAAGTCAGGCTTATATTCAGGACTCAGCTTATAAACAGGTCAGGCTTATATCGAGGACCCATCATATAAACAAGTCAGGCTTATATATTCAGGAGCCAGCTTATAAACAAGTCAGGCTTATATTGGGACCCAGCTTATAAACAAGTCAGGCTTATATATTCAGGAGCCAGCTTATAAACAAGCCAGGCTTATATTCAGGACCAGCTTATAAACAAGTCAGGCTTATATTCAGGACCCAGCATATAAACAAGTCAGGCTTATATTCAGGACCCAGCTTATAAACAAGTCAGGCTTATATTCAAGACCCAGCTTATAAACAAGTCAGGCTTATATCGAGGACCCAGCATATAAACAAGTCAGGCTTATATATTAAGCACACAGCTTATAAACAAGCCAGGCTTATATTCAGGACCAGCTTATAAACAAGTCAGGCTTATATTCAGGACCCAGCATATAAACAAGTCAGGCTTATATTCAGGACCCAGCTTATAAAGAAGTCAGGCTTATATTCAGGACCCAGCTTATAAACAAGTCAGGCTTATATCGAGGACCCAGCATATAAACAAGTCAGGCTTATATATTAAGCACACAGCTTATAAACAAGTCAGGCTTATATTCAGGTCCCAGCTTATAAACAAGTCAGGCTTATATTCAGGACCCAGCTTATAAAAAAGTCAGGCTTATATTGAGGACCCAGCTTATAAACAAGTCAGGATTATATTGAGGACCCAGCTTATAAACAAGTCAGGCTTATATAATAGGTCTGACTAATCATCAGAATAAGTATTTTGCATTTTTGTGATATATTTTTTCTAACGATAAATTCTTTTTCCTTATCAAAAATTTATATATTTACTTGATGTATCGAATCTATATAATTAATCTTTTTCACTCAGCTAAAACTGAGAATAGTGTATATTGTACATAATGTCTCTGGCTGAATAAACATATTTAAAACAAAACAAGTGCAAATTCCACATTTTATAATTTACCACATTTTATAAGTTACCTAATATTTCCTGCGCCTTTGCTGCACATCTCTTAACCTTTAAATTGCCTCTTCCTACTTTCAGCAAAAGAGTTTCAATTTCAAATCCAGATATTTCTTTTCAACTTTGATGAAAGTTTTCATGTGTTTGAATCCAGAGCCTCTGTTACATTATTCAGCTTTTTCTCGTTCTTGGAGTTTAAAGATGTTTCAGCGAGTCCTACTACAGGAACGGTGACATCTGTACCTTAGCCTTAGTTTCCCATACATAAACCTTTTATTATTATTAACAACTTTTATTCAGACATATAGCATCAGTTGGCTGGGTCCTTAATATAAGCCTGATTTTTTTATAAGGCCTAAATCTATTGCACAATAATAAACCAAAAATAGAATCTACAAAATATCATATGACAATACCTAATTTTAATCAGGTTGAAGAAATGTCTATTTAATAGGTGATGTCACGCAAAAAAAGTATTTCAAAGTCGCAGAAAGTTGATTTTTCATACAAGCACACAACAGTTGTTTTTAACTATAGGAGCAGAGACTGTGGGCTTTTGTTATACAGTAGGCTCTTCCATCTATAGGTCTCATATTTAACTAAATATTATATATATTCACCTACAATTGTCTCAATACATATTTATATATTTATATAACTCCCCTTTCTACCAGCCTCCCCCTCATCTCATCCCATTCTCATAACTTTCTCCCTTTTTTTCCCTTATCATCATGTATAAGATATCCAGACATTGTAACTGAACTGTGACATTTTTTACTTCATACACATCTTTGTAACCAAATGTAAAACTAAAAATTCAGGGTGTAGTGGAATACTGGATCTGATCCGAGCTACATTAAGGATGGCCAATGCCAGTTTATTTAACCTGAATAAAATTCGTCCCCCCCAAAAAATATATAGATCCTTCTTGATCATGTTTGCTTGCTGCATAATAGCTAGAAACATAGTTATGCAAGAGTGCATAAACAGAACAGATGCGACAGAGAAAGGACATCAGGAGGCCACATGTGGTCGTTATAATTATACACATCTAAATGCATAAATATCCATACGTATACTTATCTAACGCTATATTATCTCCGCATCTTCATGCATAGTTCAGCGACCAAAGTGATGTGAGAAAGGAAAGAGAGATAGTCTCATCCTGCTCCTGCTCCTACTTCTACTCCTCCTCCTCCTTCTGCTCCTCCTCCTGCTTCTCCTCCTGCTCCTGCTCCTACTTCTACTCCTCCTCCTCCTTCTGCTCCTCCTCCTGCTTCTCCTCCTGCTCCTGCTCCTACTTCTACTCCTCCTCCTCCTTCTGCTCCTCCTCCTGCTTCTCCTCCTGCTCCTGCTCCTACTTCTACTCCTCCTCCTCCTTCTGCTCCTCCTCCTGCTTCTCCTCCTGCTCCTCCTCCTCCTCCTGCTACTCCTCCTGCTCCTCCTGCTCGCTCCTACTCCTCCTCCTCCTCCTGCTACTCCTGCTCCTACTCCTGCTCCTCCTCCTGCTACTCCTGCTCCTACTCCTGCTCCTCCTCCTGCTTCTCCTCCTTCATGGGGGGAAGAACTCCCATAATTCCATGCGAATCAAGATACACGATAGCGGACATGCAATTCCCCTATTACTAATACAGAGTTCCTTTCACTATTTCCTAGATGCCCCTAGTATAGAAGACTATGAAAATATGAACATTAGTTATTGTATGTGGTATTATAAACGATTGGTTGAAATCGTCCCAAAATACACTAAACAGATTAATGACCTCTGTTTGGGACAGGTATCAGACCCCGGGCGCTATCAACAGCCTGAGCCCTCTCCTTGTCCTCGTCATCTATTATTAACCCTTTGTCCCTGTCATCTATTATTAAACCTTTATTCTGTATGTATACAATGTTAACACTAGTTCACCTGACTGGAGGTTTACCTGTGGGGCGTGGGGGGGGGGGGGAGGGGATGAAGCTGCCGAAGCTAAGCCAAGGTTTGAACCCACAATATGCCACTTAATTGGCTGACCCAGCACTTTAGATCTCTCGGCCTCCCAATATCACCTTCATCTTTTCCAGACAAAATGCAGACAAAATGCATGTGTGAGAGGCCCAGGCAGAGGGTGCTCCTGCTCCTGCTCCTGCTCCTCCTGCTCCTCCTGTTCCTCCTGCTCCTCCTGCTCCTCCTGTTCCTCCTGTTCCTCCTGTTCCTCCTGCTCCTCCTGCTCCTCCTGCTCCTCCTGCTCCCCCTGCTCATCCTGCTCCTGTTCCTCCTGCTACTCCTGCTGCTCCTGCTCCTGCTGCCCCTGCTCCTCCCTCACATGCTCCTCCTTCACCTCTGCTCCTGCTCATCGTCCTCCTGCTCCTCCTCCTTCACCTGCTCCTCCTCCTCCTACTCCTACTCCTCCTGCTGCTGCTCCTCCTCCTCCTCCTTCACCTGCACCTCCTTCACCTGCTCCTCCTTCACCTGCTCCTACTCCTACTTCTCCTCCTGCTGCTCCTCCTGCTCCTCCTCCTCCTGCTGCTCCTCCTGCTTCCCCTTCACCTGCTCCTACTCCTACTTCTCCTCCTGCTGCTCCTCATGCTCCTCCTCCTCCTGCTGCTCCTCCTGCTTCTCCTCCTCCTCCTCCTGCTTCTCCTCCTCCTCCTCCTGCTTCTCCTGCTGCTTCTTCTCCTCCTCCTGCTCCTCCTTCACCTGCTCCTGCTTCTCCTGCTGCTTCTGCTCCTGCTCCTGCTCCTGCTCCCCCTTCTGCTCCTCCTTCTCCTGCTCCTGCTCCTGCTCCCCCTTCTGCTCCTCCTTCTCCTGCTCATCCTGCTACTCCTGCTCCTGCTTCTCCTGCTGTTCCTACTCCTCCTCCTTCTGCTCCTCCTCCTGCTCCTCCTTCACCTGCTCCTACTTCTGCTCCTCCTCCTGCTACTCCTGCTCCTCCTCCTGCTCCTCCTTCACCTGCTCCTACTCCTGCTCCTCCTCCTGTTCCTCCTCCTGCTCCTCCTCCTGCTCCTCCTCCTGCTCCTCCTCCTCCATGGGGAAATACATATAATGGAAACACAAATGATGGACTTATGGCGAGTGTAAACAGCGTCTGTCAACTGGGATCCCTGCCACTTGCTCGTATATGTGTGAAAGAGCTGGTGGGTGAAAGTGTAGGGGGGAGTTGAGGGTTTACAATGGGGTGCATGGTAAAAAAAGACACTTGTGTAGAAAAAACATGAAAAATGCATGTTATTTATATATAAAAGATACTTTATTTGCACTTGTATATAAAAGATAACAATACCAATCATAATTTTCCAAATCAATCATATATGGAAATAGGTCAACATTATCTGCATTGGGAAGTCTTCCGGATGGAGTTTCTATCTCTATCTCTAACATCTTCTGTTAACATGATACATATAATGTGTATAAATGTATACGACATTATATTTGTATAAATAAATGTAGTCGTCTCTTCTTAGGGGATTGATAGCCGTGCAGTATTTAGCATTTACTGTTCGTGTAGGGCTTACCTGACTACATGTCTACCTTAGGTATGAATAAATAGTGTTTTGAATTGAATTGAATTACTAGTAAAATAGTTAAATAAAGTCCTTAGGATGACCTCAGTAATGCATAGGCATATTCAGTACCCGGTCTTGAAATTTGGTAAATGAATCCATACCACTTGGAGTATTACGCAATCAACAAATGAAAACATTCCTGAAAAGTATTCTTAGATTTATTTTTAAAAGAAAATCTCTTTTTTATGAACATATACCTTTCCGTGACGCATCACAAATACAGAAGCAGCAGAGGGGTTGGTTGACTGTTGTGTGACCCCACTGGCTAGCTTGACCAGTGAGTGACCAGTATGGGTGCGTGTGGAGGGATGCCAATAAGCACATGTAGAGTGGACACTGGTCAAACACTGACCACCTGCTGCATATACCCCCTATAGACATGTTGGTATAAGCCTCTTGTCTTACTCGGACCGCTCAATGGTAAGCAGTAACTATTTGATCCACTCTTAAACCTTGGTATTATACCTTAGATTTATACCTGCGTCAAAGGGAAAAAGTGGGAAATGAACCTTTTTGAACCTTTTTTTTATTTTCAACGACCATAAAGCATCTAATATTTAAAAGATGAACTATTTCTAACTGCGATATATTTATAATACATGAATAGTTGTATTGCATTCCTTTTTGTGCACACAACATAACAAAAGTCAACAAAAGCTGATTGGAATTCCATCGGCTATAGCATTGGGTGTTTATTATACCTGTCTAGCAGGTAATATGAAACCCCATAGGCTACATCATTGGGTGTTTATTATACCTTTCTAGAGGGTAATATGGAATGTCATAGGCTACATCATTGGGTGTTTATTATACCTTTCTAGAGGGTAATATGGAATGCCATAGGCTACATCATTGGGTGTTTATTATACCTTCCTAGCAGGGAATATGAAACACCATAGGCTACAGCATTGGGTGTTTACTATACCTTTCTAGAGGGTAATATGGAATGCCATAGGCTACATAATTTGATGTTTATTATACCTTCCTAGCAGGTAATATGAAACCCCATGGGCTACAGCATTGGGTGTTTATTATACCTTTCTAGAGGGTAATATGGAATGCCCCTCTCAGGGCAGTTGTAGTTATTCCAGGGCAGTTGTAGGTCTACCAGGGCAGTTACAGCTCTACCAGGGATGTTATAGCTCTACCAGGGATGTTATAGCTCTACCAGGGCAGTTATAGCTCTACTAGGCTTGTTATAGCTCTACCAGGGCAGTTACAGCTCTACCAGGGATGTTATAGCTCTACCAGGGCAGTTATAGCTCTACTAGGCTTGTTATAGCTCTACCAGGGCAGTTATAGCTCTACCAGGGATGTTATTGCTCTACCAGGGCAGTTATAGCTCTACCAGGGATGTTATAGCTCTACCAGGGCAGTTATAGCTCTACCAGGGCAGTTATAGCTCTACCAGGGATGTTATAGCTCTACCAGGGCAGTTATAGCTCTACCAGGGCAGTTATAGCTCTACTAGGCTTGTTATAGCTCTACCAGGGCAGTTATAGCTCTACCAGCGCAGTTATAGCTCTACTAGGCTTGTTATAGCTCTACCAGGGCAGTTATAGCTCTACTAGGCTTGTTATAGCTCTACCAGGGCAGTTATAGCTCTACCAGCGCAGTTATAGCTCTACTAGGCTTGTTATAGCTCTACCAGGGATGTTATAGCTCTACCAGGGCAGTTATAGCTCTACCAGGGCAGTTGTAGGTCTACCAGGCTTGTTATAGCTCTACCAGGGATGTTATAGCTCTACCAGGGATGTTATAGCTCTACCAGGGCTGTTATAGCTCTACCAGGGATGTTATAGCTCTACCAGGGATGTTATAGCTCTACCAGGCTTGTTATAGCTCTACCAGGGATGTTATAGCTCTACCAGGGATGTTATAGCTATATCAGGTTAGGTATAGCTCTACCAGGGATGTCATAGCTCTCCCAGGTTAGTTATAGCTCTACCGGGGCTGTTATAGTATTAGATTGCATATTGTACTCCAGCAGCCCCTCGATGTCATTAATCCTAAAATAGTCCTGCTTCAGAGAACAACAGTTCATCCTTACAATCCCAAACAACCAGACCCAACCCAAACAGGCAAATTGTATTATTGGTTCAGCTGGCAGATCCCACAACCTACAGGCCACTAACATAGAGCATTGCCATGGCAACATTCTTATGCAGAGACAGATTCCATTCCACATTTCTCCACTTGTGACAAGCGCAGTGGAGCTGTCACAGAGTGTGACAGTGCTGACAGAATTGACAGGACAAGTGACAGTCCCAAGACAGTGATTCATGTCAGCTGTGTTGCTACAGGGCCAAGGTACGTCTAGGGATGCCTCAAGGTCACTCGGGACTGTCAATCATTTGGACCTTACATAAGCTCCACCCACCTCATGAATATTCATGAGTACAGCTAAACAGGCAGTGAGCACGCTGGTTTTGCTTTTGCAGGCCGTCTTTCCTTTCTCCTGCACAATTGTTCTACATTTTTTTAAAAGATTTCCTTTATAGTATACTCGGTTGACAACTCTCTGGGTGCCGTTGTTCAATTGACCCAGTATTGTTGTGTTGAACTAAACAGAGAGTACGCAGTTTGATACCTACAAATAACTACTAAATAAGAGACACCTATTCCATCTTTAGATGTTAGCCCCATCACAAAATGTTATCATTGAATGTTTATGACTTAGTAAATGGAATTAATTTAAGAATAAACTTTGTCCAAGCCACCTCTGGTTCTCAGATGTGGATATTTTCCATGCATGGGGATACCGTTATTTCACTTGTGTTTCTATAACAGAAATATTGGGTGTAGGTTATACCATAGAGATGGGTGTTAGGATATTGTTGGTACATTCAGGTTAGGTATCTTTACCGTTATCCCATTAATCGCTCACTCCTCATTTTACTGGCCAAACATATACGCGATACCGATGTTACCATGCGTTGCCTGATTTTAAATCACTCAACCTTAGAACATTGAATGAAACAATGCTTATCAAAATAGGAGATATTCCAGGCTGTACTAGTATTACGTTTTCATATAGACATATAACAGCAGCAGAATATTGATAAATGCAGTCCTGTAAGTCATAGTATGAGTACATTTGCTGAGATCATTTTCGTTATAATGACTGCGAATGCAGTTTTAAGAGTGAGCAAGTTTCCAACATTGTATCCATAATTAAAACAATGCTCACAGAATAGTCTATATCCCATGCTGTACAAGTGGGAGATGCCGCTTTAAATGATGTGCTTTTGTAATCCCCCACCATTGATGAGACCAGCCAGGTTGGATTATCCACGCGGCGGGAGGATCCAAGACGAAAGCCAGTAAATCTTAATCTACCCCGCCATATCAGGGCGAATAAAAACTGCACTCCAAGGTCAGGGGGAGGGTGGGTGGGTGGGTGGGGAGAGGGTGTTGTGGGGGAGGGGGGCGGAGGTACTGCAACTACTCCTCTGTTGTCATCTGAATGTAATTTCATTAGATGTACCAAGCACGGATAATATCGAAGGGGGAGTTTTTATGGTTCTGTAGGGCGATTGAGGAAATAGTTTGAGCTCTTTATAATATCAAGTACAAGGCCTTTGAACCCCGTCCCCTTTGAACCCCTGCCCCCTGAGCCCCACAGTTTCCTAATCATCGGGGCCCCATCGGCCCCTTCAGTTCCCCCCTCAGCCCTCTCAGTCCCCCTCAGCCCCCTCTGCCCCCCTCAACCCCTCTCAGTCCCCCTCAGCCCCCTCTGCCCCGCTCAACCCCTATTAATTCCCCTCAGCCCCCTCTGCCCCACTCAACCCCTATCAATTCCCCTCAGCCCCCTTTAATCCTCATTAGCCCCCGTCAGAGCCATTCAGTTTTCCCCTCAGCACCCCCTCAGGTAGTTGGACGAGGCCTAGTGTCTGCACAAGGACAATGCTGACTACAGCACAATGGAGGGCCTAATGCCTGCATGATAAATCTGCCCCACTTTTGCTCCTGCACTGGGACAAGCAGGAGTAATAGGGGACTTGCAGTTGCCACCCTGCAGGTCTCACACATGGAAGGCATGGATCATAACACTGCATTCTCATCTATTACCACTAAAATGAAGACTTTTTGTTCCCTTCTTGAACCCACCTGAAGTCATCTGACTCACAGTTTAGAGGATTTTTGTATTTTGTCTTTGCTACAGGGCTTCATAAAATCCACATTTAAATTTCCGAGTTGGTCCTGGGTAAGCCCTTAAAGTGCCTTTCTGACTCTTTTTCTCCCTTCTCCTTTATGTCTATTTCCTGGGTATGATCATAAACTGCCTCCCTCTCAGCTCTCCCGCCCTTGATATAAGCTTCAATGTGTTGATAAGGGCGTAAAGTAACCTATCTCACTCACTCACCTTTAAAATTCACAGACTTATACATCATGTTATGTAATCATGACATAACAATGGGTAATCAGTTCATGATTATTAACTACTATTATTTATTATTGTTATTATTATTTATTCATATTCGAAATTAGTAGTATGGATTATATCAAGCAGCACTTTATTGTAATATTTACGGTAAAATGTGAGGTTTCAGGTAACTCAGGTATATCTATTATATTATGCCAACCAATCAGCAATAGCCACGTGGATCAATACCCAGCTATAGATCAATACACCATTAAAACATTCATTCTAGATCTCTTTCTCTTTCCTTCAATAGCTCTACAATATTTCATATAAACATAAGCATTACAAATATCCATATAACCAGACCTGCCAAGCTAATCTCCTGCGATGACTTCACTTATTATCACTCACCTGTGACTGTTTTAGCTACGCCTATTTAACTTCGAATTTTTGCAGCAGAATAATGATAAATTCAGACCTACACATCTTAATATGAGTAAATTTGGTAATATTGTATTTGTCATAATAGCTCAGATTTAAATTAGGCACTGTTAAAACACACCACGTCAGTAATCTGTGAATCAGTAGTTTAATTTTGATATGTTCCCTAAGGTAGGGGAAGCAAGTCAGGAGGCAGTATGTAAATAGGCTCCATATCCAGGCACACCACTGCTGGACCTGTATATTACTGCTGTACTATATGGGTAAGATTTTCAGAAAACGTACAATTGGCTGCTGTACACATTTGGTAAATTAGGCTAAATTAGGCTGGAATTTGGTCAATAGTAGGTAAATGCAGGTATATTTGGCATTGCATTGACGCTAGCAATCTGGTTGGTTAGGTTGAACTGTCTTTTGAATTTTATTTTTGTCTGAAATTTGGGTTATTTGAGAAGATTGGCGAAGTTGCAGTGTACAGTTTCTGAAAATCTGACACATATGAGGTCCCCTATTATTGCAGCGCTTACCTGGCCATTCAATATATTCAGATTTTGTTTGTTTCTAATATTTTTATTTCTACAAAGTAAAAGTATGGAAATTCTTGTGAAAAAACATTTTAAACTATCAATATTCAAGAAATATGCTGTCTAATTGATTCTAATTAATCTTATTCCTTCAGAATCCCACTAGCACAAAAAGTAGTTCCTCTCATAGCTTTGTTTACATCATGACGTTCCCTCAGATAATGCGTCATTGTTACTTGCATAACAGCCACACTGAATCAGGGTTATTTTTACATTTTCTGTATTTTCTGAGCCTTCTGAAAGTACTAGGTTAAAACTTTGTGAAAAAAGTTTGACATTCGTGCTACCTTTGTTATTTTGACGTCTGCTTGTGCATTAATATATGGGTCAGATTTTCAGAAAATGTACAATTCACCTTCACCAATCTTCTCAAATAACCCTAATTTTAGAGGGAAATTAAGTTCAAAATGCACTTCCACGTAACCAAACAGATTGATAGAATCAATGCAATGCCAATTATACTCGAATTTACCTTGTATTGACCAAATTGCAGCCTAATTTAGCAGAATTTACTAAATGTGTACAGCTGCCAATTGTACATTTTCTAAAAATCTGACCCATATATATTTGTTGCTGTTTGAGTGATGAGGCAAGGGACTACTTCTAATTTCCGTACACTGGGGGTGTGGTGTATGACACACCGTACACTGCAACCTCAGATACATGCAGTGTACAATGCTAAAGGTATAGGGACAATGCAGCAAGGGTGGAATAAAACCTCTATGTTAATCACCAATCAATATGGAGGAGAAAACGTACATTTATATTTGTATCATATTATGTTTAAAACAACATGCTTGGATTAAGGGTCAAGGGGGGGGGGGTGTATTTAATTAGCCTTTTGCTAACCCTCACTTAGGGAAACTACAATAGAATAACATATCTTAAACCGAATTGATGTGACTGATAATTGTCACTGGATACTTGTTATCCTGTCCTGCACTGTCCTCTACCTTTTTTCCCTCAGCTGATTTGGCTTCAAATTCTTGTATAAACATACAAAAGTAGCAGAATACTGATCAATTCAGTCCTATAAGTCATAATATGAGTAACTCTTGTATGAACATATAACAGCAGCAGAATATTGATACACCCAGTCCTATAAGTCATGATATGAGTTATGAGTAACTTTTGTATGAACATATAACAGCAGCAGAATATTGAAAAATTCAGTCCTATAAGTCATAATATGAGTAACTCTTGTATAAACATATAACAGCAGCAGAATCTTCATAGGCCTGCTTCCTGTCCTATAAGTCATAGTATGAGCAACTCTTGTATATATTATAAACATATAACAGCAGCAGAATATTAATACACCCAGTCCTATAAGTCATAATATGAGTAACTCTTGTATAAACATATAACAGCAGCAGAATATAGAAGGAATCCACCAAGGGTGGAGGCGGGAAGGAGTGTACACGCCAAGGTGCAAGGAAGGATCCCGAGGGCGCATTGCGCCCGAGGGATCCTTCCGCACCGAGGCGTGTACATTCCTTCTGCCGACACCCGAGGTGGATTCTGGATTTATTCCACCCTTTTAGAAATAAAATTATAAGGATTAACGAAAAGAAACAATTTTAAACCATTAATAATCAAGAAAAGGTATGCCTAATAATCTTTTTCCCTCTCAAAATCCTGTGCGCACAAAAATTAGTCCTTCTCATTGACAGTCAGACTAGGAACTCCCGTTGCCAACGTCGCGTTGCAACCTGAAAACGACGCACGTTTTCACATGATAATGCACTCGTGTAGATTTCCTAAGCTGCAGCATGGATTACCGTAACTATTTTCGATTCTCCTTCAGTCCTTTTCACAGCTTTAAATCTTTTAAAACCACGAGTAATGGCTTTGTAATGGGTAGGCTTTGATAAACATGAAAGTATTTTAGTTTTATTTCCTTTATTTGATTGATATTCTACTGCTCTTTCTGAGTTGACACACACACGCCGTAGCCTACGCTGTTTTCTGTGTACGCGTAGATGAAGAGCAGCCTATGGCTATGCAAAATAAATAGGCCTACAAAACATCGATATCTAGACTTATGCACAGAGCTATGCAGGGAAACTTAAAATATAGTATCTTATAGGATCAATTTGATGCACGGGCTAATTATCTAATTGCAGGGGGCATTATTTGTTTTATAATCCTAACTTTTGCAGCAAGCTCCTTCGATGAGAAACATTGTTTACATTCTGCTACGCATAAACATGGTCAATACACGCTATGATGAATAAAATTAGTTAATGAAATAAATTATCATCATCGATATACTTGAGCAAAATCACATTTTTACATATGATTCTTCCATTGAACTTTTCATTTTGAGTAGGCCTACCTAGCTTTATTATTTTGAGAGAAAATCGAGAAAACGATCAATGGTTTACCGAGCTTTGCAAAATCTTTTGCTGTTCAAGTGATGAGGCACAGGACTACTTTTGGTTTTCCGTACACTGGAGGTGTGGTGTACAACACATCGTACACTGCAACCTCAGGTACATGCAGTGTACGATGCTGAAGGTATAGGGACGACACAGCAAGGGTGGAATAAATTAATACACCCAGTCCTATAAGTCATAATATGAGTAACTCTTGCATAAACATATACCAGCAGCAGAATATTGATACACCCAGTCCTATAAGTCATAATATGAGTAACTCTTGTATGAACATAAAACAGCAGCAGAATATTGATAAATGCAGTCCTATAAGTCATAATATGAGTAACTCTTGTATAAACATATACCAGCAGCAGAATATTGATACACCCAGTCCTATAAGTCATGATATGAGTAACTCTTGTATGAACATATAACAGCAGCAGAATATTGATAGATTCAGTCCTATACGTCATGATATAAGTAGATTTGGTGAGATTTTGTTCTGCCTTAAACCTGAGCATACAGCTTTAACAGGTGATTCCAGGGAAGGTGACTGATATGAAGGACACAAGGTGGACCTGTGATCCACACCTAGTTCGTCACAACCTTAGAATTGGTGTCAAGATGGTACATGAACTGCATTTGCCCCTGCTCGCTCTAACCCCCACCTAAACACCTTCCTCCCTGTCACCCTCAGTCTGAGCACGCCCTACAGTAATATGGCACCACACATTGAATATGAGATGCCTGGCTATTAGAAAAATCTGAGGTGAGAAAGTGTAACTCAGGAGTGATGTCAGTCTGGGAGACAGCTAGAGCACACATCCTACACAACGTCTCTTAGCAAGACCTTTGTCGTTACAAATAGGTATTGATGTATATTATTCAAATCATTCAATTGTATAAACTTCACCCTTCCCTCCCTGTATGTAGTAGACCTTCGCAGAAACATCATCCATCCATGTATGGTATTTCATATATGAATAATTTTCCTTTTGAAACACTACACAGGATCGGCAATTAATTAAATTGTGGGGAAAGCAACCAGAATGAGCTTTATATTGAGAAAAATAAAATGTAAATCAATTAATAATTTTCATGAGTAAAGTAGGGCTCTTCCCTTACGTAGAAAAGCTAGCTTTGTTGTGATAATGTGAAAACAAGTCATCGGAACATCACTGGGCAGGTGAACTGTGGTTTCTGGAACTGTAATCATAACTAGAAGTTAACCCGTTATATATGATGTGTTTCAAGAAAATGAGTCATAAGTCGCAAAATTGATATTTTTCAAAGTGTTTTTTTACAAGATCTCTTTATTGAAATCTTCTGATTTTTGGAGGGTTTAGCACTCATATTCATGTAAATCCAGGTAACAAATTTCGGGACATTGTATTAAATATATTCTTTCGTTTTGAAGACATTTTGTATGAAGTATATTTAGTTACTTTACTGGTAATTACCCATCCAGAAATATAGCAAACCATTTTTTTCAAAAATAAAAATATCAAACTTGAAATATAGAAATACTTATTAAACATCCTAGTGTTTACATTCATTGGAATTAGTTTGACCTCCCCTTTTCAAATATGGTGATATCTCAAAATCAATATTTTCCGACTTATGACCTATTTTCCTAAAACGGATCACATATGTTAATGTAAAAGGGTCGTGCCTGAATAAAACTATCTGGTCCAGAGAAACATAGTATGCAATATCAGACCATATCTTGATGTTTCTGCAACAATGCGGCCATCCTGATATGAACCATATAATTATACCAAATGAAATTACCAATTGTACTAAATACCAGTCTTAAAATTTGAAATACCTGAAAGCAAAGGTTGATATTTTGCGAATTAAAGAAAAATGAAGCCCCAAGAAACAAAGTGACAAAATACTTCCTGAGCAGGGATTCGTTCGCACAACCCTTTGAATGGGAGTCGGGCGCGTTACCACCAAACCATGCATCCAAGTGTGAAATTCTGTACATATACAAGGGTCAGATTTTCAGAAAATGTACAATTGGCAGCTCTACACATTTAGTAAATTCTGCTAAATTAGGCTGCAATTTGGACAATACTAGGTAAATTCGAGTATATTCGGCATTGCAGTGATTCTAGCAATCTGTTTGGTTAGGTTAAACTCTATTTTGAACATTATTTACGTCTGAAAATTGGGATATTTGAGAAGATTGGCGAGGTTGAATTGTACATTTTCTGAAAATCTGACCCACATGTACATGATCACAGGGTGTGGGAGGCAGGCGGGGTGGAGAGGAGCAGGAGAGGGAATGAACTCATCATTCTACATAGGCTTTTATAACAAAATAGAGCAAGTAAATAGCCATCCTAACATTGCATACTTTTTAGATGAGACTTCCATCCACTGGGTGATAATTGTACATAACTAGAGCAGCTTATTTTACAGATTAGTGATGATTAATTACAGATTAGTAATGATATAATATAAATTATATGATAAATATATATCAAGGAGATGGATTGACCCCCGAAAAGGACAGTTGAGACATGAAACATTGATGAAACAAATTACAACTTTTTTAAGTTGCGACTCGACTGGACTGCTCATATCAGTGTGCATGGTTTGGCTATTGGTTTGCTTCAACATCCACTCAAATCAAACACATCGGATGTTGTTTTGTTTTTTGTTTTTTAAAATATAGGGTATTTTTATTCTGAAAAAGAAGAAGACGACAAGAATCGCAACCCTTTTTAAATATTAAAGGCCTATTACTAAAAGGGGTTTTCAAGCAATATATAATATCTGTAATTTCACTACTTTTGCGTTTGTATCCATCCATGGTGGCTTATTTCTCAGATCTTGATGGTTGCAGATATTTATTTTTACGCATCGGATGTTAGTGTCAATGTCCTGAGGGCTCCCAAAGAACTATACATAGCACTTTGAGCAATTAAACTTGACAGCTCTTGCTTCAGTCTATGTCCTCTTGCTTCACTCTATGTGCACTTCTAAAAAATAAAGCAAACCATTGCCGTACATGGGTCAGATTTTCAGAAAATGTACAGTAGTCAGCTTTACACATTTAGTACAACTGCCAAATTAGGCAGCAATTTAGACATGACTATATGAATTTGGGTATATTCGGCATTGCATTGATTCTAACAATCTGTTTGGTAAGGTTGAACTGTATTTTGAACTTTATTTTCGTCTGCAATTTGGGTTATTTGAGAGGATGATCGATAGTGAAGGTGAATTGTTTCTGACGACTTTACCCACATTCAGAGCAGCACAGTGGAGTCGTTGCTTTAGTGTGAACCCTATAATCTAAGATTACAGCAGGAAAGTTCTTAGTTTCACAGCACTGACTATTATCTATATCATGTTTTGGGGGGATTTACTTTAATAATGAATACCCAGTCATACTACTAGAGAGTCAGTGAGTATCTGCTAGGGTAGAGATGAGGGGAGAGGAAAGTGGAGAGGTGGTGAGAGAGGCCAGACAATGGGGCCAGCAAACCAACAAGTGAAACCAGAGCCATCTATCAATAGTCTCTGGTACTGACCGGAAATGAATAGTAGCTCACTATATAACACTGGTTAAACTACCTGCTAAGCCCTAGATCTCTCTAGGTGTACTGGTATAAGGGCTGTCTCTAGGTGTACTGGCATGAGGGGTTGACTCAATAAGCTGGCTTTGTAATTGCAAGGTACAGAGTTCAGTTTTCTCAACAAGAAATGTTGGTGTAGACCAAGGAAAGAACTGTTTCCCTCGATAGAGCCCCCCACCCACCCCCACCTTACCCCCACTACCCCCTCCCCTTTCCCCAAATTGGCACAGGGAAAAGCGTAGTCCAGGACTCAAAAGTACAGTTTGCGTTACTAAAGTGGTTTAATTTCCGTTTATATTCACATGTGTCCTGCGGCCATAACATATTGACTAAGATACATCTAGACCTATAAGGAAAGGGGTTTATTTCTGCTTTTCTACTTTATTTTAATGGATTCAGTGTGGAAGAAGCGTTTTCAAACACCAGCAGAATTGTCAACGTGTCATAGTTAAAATCACACTGACAGTTGTCAAAGGTCATGCCCTTTCTGAATTTCAACATCTTGGCATTGTATTTCGAGTAAAAATAGCAATTTTTATTACTTTGCGGGAGCGTAAAACCCCCACTATGCTATGCTTTGTCATCCCTGTAATCGACGCTGGGTTGGGAATAACTTGAGATTCATACTGGTGTAGGTATAGTGATCTTTATTTGGGTTTCTCTGTTACACCTTGAAACACCGTGAAATCTATAAAATATAGTCAACATTTCCTTTAGATAAAATACATAGCACTCTTATGAAACAGTTCTTTGTCTAATACTATAAAAACATTTCCCTTAAACAAAGGGCATAAACACATGTGAATGAAACTCTATAAGAACATCAATAATTGAATAATTGAACAAGACTTCCTTGGATGCATTTAAAGCATAAAGAACATATATCTGAATCAATATAATTTCCAATAAGGAAATATGCACCATATCTCTAACTATAAATCTTTGGACCTAGCTGGACCTATTAAAGCTGAATCAGAAGTCTCTTACTCTCAGCACCAGTTTGCATAATAAACCCTTTACTCTGACTAGGTCTTATGTATAGAATAATAGATCTGAACTTCAATAGCACACAAATATGACTTACAATACAACTTACAATACAACTTGCACCAAATAATCTGACTTAGATTGTAGTTTAAACCTTAAAACACAATGTGATTTGGTGAGTATGGCTTCACTCCAATGAATGGGCAGCTATAATGCTTAATACACAAACCTTTAACTTTCCCTAACTTTAGTTACAATAAACATACAACCTCTGATCATTGTAATACAATAAACATACAACAAGTTTTACATAATAAAGTAACATACCGTGTCAGCCTATTCATACCAGCAGTAGATTAAGTTTCCTTTGTTACAAAAGTAGGATCATGCAGGAGCTGATCTGGAGACATCCTGTCTCTACTGTCTCTGTTGTGTGAATGAGGGGAATTCGAATTTCGGCGCGAAATGTGAGCGTCGATTAGCGGGAGGTCATGTGACCAGACCAAGACCCCTTATAGCAGTAAAAATAAACAATAATATTCGGAAATATACCTAAGCTTAATAAGGATAATATAATCCCATATTAACGGGTTAGAATATAACAGACAATGATTAAACAATGTTTTAATTACACAAAGTTTAGAACTCAGAAAAAGCTGTAAAAATCGGTAAATGTTAGCCAATACGCGTGGGCGATAATAGAAGAATTTCGCGCGGCCGTTACAATCCCAAACAGACAATGACATGTCTGCTACATTAATCCAATTAATTAATTGATTAATTAATATTTGTACATGATCTTTATTACTTTACTTTAGTTTACTTTACTATTCTTTGCATGATGTTTTATGTAGATGCTTAGCAAAACCATAAATATGTTAATACAGAAATGAAAACACATCTCTATGCCGCTGCTAAGAATGTAGAAAAAAAGAAGACTTTAGTTTTGGTTTTTTTACGTAGACCAGGAGGATACTGGATGACCTGAAATTACATTTTAACCCTTGTGAATAAATCACTTTGAGAAAATATCAATTTCGCGACTTGTGATTCATTTTCCTGTAACACATCACATATAATATGGCTGGCGTGGGCGGTTGTTATGTTATTCATCGTCTGTTGTTAATCACTGTAATCTCTGTAATCACTGTAATCTCGGTAATCTCTGTATTAATAACAGACTTTCTCCCCATCCCTAACCTACACCCACACCAGTAGTATATGGAATAATACATGATATTAATGACCAGACTGGAGAATTAATCATACCTTGCCCAGCACAGTGATTCACATGGGAGTAATATAATGTGGATAATTGTAAAGGTCAATGACACTGCAACAAGCATATTAGATATTCACATATTTCTGTATCTTTATATCATGCTCTTTAAAGAAAAAAGCCTGTTATTTATGAACATTTCTTTTTACAAAAAAGGAACCTTTGGCTCCATTGAATAATAATAAAATAAGAAAGGCATTGTCTGGAAGACCTCTTTTTGAGATGATTACAACTTCTTTGTCGAAATTACACATAATGGCAAATACAGAATTCTCTGATCTTGCTTTCTGGAGATGTGAAGGCATTGTTAATCTCATAAATGGGTCAGATTTTCAGGAAATGTACAATTGGCAGCTCTACACATTTAGGAAATTCTGCTAAATTAGGCTGAAAAATGATGAATACCAGGCATATCTGGGTATATTTGGCACCGCATGGATTCAAAGTATCAGTTCTGTTATGTTAAACTGTATTTTGAAGCTTATTCTTGTCTTAAATGTGGGTTATTTGAGAGGATTGGTGAAGGTGAATTGTACATTTTCTGAAAATCTGACCCATATGCATGTAAACAATGGCAGGAGAGACGATGCAACAAGGTAATTTCATCATTTAAACATGGCAGTTGTGATATAACTTGGAGTGCAAATGTTGGCATCATCACTTTTGGCTTTGGCCATCAGTTTGATACATACATTTACATTCCTTATGTGTCTGATATGCTATTTCAGAACAACCACTCGGTGCATTCCATCTAAACAGACTACAATCTGGGACTTTCAAGGTGTATGCGAATGTTCAATGAAAAAAAAGAGTGTCCACTGACATTTTCACAAAATCTTCAGGGATTGAAAGAAATCGAAAAAAGGTATACCTCACCAACATTTTACAGTCGCTTGTAAATAACAGTACTTTAATACGTTTTACTTTATAAAAGAAAATTGTCCACTGACTTTCTACATATATGTATATCAGGTCATATGCTATACAGATTTAATGGAAAAAACATATGTCACCAGGCTAAAAAAAGGTGGGTTCATCTGAATTTCGCCATGTCACCCAAATTCAGTAATTACACAGTATAATCAATGATGATAAAATCTCAACACAAAAACACATCAAAAACTCAAAACAGATGTAACAGAAAATAAACCCTTTGTTGAAAATCATGCACAAAAACATCTAAACAATGATAACAAAGAAATTATATTTCAAGGGAAAAAATGAGCCGCTAGGTGACGTGTGTGTTGACACCCGCGTATATCTTTAAGGTAATGCTAGCATCACTATATAACATATGTGATTTGTTTCAGGAAAATGAGTCATAAGTCGGAAAAAATAAATTTTGAGATACCATTATATTTGAAAAGTTGAGATCAAGCCAATTCCAATGATAGTAAACAGTCTAATAATCTAATAAGTATTTCTAGATGTTAAGTTTGATATTTTCGTTTTTTTTAAAAAAAGTTTCAAATATTTCTAGGGGTCAATAAACAGTAAAGTAACTAAATCTAGTCCGTATGAGGACCTTTAAAACAAAAGGATATATTACATAGATTGTCCTGAACTTTGATACATCGATATATATAGCTATAAGCGATAAACCCTACACAAATTAAAACATTCTAATAATGTGATCTTGTGGAAAAAACACTTTGAAAAATATCAATGTTGCTTCAACTTATGACTCATTTTCTTGAAACACATCAAATATTATCCTGGCTGAATGGATTCCTGATTCCCCACCCACATATACAAGCCTACATGTATGTTATTATGTTTCTCTAAGCTAAAGGCAGCAGACTATAAGAAGGTGTGCAGGCTGCTGCTGTTGTGTAGGCGGTGGGGGAGCAGGTTATTATAGACTTGGCACAAGGTGCACCAGGCAGTTATGAGCAACTCAACATCTCATGTCTTCTTCAACAGCTCATGGGTGAGCGACTCAGGAAATGTACAATTTCACCAATCCTCTCAAATAAACACTAATTTAAGGCAAGAATTAGGTTCGAAATAGAGTTCAATGTTGAATTAAATTAAAAAGCGTTTTTGTATCTATATCTATAGATTTTGCACTACAATTTTAATATTAATTCACACCATATTTTTGCTAATATTAGTAATCCTCTCATTGCGTCCATGGTACCTCCCCTCATTGCATCCATGACAACTCCCCTCATTGCGTCCATGGTACCTCCCCTCATTGCGTCCATGGTACCTCCTCCCATTGCATCCATGGTACCTCCCCTCATTGCATCCATGGTACCTCCCCTCATTGCATCCATGGTACCTCCACTCATTGCATCCATGGTACCTCCCCTCATTGTATCCATGGTACCTCCCCTCATTGCGTCTATGGCAACTCCCCTCATTGCATTCTTTGCATCTATGGTTAATCCACTCATTGCATCCATGACAACTCTCCTCCATGTGTCCATGACAACTCCACTATTGGCGGGAGACTTCACATCCTGATTGTCTGTGACCCCGCACAAATGTCGTCTGGCCACAAGTATCCTTGTTTACCTATTCCTGTGGCCGCCAGAGCGCTGCTAAACAAGCCTCTGATACCTCCACGTTGTTCTATAGTTAGCACAAGTCAATGAACACTCACACTCACAAAAAAACCCACAAAAATTAAGTGAACACTTATTCTGAGATCCTAGAATGCCTTTGAAGTTACGCTCTTCTGAAGGTCGCTGGCAAGTAGCCGGTGAGTGGATGAGTAACGTGTCCTCCATCTCTGGCTCTGGGTTTGGATTAAAATTTGGCCAATTTATTTCCCTTTTTGTCTCTAAACCTTTGCCTAGTGGCTGTTGATGTATGAGTCATTTTCCAGAGGCATTTCTGTCAAAAGTCTGAGGTGGAGCTTTGACCTCTGGTATAATTCATACAAAGATCAAATTCCTTTATCAGGGGCCCGTTGCATAATAACTATTTAATATGTTCCTTCCTTAGCTGCTTTTTCTTGCTAAGCAACTGATGAATAACTGTCAGGGGTCTGTTAGGCAGACAATGTTAATTCAATAATCATTCCTAAAGCAGGAATGTCCTATCTAAGAAAGGAGAATGTCTTAGCAAGGAATGGATTTATTATGCAACAGGCTCCAGATGGCTTTCATGAGTCGAGTGTTAGAATGTGCTAGAGCCTTGGAAGTCCTATTGTATCTTAAGTATGCTTATGAGTGAAAGCTGCATTCACAGCTATTGCGACAAAACAAATCTTACCGAATCTTACTCATATTATGATTTATAACAGAAGTTAACAATATGCTGCTCCTATAGTCCAGTCAATCTAAGTGAAATTTGGGCAAAGGTAGGAACAAATTGCAAGAAATCATTTTTTTGCTGGATCATGTAGGGATGGTAGAGGACATTTACCAAAAAAAAGTCCCATGCCCTGGGCCTCTGCAAAGGTTCCCAAAATGGCCGCTAGGGGAACCCTCTTTCACTTTTTATTTTATAACCGCCGGAATATGAGATCTAGAGCTTAGGTCATATAAAACCATCTTTAGAGGACTTAATACTCTTTCGTTTCATATATAACATGTGTCTCTGGCCTTAATAGTCACCGAGATATGATACCTAAAAAATTAAGGTTTTTTTCGAAATATTTTGTTATCAACAATCAACTGGAAATATTTCATAGATGACGAATAGTAGCAGCCTAGGACTTTTAAATGGTTTGTAGGGAATAAAGTGACCTTACATTTGAGCTATAATTTATGTTTTTATCATGAGAATTCGATTTTCTAGAATTTTTTTCCCCAAAAAACTGTTGATCGATTATCTTGGATTTTGGTGGGAAATGGAGAAATTCCATATATATCAGCTATAATTTTCATAATATTTAATTGAAGGCATCAATCTTTCTGTTTTGAGTGCCCAAGAACCTATTGATGAGCTTCATTCTTTATTGAGACCAGAGATGCCCAAAATCCAAAATGGCGGCCACCCGAAAGTTGAAATTTTCGATTTTTGAGGTGAAATCTTGGGGAAAACATGAATGTATCATTTCTAATATGGATTTTTTCTGAACACAACCCACTTAGAAAACTTTTAATATGTGTAGACACTCTTAATTATTCCATTTCAGTTAAAAAATCTACAGTCATATGAACACACTGTGTGTTTTAAGCATGATTGGGCAGTAATTCCGCTAAATCAGTAAATATTTAAGATTAACCACAACTTTCATTTACACTGTATTTTATTATCAGAACTGTCATTATATGCTGTGTTATCAATGATTATATCTCATATCATATTAGAAATAATATCCATTGTCATTCAATGATCCAAATGGCAGCCATCTTGGATTTTAATGCAAAAATGCAAAAATACAACATATTCATTCAAAATTCTTTCTTTCAAGTTCATACCTTATATGAAGTTATAGTAGCTATATTCTGTTATTATGTACAACCCTTGCTTAGATGTGAAGCATAATATAGAATAGAAATAATTAAATATCATTAAATTCAATCTGCACAAGGGCCTTACTGTTTTGGCAAGCATATCCTTGGCAGCTCTTGCACATTGGAGAGCAGTTGTTTCCTGCATGTACACTTGGCCCCATCACAATCAGATGTTGTGTAATTTGACTGATTTGAGCAGTTCTGGAGGTCCCACAGGCATATCTGTAGGTATGGGCTCATATTGACCATTAACTAGTTTCCATCCCCAGTCAGCAGGATCTACGTCGTTTTCTGTCTATTCCTGAACCTGACAATACACTCTTTCTGAATGCCTGGACATGGCAGCTTTGGTAGGGGGCAAGTCCTTAGGGTGTATGAATGTACTGGTTTTCTTTTTCTCCTTGTACTTCTTGTAGCATAGTTTATCAAGGTCTTGATCTTCTTTCCTGCCTTTATGAACCTTGACCATTATATTAATGCTGGCATTGTGTACTTCCTCTTTGGAACTGTCTGTACTTGTAAAAGTGGCTATATCTGATTGAGAGTTCTTCTTGGTGTGCTTGTGTGCGCACATCGTGCTATACTGTACCTGCTTCTGGTAATGGCTTAATGGTAACGAGACCCAATCAGAGCCTTGAGGTTAATGCTAATGAGTTTGGAAATGACAATGCTAACAATGGGTATTGTGTTTACTGTTGCGTATGCAACTGTCCTGACTCTTCCCCTTGGACACTACCTGTTGAACTTGTGCTATCCGAGCTGGTGGCGTGCTTTTGTAATAAATTGGAATCCAACCATTCCACCACTTTCTTCATATTAGCTCTGTGAGAGAGCTGGCTATCTTCTGCAGATAGAGAGGGGGAGGGGGTCCTCAGTGGTGAGCATAGGTGTCTGATTGGTGGGAGCTGGTATTCCCAGCTGCATTTTCTCGCCATCTACACACGTCTTAATGTCCTTGTGAACTACTCTTACCTTTCCCCTCACAATCTCAGGTACCATTGCATCTGATCCAACTCCTCCTGGAGACAATGCCTCTGTCTTTGGCTGGTAGCACCTGCACCTTATCTTAGCTGGAGGAGGTGTAAAAGGAGGAGCAGGAATGGCATCAGCTGCTGTGGGTGGTGCATTTCTGAAACCAATTCTAGACAGGTGTTGCTCCTCTGGGGTAGCAACCCTCCCTCTCCGACAGGTTATGACCAACACATCAGACATGGCTACGTCCTCTTCCATGCTATCTCCATGTGCTGTCCTCCTATGATTTCTCATATCCTGTTGGCGGCCAGTCCTAAAAATCTTTGCACAGTCTCCACACTTTTTCCCCATTGTAAGGTTCTGATGTGTCCTCACGTGTTCAGCTAGTTTGCTGGCGCTGGGAAAAGTCCTGAGACACCCTTCATTTTATTCACTTAGTTTTGCCTTGCTTTTACTTTATTTTGTAATACGTAGCAGGCATGTCCAATATTAGACACTGTCTATATTTTAACTAGAAATAGATGTACAAATAATAGGGATAGCAAAATAAAACAAAATTTAAGGGATATTCGGAAGAGCTGTGACTGTCACAGAGATTATTCCTCTTTCCATAGGTTTCTCTCTTTTAATTCTACATTGTATGACAATTGTTGCAAATGTAATATGGAAATAAAAATCTATTATTATTATTAATAGCAGGCACAGACCTGCTTCTTTCCCATGTCTCTGAATATTCTCCCATGACCTCAGGTCTACGCACTTGAGACTGGCCTTCACAAGATCTGTGTGCTGTTATTCTTTGCTCCTGGTGTCTGTTCTCTTTTAGGGGTCAAGAGGTGGTGGTGTAACAGGTCGCCCGTACTGGTCTTCACTTGGTTTTACGGTATCTGGGACCACCCTGGCTCGAACATGAGCTGGTTTCATGATGTCACCGTGGACGACCTTTTTTCTTCTTCCTCTCTCCACCCTGTAAACCACATCACCAAGTCTCTCTATCACCCACCATGGGCCTGTCAAAAACTTCGTAAACTTTGGTGACCTGCCAACATGTTTTATTGGCTGGAATATCCACACACTTTGGCCTTCACTATACTGAACTTCCCGCACATTCATATGACAGTATTCCTTTTGTCTAGCCCTGGTTGTTTGCATGGCTTCAAAGGCTGTTACATGTGCCTTTTCTAACCTCTCCAGCAGGTGGAGGGTATATCCGCTGGTGGTCTCTGCTCGCTGGCCTGGGGGTTTCCATAAGCCACATCCCAGGGCATGTTCATCTCTCGACCTAGGGCTAAGAAGTTTGGTCTGAAACCTGTGGTTTTGTGTGCTGTTGCATGGTAAGCACTGGTGACAAAGTTGATGTAATTATCCCAATCTGTGTGTGTTTCATTTACTAGCCCTGACATCATGGTTCCAAGAGTTCTATTAAGCCGCTCGACAACCCTGTTTGGAGTGGTATGGAGTGGAGTGGGTGCGCCAAACCCCCAACAATTTGGCTACTTCTTTGAATAGGTTGGATTCAAAATTTTGCCCCTGGTCTGTATGCCAGATAAGTGGTGTTCCATATCTACATACAACCTCTGTGACTACCACCTCAGCCACTGTTTTAGCTGTGAAGTCAGGTATGGCAAACGCTTCCACCCATCATGTGAACAGGTCACACACTACCAGCACATATCGATTTCCTCAAGGAGTCTTTGGAAAAAGGGCCAGTTATGTCCATCACCATCTTATCTCCTCCCAGGGCCCTCTCAATGGCCTCTCTGCCTGTGGCATCCTCCTGCCTCTGGTTGGAGGCGTCCTCCTCTAACAGGCTGTGCAGGTAGCCACATACAGCCCCACGTCTGTAGAGAGGGCGGGCGAATATGCTGATCTCCTGACCTTATCCAATGTCTCATCTCTCCCAAGATGGCCTCCTAAAGGCCTCTCATGCATTTCGACGAGATAGTGTGCTGATGGTGGAATGTATGCTCTCCACTCCCTATGACCTCCTGGCGTCCACCTCAGAACTCCTAGCACGCCTTCCTGATCCAAAGTTCTGTTTGAGCCACAGCCAATCTTTCCCTGGTACTCCCAGGTGGCAGCAAGAAAATATCTTCCTTTCTTGGTGGCTGTCTGTTGTATGTCTAATTATCACTCTTAAATGAATGCATATTGGTTTTGTCATATATATGAAGGTTTCTAATGACATTTTATCGATATAAAATATAAGGGGGACACATGGAGTGTTTTTAAAAAAAATATCATAAAAGGGAAAAATAATTGATCAACATTTTTTCAGGAAAAAATTTCTAGAAAATCGAATTCTCCTGATTAAAGCGTGGCTTATAACTCATATGAAAGCTCCCTTTATTCCCTACAAACCATTTAATAAGTCCTAGACTGCTACTATTCGTCATCTATGAAATATTTCCAGTTGATTGTTGAAAAAAAAATATTTCGAAAAAAACCTTAATTTTTGAGGTATCATATCTCAGTGACTATTAAGGCCAGAGACACATGTTATATATGAAACGAAAGAGTATTAGGTCCTCTAAAGATGGTTTAATATGACCTAAGCTCTAGATCTCATATTCCGGCGGTTATAAAATAAAAAGTGAAAGAGAGTTCCCCTAGTGGCCATTTCGGGAACCTTCGCAGAGGCCCAGGGCACGGGACTTTTTTTTGGTAAATGTCCTCTACCATCCCTACATGATCCAGCAAAAAAATGATTTCTTGCAATTTGTTCCTTGCAAAATTTTAGTTTGACTGGACTACTATATGGGTCAGATTTTCAGAAAATGTACAATTGGCAGCTCTACACATTTAGGAAATTCTCCTAAATTAGGCTGAAAAATGAAGAACATCGGGTGTATCTGAGTATATTTGGTGTCGCATTGATTTAAAGTATCAGTTCTGTTATGTTAAACTGCATTTTGAAGCTCATTTTTGTCTTAAATGTGGGTTATTTGAGAGGATTGGTGAAAGTGAATTGTACATTTTCTGAAAATCTGACCCACATGCTTTAACAAGAATTTGAAGTTATATCAGCCAAAACAGCCGCCGGTGAGCGATAAGGGAAGCCAGTACTGGAAAGGATTGGTTTTCGAAATACCAACGTTGAATCGCTACAGCCAAAACAGCCAGACAAAATCCTCTAAGATTTGTGGCAAACAACTTAAGATGTTTCAGGAAGTATTCTACATTGTTTTATCAAACACATGTAAAATTGAATATCGGTATAATATTTCAAACGGCCATCTTTTGATGAATTCATAATGGAGCTTGAATACAAATAAGATATCTTCTAATTCATGGAGAGGCAACATAATGGGAGCAGAGAGAGAGAGAGGGGGGAGGAGACCGAGAGAGGAGAGAGAGAAATGAGACAGAAAGTGGAGAGACTGGGATAAAGTGGAAGACAATGAAAAAGAGGGGCAGAAAACCGGGAGGGAGATAGACAAGAGGGGGAGAAGAGAGGGGTGAAAGTGAGTGGGGAGCGAGTGGAGAGCGACTGGAGAGGGACGTCAAAGAGAGAAGGGAAAGGCTGACAGAGATCAGAGAGGCAACAGAAAAAAAGAGAGATCAGAGAGGCAAAAGAAAAAAAGAGAGATACAGATAGATAGACAGGAGAGAGAATGAGAGAAAACAGCAAATAGAAAGAATATATGAAGAATGCAAACTTTATCAATACCGATCATACAGGACAGAGAGAACAGCAAATAGAAAGAATATATGAAGAATGCAAACTAAGTTATCAACATCGACCATCCAGTCCCCTCCCCCCTCCCCCCCCCCCTCCCACCTTATAAAGTAAGTGGTGCATGGTGTCAGACGGACCCTTGATCACGCGCTACCTGCTGTCCCTCAGGTGGAGTAACTAGCTGCTGACAACCAGCTCACAGAGGCAGAGAGAGCTGCTCGTCAGTCATGTAGGAGCGCCTCCCCTCCACCTAATGGTAATAATTAGGCGTAATCAGATAGCAGCAGACTCCTTGTACCAAACTTTGTAAGCACCCGATACTCTGCCAATCTATCATTACTTCCTCTGGCATCCCACGTGCCCAAGCGGGAGGGTGTGTGTGTGGGGGGGGGGGGGGCACTCTCACAATAAGAGCGTTTGTATATGTGATGTGTTAGAGAAAAATTAGTCAAAATTTGCAAAAGAAATACATTCAACAAGGACCTTTGCTCAGAATGTTTTCACTTTTGGGGGTGTTCATCGCTGCTAGTATACCACATTATGTGATGTGTCTGTTTTCACAGGAAATCTGTGTAGGAATGTTCTGAATTTTGGGATGGTTAAGGCTACCAGTTGTATGAATACTTTATTATATATTACTGTGTATTGAAGACATCGTTGTTTTTCTAAGCTAATTTTTTGGAGTATATTTAACTGCTTTACTAGTGATTGTCCATACACAAACAGGAACACTTTTCTCAAACAGAAATAAATAAAAGTACTAATTAGGTTTTGTAAATGTTGACATCGTTGAAATTGTTTGACCCTCTCTTTGTGAATATTATGGAATATAAAAATCGGGAACACTGGAAATCATTCTTTTTGCGACTTGTATCACTCACTTTTCTTTGACTCATCACAACTGGCAGCAAGAAAACATCTTCAAACTGTCCCGCAATATTATGAGAACCACAATACATCAATGCAGCGAGGCCAAGTTACACTTTTCCCGCGCAAACCTACATGATGACGCACAACATGTCGTCTGCCCGACACTGACGTCGCCCGCAGCAGGACCGCAGCAAGAGCGCCAGAGACTTCCGGTCCTATCATCCAATCAGAGACGTCTGGAGGGCTAGGTGCCATCCAATCGGAAGAGGAGTTCGCTTATTACCGGAAAATGAGATTCTTTATTATTAGCCTCTCCGCTAACTTTGCCTGATCATAGCCAAAGGTGGCGTTATATATGTTCTATGTGTGTTAGACCACAGAAATAGCTTCTAGAAACCTCTAAGCTCTATTAATACATCTAGAGTAGTGGATTTTAATTTACTACGCTAGGAAGTTAGGCACAAAAGAAAAGATTAAGATTTAATATTCTGTTTTTCAGGAGGTAACACTACATCGTTTGATGCTGCTCTCATTATACAATTTAAATATATTATATGATACTATTTTTACATCTAAGTATGAATACAATATTCAATATTTTACATCTGAATATAATTTCAGTACTAATAAACACATTAGACACTCTGGTATAAGAATAGAGCTCCTGAGTAATGCGCCTCTATAAGTCTAATTCTAATAAGTACTAATTCATTATTGTCAGTTTTTATTATCAAACCTTTCACAAGCAAAGACAAGAAACTGCAGGATAAAACACCCCCCCACCTCCACCTCCAAGTGCGATGTGTTTTGAATGAGGCATAAGTCGCGAAATGTTTCTTTTCAGAGTTTTTTTATTTACAACATGTCTGGGTAGGAATGTTCTCATTTTCTGGGTACATTTTAAGTCATATACATAATATATAACTGTTCCATATTTCAAGACAGAGTGTAAAATATATCCTTGCATTTCTAAGAACAAAGTATCGAATAATGTATATGTACTGCCTTTACAAGTTGTCCACAAAGAAATAATGCAAACTTCATGTTCAACAATAAAATGAATATGAGATAGAAAAGAGTCATTTCTATTATTATCACTACTATTAATATTGTCTATGATTTTAAGCAAAATCGTGGACAATATTAAAATAATAGTGATTATAATGATGATAATCACTACCAGAATACTGTCTCGCTCAATCACATCTCAATGAGCATTTTGAAAAGGAACATTGACACGGCCAGTATGAAGTATTTATACAAGATGAATAATTGACGTTTAATCAATCAGTGATTCTATTGCCTAATGACCCGGATGGACATGTCAGTAATAGGAGACGGTGCAGCAGCACCAGGGCTCCCTCTACCGTGTGTTCCATACGACTTGGTGAGATTCGCTAAATTCATTTTCATTTTGTTTTTGTTTTGTTTTGGAACGATTTGAAACAAATGAAAAGAAAACAAATTATACAAACAGTTCCAATGAATCTATATCCTAACGTACATTAATTTTGTTTTTGTTGTTTTTTTTGTTTTGGAACGATTTGAAACAAAAGAAAAGAAACACATTATACAAAGAGTTTCAATGAATCGATATCCTCACATAGATAGTTTGGGATACAGGTGTAAAAGTAAATATTTTCCATTTTTCTATTGTAAATGTAGTGGCCTCAAATGAAATAAATAAAATACAGGGTAACTATAACGAGTTGGTGGAAGGAGCATGACTATTGGACAAGTTGCCTAGCAACGAGTGCAATATTCTAAGTGACTGAAACCAACGACTTAGTTAATTGTTGTATGTGCTTTTAATCATATAGTTAGGAAACAATTTGTTGTCATAAACTTGGATTTCGAAAGGTAAACTTAGTAGATAAACGCATTGGTTGCCATGAATACCACACATAACTCACTAGTGAAATATGCACTGTGCCTAACTCATTGTAGATATGTTGTTTTCAGTTGTTACATATATGGGTCAGATTTTCAGAAAATGTACAATTCAACTTCGCCAATCTTCTCAAATAACCCAAATTTCAGACGAAAATCAAGTTCAAAATACAGTTGAACCTAACCAGACAGATTGCTAGAATCAATGCAATGCCAAATATACTTGAATTTACCTAGTATTGACCACATTGCAGCCTAATTTAGCAGAATTTACTAAATGTGTACCGCTGCCAAAATTGTACATTTTCTGAAAATCTTGCCCATATATCAATGGGTGTAGTACATAAACAAGTATCCCAGCAGTAAAGGAGAAGTAAATAAAAGTAATGGCCTACATAAAGCTGCCCTGTATTTTTCTTTTTTTTATTTCGTTAGAGGCGAATGCATATTTAAAACAGTTTAAATGAATAAATGCTATACCGTGTGGATGATATTTAAACTACTAATACAAGGAGACGTGAGTAGTATCGGAAATATATCATTGTCTATGTCACTGCGCATGTGGGTCAGATCGTCAGAAAATGCATAATTTGTCTTTCTCAATCCTCTCAAATAACCCAATTTTAGACAAGGAATCAATTTCGAAATTCAGTTTACCATAACCAAAGAGATTTATTAAATCGAGGCAATACCAAATTATACTTAGATAGACCAAGTTTTAACATTTTTTTAGCCAAATTTAGTAGAAATTACTTAATTTATAGAGCTGCCGATTATACGTTTTCTGACGATCTGACCCGTAACAAGTCGATAGCTGTAAGTGAACTAAAATAGCTTGGAAATAATGAATCCATATGATTTCATTTATAATTAATCAAACATGGGATGACATAAAATGATGATATGCCTATATGAATGCTTTAATGATCATTTGCTATGACATGTGTCTTGCATCTATAACAATTTGATCATTTGTTATACCACTGTCTGTCTATTTCATATTGGTGGAGTCCCCACAACTGCCTTTATAGCACAGCGGTAATATCAGCAGTAAATCATGTAACACAGAGGGTGTGTTTCTACTTGTCTAAAACTCTATCTATTAAATTTGATTTGCAGTTATATGTTGAAAGGACTCCGCTTCGAGGCCAGTTTAATCAGAGTATTTAAATTAACTGACGGTGCTACGTTTATAAGACTCAGAATTTCATATTTTTTATCTTGTTACCATGAATGATGATATAAGTCAGTTCTTATATCTGTTGGGTGGGGAATTGGCTGCTTTATCTGTTTTATAATTTGTTTTTATACCTTGTTTTACAACTTGTTTATATAACTTGTTTTATGTGTTATAGTCTCATGTCTCATGTCTCATTGATATAGGCCTATACTGTATCATATCCTGTAGTTGTAAGACAGTCACTCACACTCTCTTTCCTGTACAGGTGACGGCTGAAAGACCTGGATTTTATCCAGAAGCCTGGTTACCCATTACAAATGAATTATTGTCAGATTGTCAATGGCACATCGGCTAGGAAATTGGCTGGGTAATCGGCCAACGAGTCGGCTGGGAAATCGGCTAGGAAATCGGCTTGGTGGGCACAGGTGTTGACTTGCACCAAGTCACATGGACCACACTCTAGTTACCTTGACGACTAATCCACCAATGAGGGAGAAGCCCCCAATATTCGTGCGCTGATAAGCCACTAGAGGGCACTTGTCAATCAGCTTCCTCCACCCAGGGGGCGCCCCTTGAAGTTTGGCCACACACGTGACCTGTTGGCTGTGTTTGATTGGATGAGAGGAAGTGTATAAAAAGATGTTGGTTTGACACATCTGTGACTCGGTACAGCGGAGGAGAGTGAAACCGCCAGAAAATGTACAATTCACCTTCACCAATCTTCTCAAATAGCCCAAATTTAAGACAACGATTAAGTTTAAAATACAGGTCAACATAACCTAACAGACTGTTTAAATCAAGGCAATACTAAATATACTCAGATATACCTAATACTGACGATTTTTCGGTCTGATTTAGCAGATTTCAAGAAATGTGTTGATCTGCCAATTGTACATTTTCTGAAAATCTGACCCGTGAGGAGGTGCGGGTAATAAGGCACAACATGACGCCTACTCCAAGCATGGGAATTTGGTGGCCATTTTATTGAATTTAATAGAAACATTCTTTATTTGCCATAGATGTTGGTTTTGATTTGATTTGGAAGTACTTTAATAGCCAAATTATTACATATAGGGGGAAGGAATCTCTTTTTTCAGTTTCAGTGGAGCCCCAAAACTTCTTTTATTAAATGTTCTTAACAATTACAGAATCTAGATTGCCAAAAAGGGGAACTAGCTTCTGGAATAATTACCAGGTCTTCCATGCAGCTGTTACCGCTGAACTAATCTAATAAAGTTGATAATTACCTTCAGTTAAACATAAGATGTGATGTACAGACTTAGATAAAATAGATACAGAAATAACAAGTAATACTGATAGAGTGAACTGATAGGGTATCTTATGGATACCAATGTAAGTTTTCAGGCAAATCTCGATTATTAGGGGTATATATGGGTCCAATTTTTTATGCCTGTGTCTGAGTGTCGCACGGTAAGAATTTTTTCCATGTCCCATGTCACTTTTTAAAACAATTCAATGATGTCTCGTGTCAGTTTTTAAGCAATACATTAATTAATACTAACGGTCGATACAATGTCGTGTGTCACCTGTTAAATAAATCACTGTGTCTCATGTCGATTTTTAATACATTTCTGAATGTCGTGTGTCAGATTTTATCAGCTTTTTGGAAGCTGTGTGTGTCGCACGTTAAGGGGACTGTGTCGCCGTGTCGCCCGTGATTTAGCGGCCGTGTCGCGTGTCAATCGTGTCGAATTTTACCCATATGTACCCATATTATTAATCGGTTAATAGATAGAACCTGATAAGAATGTTGTACGAGGGACACTATTGCCTATCAGCTCATGGGATATGAAAAGAAAAGAAATATCGAGGACAGTGAAATAGCCTTCTGAGTACCATATTTGAATTCAGGTTGTATATTTACTCCCACGTCACTACTGGGGGGAGGAAGAGGGAATGGCAATGTCATGGCAATGTCATACCTCACGCGTTGGATTCAGCGAAAATTACCACACTACTCCTGCCCATACAAATAGCATGTGGTACATACACCAACGTGGAGTAAAGACTGATAAATAAACAGTGCAATACAATATCTAATATACCGTATAACGCCGAAAAAACGGTCAAGAGCATGTTATTTTCAAGCCATCCTTGCCCCGGCCCTTATATAAGGCAGGCGCTTATACGGGGCAGGCGCTAAATATTGCAATACACATGCAGAAATACACTTTTAATAATGATGATAATCTTTTGTATTATAATGAGAGTCATCCTTCTCATTTACACAGAGTGATATTGGCGAGAGCTCAATGGAACTTGTCATTTAGTGGATGTCTAATATTTATTATTTCAAGTCTTTAGCATTGAAATAATGACCGAGACGTTACTCAGTGATGGCAATCCTAATCATTATCACAATCATAATCGTTATCACAATCCTAATCATTATCACAATCATAATCATTATAACAATCATAATCATTATCACAACCATAATCATTATCACAATCACAATCACAATCACAATCATAAAAATAATCACAATCATAGTCATAATAAAATAGACCCGTCTTTTTTCGGGGCCAGCGCTTATTTATTTTAAGTTTATATGACCTGGCATTTTTTAGGGGACAGGCTTAGGTTTTTTAGGTGCAGTACGGTACATCACTAGTTAGGCGAATCTGTAGAATAAAGATGGTCAACAAATGCGTCAGGAGCATAGATATCAGGTATTCCAGCTCGGATACAGAGCTTGTAAGGTGCAATAGTAATATAAATAGAATATTATTTAGATTAAAGCATCTCGCCATTTTTATAGTGCAGACAGAAGTCATAGTAAAACGTTAATAGAAATTCCAAATTAGATTGTGTCTTGCATGATGATGAGGGAATGGATATTGAGGCCATAAAATATACATATCAAGGACTGAATTAAGGATCACAATAAAGTACAGACGGTGACTATTAAACAGAAGCCATACAAGTTATACTCCATGTTAGATTGTATGTTTTATTTCACCCTTGATATGCTCAGTCCATAGAGATAACATAGGCTCTGTATATTGTTTAGCTGGTCAGTAACTGAAGCGACATTGCACGTGGGCAATACACGGCTGACCTAGTTTTTTGTACGCTGTGCGCATGCGTGCTTTCTGATCTTTGCCAGTTCCGGTCCTTTTTCGGCGACATGTTTTCGAAGCGAATCAAGCTAAAGAACTAATTATTTAACGATTTATTTCTCAAAATCGCTGTAGATCATGTTAATTTAACATTAGTTAGTAGTGCGGGATGAAATAAACACAGAACAACCCTTGGATTCTCGGCGTCGTGAATATTCACCCATGACGGTCGCACCGTTCTGTATATAGGCCTATATTATGATAAGCAAATTGATAGAGGGTCCAATATGAGATGTGCCACTGCGCATGTCTGTTACAGTGCATGCTGGGATGAATTTATAGGCAATAATGAAAATAAGGCTTCGCAATTGTAACGATTTCATTTCTAGGGATGTTAATTCAATATTTTCATTATATATGTGCGATAAAAAATCGAATTGGATTCTTTTAGCTTTTAGATACTTTTAGCTTTTAGATACTTTATGGCGATTTAAAACCCTAAACAAGGGTTTATATCAATATTTGTCTGTGCTAGGGGCATATAATAAATAGTCAATGGAACTCGGTACTAGTAATTGAATACACAATCTTGTCCAATAAATATTCAATTACTAGCAGCTCTTTCCATTCTCCCTATATACTGGATCTCAGCAAATGTATCTTGAAATATAAAATATATAAGAAACTGGTGAGTATTAGGGTGAGGTGCTAGCCCCGGGTGTAACCCACTGTATGGATAACGAGTGAGTGGGTGAGTGAGATTGGTTGCTTTACGCCCTTATCAACACATTGAAAGGTTATATAAGATAAGATAAGAGGTTGTTTATTTGTCTTTAAAGGGTTGCAAGTACAGATATAGAGTATTTGCGGATTATGTAGGGAAGACAAACTGGTCGACATACCATTATGAATCTAACATAAGAGATCAGAGACAGAGAGATCATTTCTTCCAGCTGTTACCATGAATTTAGAATATATAACTACAAGGCGGTGCTATGTTCACTAAGGTACTACATGAGATAAAAGTATAAAATTAAAAGTGACTTAAGTATTTAGTGAGCAATAAGTGATAAGTCATTCTGACAGTCATACAGCACAGTATGATGTTTACACACAGAATAAAGTGACTTAGGTATATAGTAAGTAATACATTCTTACAGCGAAGGACATACTAAATGTAACAATTATATCAAGGGCGGGAGAGCTGAGAGGGAGGCAGTTTATGATCATAGCCAGGAAGTAGAGATAGAGAGGAAGGGAGAGAGACAGAGAAAATGAGACAGAAAGGCACTTCATGGTCTTACCCAGGACCGGGTCTGGATAATGAGGCACCGAGGCACCGTGGATAACTAGTCATACAGATACTGGTGCCAGGACTCATTTAGACCTCTCTCATTTACAGCCTCCTCCAGCAATCATGGCCTGGCTCCTAGCCATTGTTTACCTACATCTGCTATACCCCACAGCATCGAGTCAGCAACATTGACACATTCTAGGCCCAAAGATGAGAGAGTCCCTTCAAACAGAGGGAAAGCCTCTCGCCTCAAACCGCAAAGTGCCATAAATTCCATTAAGATCGCAAAATGTTATTAAAATCCCATTAGCATGCCTGGTACTAGGCCAGGGAACCGATTAGCGAAGAGGGCGTCCAATCACTGATATACCATTCTTATCTGATCTGTGGATTGGGGCCTAGACTTAGGCCCAGAGCACCAAGTCAGCGACATGAGTGAGTGAGAAACCATGGCAGATGGCTCGATTTTGTCAATTTAGTATTCTTATACAGCAGATCTTCAGAAAGTAGCAATTTAGCTTGGATTCAACATCCGATGGCCGCTTAGCATAGCATGAGAGTCTTTCCAACCACGGGCGATGGTGACCCCGCCATCAAGATAACATTGAGGTGTGACATTTATATTTCTGTATGCATTTAAGAAAAATTAAAGGCATATTGGATGTCCTACTGTTCACCATCATTGGTATCTGCTTGATCTCATCTTTTCAAATAATATAGTATTTCAAAATCCATTTTTTGCGACTCGTAACTCATTTTTCTGTGATACATCACATATATTCTTTTACAAAATAAGGGAAACTATTGGAAAATGTTGGTCCTAAAAAAAAGAAATCTTTCTAGCTGTGTCCACTTCATACTGGTCAGACCTCTAGTACACGCTGACCATCTGGCCCGGGATAAATGAGCTGCAGCTATGACGTATGAGACGCAGTAATCAAGTGACCAGTAGAGGCAACTGACCACTACTCCAGCTGACCACTCAATCCATGGGTACTTGATAAACTTACTCCGCTTACAGACACAGGCTGCGTTGTATCATGCTATTGTTATGTTTGATCTTCATTGGAAGCAATGTTGGAGGATGCATTTTTTTTTGTCCCCTTTTATTTATTACAAAGATATTCTATTTCCACTAGGATATTTTTTGAGATCATCAGTTTAAATTGATTGAAACAGATTGTTTGGAATCAAAGTTTTTGTAAGCAGCGTTAGAGGATATAATTATGTGATATGTCACAGAAATAACAAAAATTGATATTTTTCCAAGTGATTTATTCACACGATCTCTGTAGAAATGTTTTGTTTCTGGGGGTATTTATTATTTTGCGCTTTCAGTATGAATTAACTGATCCCTGCATTTCCAAGGTCGTCCTATTATGGTGTATATTTACCTACCTTACTAGTAATTGTCCACCCAAAAATATTGCAAACTCAAACATAAAATATAGAAAGGTGCAGGATGTATGGTTTTTTTTCTTAAGGCCAAGATATTCTGTTGACCCTGCAATTTTTCCTTTTTTCAGCTATTCAGTTTAGGGGTGACGTCAAAATAGGGTCGCAACGGTCGCAACGGTCGCAACTATGTTGGCACTTTTTCAGCCACAGGGTCGCAACCTGTGTGACCAAACTTCACTGAAATTTGGAGACCTCAGTACCAACGAGGAATCCCCAGAGTCACTAGGAAGCGACCTCATGTGGACGTGACTTGGTTGTGACATATATATATATATATATATATATATATATATATATATATATATATATGTGCGCATTCCATTTGAGAGGTGCTATAGTGGGGTGCTATAAAAATATTCATATAGTATGCATACTATATGAACTACTTCTTCACCAAGTCAGCTACTTTTTTCAGATTCACACATGTTACATTTGTGATTACAAATCAAGTTGTATACCCATATAATAAATATAGAATGGAACTCGCCTGCAATGATAAAAAATTGATCGGACTTGATTCGTCCGCATAAGCACCCTGCCTACAGCATCGTGCATATAAATGCGGGTGAATCTCGTCCAATAAATTTATTATTATTGCCGGCTCGTTCCATTCCCTCTATATATATCGGTCAGATTTTCAGAAAATATACAATTCAACTTCGCCAATCTTCTCAAATAACTCAAATTTTAGACGAAAATAAAGTTCAAAATACAGTTCAACCTAACCAAACAGATTGCTAGAATGAATGCAACGCCAAATATACTCAAATTTACCTAGTATTGACCAAATTGTGGGCTCATTTAGCAGAATTTACTAAATGTGTAGAGCTGCCAATTGTACATTTTCTGAAAATCTGACCCATATATTGATGTACTTTTCACCCAGCTGGACGCAACTATGTTCCATATTTGGACGTGACCATTGATGTGACCATGGACGCAGCAGTCGCGGCAGTCGCGGCCGCCACAACCCTATTTTAACGTCACCCCTTAGATCGAATGATACAGGTGGTTGGCAAACAATGTTTTGTTTTTTTTATTTTTATTTTTTTTACAACTGACTTTATTTCTGAAACCTGCCTTCGGGGCATATACATTTCTAAGTACATGTTATCTCACGATCAGAAACAAGAGTAAGGGGAAAAAACAAAAAAAACCCATCATAATCGAATATTGTCATTTAACATCGACTCTAGTCAATGTTGTTATTGAGTGAACAAAATATATGAAGGGATGAGATGAGGATGTTTGGTATCAGTACATAACAAAACATACGCGGGATACAGTGCTTCAAGTGGAAGCAATCATTCCTATTGATTTCGTAGTGTTTTCTGTGTTGATTTTTGCTTTTGCTTTGTTTTGAAGACCCTGCAGAAAATTTGGAATATCTCAGATATAAGTTTCTAATTCATTCCAGAGCTTGCCAGTTTCACTCTCTACACATTTACTAAAATCTTCTAAATTAGGCTGGAAAAAGACAATACTACGTATATCTGAGTATCCCAAATCCACTGTACTGAAACTCGCGCATTTCCTGGTAACCTTTGCAGGTGTAAACTGCATACAACTCACCAATAGGGGATTTGCATGTCCGCCATCTTGAATTTTGATTCGCATGGAATTATGGAAGATGTATCTCATAAGCCAGCGTTGTATATTTGTTCACACTCTTCTTAATAGGGGATTTGCATAGCCACCATTTTGAATCTTTTTTTTAGAAATCTTGATTCGCATGGAATTATGGGAGTTATATATCAGTGTAAAAGCTATGTAAAACATGATATATTTAACAGTGATCTCATGTTAATAGCCATGTGCATTGAATGATTGACATAAAACAAGGTCTCATTTTTCCCATCATGCATTTGTTTTTTATAAATCATTTACACAAGCTATATTGGAGAAAATACCCTTACCTTTTCCGATATAAGTGTTGCTAAATACTACAATTAAATGTTCATAACCCTACTCGTCGAGTAGACAGTAACACTTTATATTGGAAAATTGAATACATACACATGGTTCATGTCGTCTAGAAATGTACAATTGGTGCCAAATTACACGAATCCTTGAATCTTTGAGGTTATATTATAGAAAAGTATTATAATCTGAGTAATTTCTTGCATTTAGTTATGTGCCATTCTGACAGCAATTGTACATTTCTAGGCGACCTGACCCATAGATACGATTCACACTAGTTTATGACTGTTGGGATACGACACAACGCTGGTGTGTGTTGCTATATTGTATAACTTATCTAGTTTCATCAAAATCTGAACTCTGTTTAACGATTATAACATGTATATCTTTAATTTAGTGATAACAACGCATTCTGAGAATAGTGTAATTGTTGCATAATGACCTTTAAAAATCTTTAAATACAAAAACTATTGTATGTCAGATTTGAGTTGCATCCATCCCAGCGTACACTGTAATAGACATGAGCAATGGCATATGGGTCAGATTTTCAGAAAATGTACAATTCAACTTGGCCAATCTTCTTAAATAACCCAAATTTCAGACGAAAATAAAGTTCAAAATACAGTTCAACCTAACCAAACAGATTGCTAGAATCAATGCAATGCCAAATATACTCGAATTTAACTAGTATTGGCCAAATTGCAGCCTAATTTTGCAGAATTTGCTAAATGTGTACAGCTGCCAATTGTACATTTTCTGAAAATCTGACCCTAATAGACATGAGCAATGGCATATGCAAGTCCCCTATTGCTCATCCCCCATGGACCAGACTCCTCACACAGGACAAACCTGGCGATTAAAATTCACATTTTACAAAGCAAACATCTTCCCTCTGGTGAACGTTTGCCTTAAACAAAGCTAGGGCCTGAACCAACAAGGGTTCATGTGGATAGAGTGGGAGTGAGCTCACAGCAGGGTGGAGGCATCGGTCCTTTCGGAGGGAATACAGCTATAATTTTGAGTTTTAGTACTTCTCTTGTATTCTTTTCTCTTACCAGACACTTTGTTGTTATTGTTTCCTATCTAATATATGGGCCAGATTTTCAGAAAATGTACAATTGTCCTTTACCAATCCTTTCAAATAACCCAAATTTAAGACCAAAATCAGGTTCAAAATACGTTCAACATAACCAGACAGATGTATTGAATGAATACAATACAGAATACATTCAGATATACCAAGTATTTACCAATTTTCACTCTAATTTAGCAGAATTTGATAGATGTGTAGAACTGTAGATTGTACATTTTCTGAGAATCTATCTCTGTTCCCTCTCTTCTCTCTCTCTTTTCTCTTTTCTCTCCCTCTCTCTCTCTTTCTCTCATCTCTCTCTCTTTCTCTCCCCTCTCTCTCCATCTCTCCTCCCTCTCTCTTTCCCCTCTCTCACGCCCATTTCCCTCCTTCATCCCTCGATTTTCCGTCTCTCTCCTCTTCTTCCCTCTCCCCCTGTTCTCTTTCTATCCTTATCGCTCTTCCCTTGTTGTCCCACTCTCTCTCCCCTTCTTTCAACTCCCTTCCTTCTCTTCCTATTTTCCGAAGAACAGTTAACAATTATATATTTCGATTAATGTGCACTTTAATTACTTATAGAATACGGAATTTCTGCATCTTCATAACTTCATGTTATATAATATCAATCTCATTATGTAGGATTAAGAAGATCAAAGTTAAATTTCAAACCAATTTGAGGAAAATTTACAAGTTTAGATTACACGTTTCCGTGGGACTGTTTTATTCTAAATTAAATTCACAAAATGCAGGCCATCCCAGGCACTAATTAATTAATAATAAATGTTTCTAAGAATACTAATTACTTATACTTGTTTTCTTAATGCAGTGGATGATTGATGCAGTGTTTATTGTTTTAATTAGGATTTATTATTGGTGGGATTATTTTTATTGATCTCCAGGGAAATCATAAGAAGTCGTGAAAAGCTGCCGCAACAAATTCAATTACATGTGTTGGTGTGGGCATTTAGATCTATATAGATCTATATTTGCATATATGAACTAATGTACAGAAAATTATATGAATTAAATATATGTGGTTCGTCACAGAAAAATGAGTCTTAAGTCGGCAATATATGGATTTTAAGATATCATCATATTAACTAGATGGCCCCGTGCCAAAAGCATTTTTCGCCGAAAATAAAGACAAGCTTTGTGCTGCCACCCATGCCTCTGGTCGGGAGAACCATATGGGTCAGATTTTCAGAAAGTGTACAATTGGCAGATCTTCATATTAAGTAAATTCTGCTAAATAAGACTGAAGAATGGTCAAAACTATATATATCTGAATATATTTGGTATTGCCCTGAATCAAACAATCCGTTTGGTTGTGTTATTATTGGTCATTATTGTCTTAAATTTGTGTTACTTGAAAGGATTGCTGAAGACAAATTGTACATTTTCTGAAAATCTGACCCATATATCACTGTCCGTTGAACTCACTTTTCTCGTTTCATTTGATTTTAGCCACTCGAAAGGGAATGACATTATTAACTTAATGTGTGACTTTAAAAGAAAACTGAGCCCAAGATATGAAGAAATTAGTGAAATTAGAAAATAAAATGACTTTATAATGAGACAAATATAAAAAGGCTGTCTGCTCTGGGACTCGTCCTCACAATGTCCAGTTTAGCAGTCTTACATGGTAACCACTTGACCATAGGGGACTGTAGAGAAAATGTATATAAACACTGGGCATACCAATTGATGCACCACATTTCATGCCATTTTCTTCATGATGAGTGAGGAAAATGGGTAAATAAATCATCTATGTGGTTCCCTGTGTTAAATGAAGGCAATTCAAATTATCATAAAAGTATATCTTGCATCTGCATTCTATTTATATAATGTGTATGAATGTCTAGATCTGCACCCTTCTGTGGATACTTTAGGATGACCTTTGGAAAGGCAAAGATATATTCTGCACATAGTCCTGAAATTTGGTACATGTATTTATACAGTAACAAGCTTTAAACACCATAAAAATGAAAACATTTCTACAAATGGATTCCGTGGAAACACAATTTTCTGACTCATATTTCACTGATATAACACTAATGCCACTCATTGTGGAAGAAGACTTTTTGTTCTAGAAATGACTGAAGGTATAAATACCCTCATTAAGTTTTCACACGTCCTCTTTCCTTTTCCAGTTCATATAATGTATGCTATAATATTTAAGTTTAGTTTATGACTGTTGGGATACGACACAACGCTGGTGTGTGTTGCTATATTGTATAATGACTGTTGGGATACGACATACGTATAATGACTGTTGGGATACGACACAACGCTGGTGTGTGTTGCTATATTGTATAAATTTAATATATAATATATATACATATAGCTGTATAATCATGACGACATAAATACATATATTTATATGCATGAACAATTTGCTGCTACACTTTGCTTTGCTGTGCTGAACTGCAAGGTGATTGTGCAGTATATTTAGTTTTGTCAGGAACCCATATATTATATAGCAGCTTTGATTCCTACTGCATGAAACATTGCTGAACTGCAAGGTGTTTGTACAGTATATTTAGTTTTTCAGGAACCCATATATTATATAGCAGCTTTGATTCCTACTGCATGAAACATTGCTGAACTGCAAGGTGATTGTGCAGTATATTTAGTTTTTCAGGAACCCATATATTATATAGCAGCTTTGATTCCTACTGCATGAAACATTGCTGAACTGCAAGGTGATTGTGCAGTATATTTAGTTTTTCAGGAACCCATATATTATATAGCAGCTTTGATTCCTACTGCATGAAACATTGCTGAACTGCAAGGTGATTGTACAGTATATTTAGTTTTTCAGGAACCCATATATTATATAGCAGCTTTGATTCCTACTGCATGAAACATTGCTGAACTGCAAGGTGATTGTGCAGTATATTTAGTTTTTCAGGAACCCATATATTATATAGCAGCTTTGATTCCTACTGCATGAAACATTGCTGAACTGCAAGGTGATTGTGCAGTATATTTAGTTTTTCAGGAACCCATATATTATATAGCAGCTTTGATTCCTACTGCATGAAACATTGCTGAACTGCAAGGTGATTGTACAGTATATTTAGTTTTTCAGGAACCCATATATAACACCTTATTTTCTGATGCAAGGTCGACCTTCGACCGATAAACCTCTCAAAATCGGTTCTCCGATATTAAGATAAAAAAGAATTATATTTCACCATCCCCAAATAAATAATGAGTTAGAACCTGTTGCTAGTGCAAACCTATACTCAAAATGGGTACATATTTATTTGCATGAACAGTCTACTTTGGCCATATAGTGCTGGTTTTATATTGGAAATAGGGGACTTGTATGTGCCGCTGCACATGTCCGTTTCAATGCATGATGGGACGGTTTAAGGTTATTGTTAACGTACACATAACGAGTGTGTTTTATTGTTTTCTTTATTTTTTCTTTGTTTTCGTTTTTTATTTACCATCAGCTACTATTGATAACAATGGAATGTTCAGCTCAAGTGCAAAAAGAGTACCTTTCAAATGTACAATCATCATTATATCTTAGATCTACTAATAGTCATAAGCATGTAGTTCTATGTAAATTCTAGATTCAAATTCCAAGTACATACACACTCGTCCTTTGAGTTGTGTAAAATATGTTTGGGTTTTCACATAATAATGAGACGAATGATGACATGTAATAGAGATCTTTCTATCAGGTTGAAGATGGCTTACAACGCCGTGCATCAATTCATAGGTCGTAATACTGTATAGTCCATACTTAACTCATAGTATGACTTGACATTGGATTTGACATTATTCTGCAGATTATCATGTTTATACAGGAGGTACTCATATTATGACTCATAGGACTGGATTTATCAATATTCTGCTGATGTTATATGTTTATACTGGAGGTACTCATGTTATGATTTATAGGACTGGATTTATCAATATCCTGCTGATGTTATATGTTTATACAAGAGTTACTCATATTATGATTTATAGGACTGAGTTTATCAATATCCTGCTGATGTTATATGTTTATACAGGAGGTACTCATATTATGACTTATAGGACTTAATTTATCAATATTCTGCTGATGTTATATGTTTATACAGGAGGTACTCATGTTATGACTTATAAGACTGACTTATCACTATTCTGCTGATGTTATATGTTTATACAGGAGGTACTCATATTATGACCTATAGGACTGGATTTATCAATATTCTGCTGTTGTTATATGTTTATACAAGTGTTACTCATATTATGACCTATAGGACTGGATTTATCAATATTCTGCTGTTGTTATATATGTTTATGCAAGAGTTACTCATATTATGATTGATAGGACTGGATTTATCGATATTCGTTATACAAAAATCTCAAGTTGAATCGGCCAAGCAAAAACGATAATAAGTGTAGCCACTCAGGACAGAAAGGACTTCTACAGATCTCTGAAATAAGGACATTGATTAATGAGGTCCTGTTGCAAAAGCAACCAAACACAATTCTCCAAAATGTGGGTCAAATGATGTTGAGATCAAAAGGGGAAAGAAACTTTTTGTCTGTAAAGTTCCCATAATTAAGTGTAATACTAAGTTGCATAAAACTGATACACTGAATGGTATGAAAAACGGCATGTCGCTGAAGAATAGTAACTTCAACAGATTTATTTCCTGCGAGTGTGGATTCTACTCTTTTCATAATTTCGAGAGAGACGTGGTGAGAGAGGGATTGTGGTAAGAGGGGAGAAAGAACAGAGAGCGGGAAAGAAGGAGAGAGGCAGAGTGTTGGGGGAAGAGCAGAGAGAAGGAGGAACAAATGAGAGGGGGAAGAGAGTAAGGGATAGTGGGAGATGGAAGGGAGAGAAAGAGGGAGACAGGGCGTAAAGAGAGAGGAGAGAGGCACACTACCATGAAGAAATATATAGGAGGGATTATACAGAGAGGGGGACAGAAAGAGGAGAGGTAGAGGAGAGAGAGGAAAAGAGAGAGGAGAAAGAAATAAGAGAGGAGAGAGAGGGAGAGCAAAGAGGGAAATAGTGTGGTGAGAGAGAGCGAGAGAGAAAGGGAGGTGAGAGAAGAGAAAAGAAAGAGAGTAGGCAGAGGGAATGAGGGACAGGGAGAGCGACAGGAAGGAGAGAAGAGAGAGCAAGAAACAGGAGAAAGAAGAGTGAGAGGAAGAGAAATAGGAGAGAGAGAAGAGAGAGAGAGTGAAAGAGCCAGAGAGGAGACAGAGGTTAGGGGGGAGGGAGAGCAGAGAGGGTAGAGGGAGAGCAGAGAAAGAGAGCAGAGAAAGAGAGCAGAGAAAGGAGAGAAAGAGCAGCAGTTATGTACACACCCAGTCTGGTGTAAACACGTCCCCCTCGAGGCTACTGCCCAGTGTCCAGTACAAGGCCTTCACTACCAGTTGACCGCCAAGGCGGACCAGGAGGGAAATGGTCAGTGACATGTAGCGATTAGTGGACAGCGGTCAGACATCTAGTATAACTAATGGTCAAATGGAAAGAGGGGGGAGCAGAGGGAGGAGAAGGTGAGGGGGACAGAGTGAGGAGAGAAACGAGAGGCATGGAGAAGAAGGGAGAGGAAAGGTGAGGCAGGGAGAGGAAGGGAGAAGAAGGGAGAGGAAGGGAGAGGAAGGGAGAGAAAGGGAGAGGAAGGGAGAGGAAGGGAGAAGAAGGGAGAGGAAGGGAGAGGAAGGGAGAGGAAGGGAGAGGAAGGGAGAAGAAGGGAGAGGAAGGGAGAGGAAGGGAGAGGAAGGGAGAGGAAGGGAGAGGAAGGGAGAGGAAGGGAGAGGAGGGAGAGGAAGGGAGAGGGAGGGAGAACAAGGGAGAGGAAGGGAGAACAAGGGAGAACAAGGGTGAGGCAGGGAGAGGAAGGGAGAACAAGGGAGAAGAAGGGAGAGGAAGGGAGAGGAATGGGGAGGAAGGGAGAAGAAGGGAGAGGAAGGGAGAGGAAGGGAGAGAAAGGGAGAGGAAGGGTGAGGAAGGGAGAGGAAGGGAGAGGAAGGGAGAGGAAGGGAGAGGAAGGGTGAGGCAGGGAGAGGAAGGGAGAGGAAGGGAGAGGAAGGGAGAGGAAGGGAGAACAAGGGAGAGAAAGGGAGAGAAAGGGAGAGAACGGGAGAGAAAGGGAGAGAAAGGGAGAGAAAGGGAGAGAAAGGCAGAGAAAGCGAGATGAGATTTCTTGTTTTCACATTATATGGAAGATGTCAGTCCTATACGTCATAAAATCAGTATATCTGGTACGATGTTATTGCTCGACAATGCAGCTTTAATATTTATTTTAAGGTTTATTAAAAGTCAACCCAATATCTTTTGCTTCACATGACTGAAGCAATTAACAATGAGAAACGAAATCTTAGACAAACCCAGTTTAATAAGATATATATTGTGTCTTTCATCTTCAGTATCAGCATTAATGTGAAGTTATAAAATTAATATCAAATGCAATTGTATATAACAGCTCTCCCTTATTCGACTACCACTGCACCAGACAAGCCCAAAGGTCACCTACCTCTATAACAAATGAATGTCAAGGTCATCTACTTACTGCAATGAATTGTGGGAAATCAGAAGATACTTCCGGTCTGGGCCTACAGAGAAATATATAAATATTAAGCTCTGACAGTTTCTGCCATTTCTCAGAAACATACATACATCACCATGTCATCGCCCGTGTATCGACAGTCCACACAAGGCTAGGCCATCCAGGGGGTCAGATTTTCAGAAAATGTACAATTGGCTGACGTACACATTTAGAAAACTCTGCTGAATTAGGCTGCAATTTGGCCAACACTAGGTAAGTTCGAGTTTATTTTGCATTGCATTGATTCTAGCAATCTGTTTAGTTAGGTTGAACTGTATTTTTAACTTTAATTTTTCCTGAAATTCGGGTTATTTGAGAAGATTGGCGAAGTTGAATTGTACATTTTCTGACAAATCTGACCCCATTTACAATACATTCAGTGCCTAATGTGAAGTTAACCGCTCCTGAGGCAGTATACTACCACATTAAAGCAGTAAGCTGACATTAACTCCTATAGATCTATCAAGTGTAATTGGTGGAGAGACGTTAATGAAGGGAGAGATATGTGTGATTGACAGGCAGTGAAATAATGAATGAGACAGGGCTTGCCTGGGGGTGAACTATCGTAGTTAGTATAGACACTGGGAAATTTGTGAATAAGGAACAGGCACTAATGCAGTGTAAAATGTGTAAAAGGGTCAGATTTTCAGAAAAATGTACAATTCAACTTCGCCTATCTTCTCAGATAATCCAAATTTCAGACGAAATAAAGTTCAAAATACAGTTCAACCTAGCCAAACGGATTGCCAGAATCAATGCAATGCCAAATATTTTCGAATTTACCTAGTATTGAGCAAATTGCAGCCTAATTTTGAAAAATTTACTAAATGTGTACAGCTGCCAATTGTACATTTTCTGAAAATTTGACCCAAAATGTAATGTACTGTAATGTGTATGGTGGTTTCGCCTTGTCCTTTTATTGAGTATTGATGGATACCAGGTATATGTGAATACATTTGGCTTTGGGTTGACTTACACAATCGGTTTCGTTTTGTTAAACTGTATTCTGAACGTCAAATTCTCTCCAATTTGAGAGGTTTTTTCATTAAATTTCATTAAAGGCCAATAATTAACGTATATTATATTTATTTCATTCCCATTGAAAATACCCCGTATCCAGCGTGAACTTTTTCAAACCTTGCCAATATATTGAAATCGTTGTACTGAGTGATGAGTGATGAGTTACAGGAAAATATGTCATAAGTCGCAAAACATGGATATCATCACATTTGAAAAGATGATATCAAGCGGGTTCTAATGAGAGTAAACACTATGACAGATATTAACTTCTACTATATTTTTAATGCATGGACAAAAAATAGGCAATATTCCTGAGAGTCAATCACTAGTAAATTAGTATACGGGTCAGATTTTCAGAAAAAGTACAATTCACTTTCACCAGTCCTCTCAAATAACCCACATTTAAGACAAAAATGAGCTTCAAAATGCAGTTTAACATAACCGAACTGATACTTTAAATCAATGCGACAACAAATATACTCAGATATACCCGATATTCTTCATTTTTCAGCCTAATTTAGGAGAATTCCCTAAATATGTAGAGCTGCCAATTGTACATTTTCTGAAAATCTGACCCATACGCCTTAGGATGACCTTAGAAACGCATAGATACAAGAACAATACAATCCAAATAAGTCTAAACATCACCTGAAGAAAACCACCATACCAGGTCGAAACGTCGTGTAATCTATGTACCAAGAAATGCCTTAATAAAACAGCAAATACTGAAGTTTGAGATTGTGGTGTTATTATTCAAATGACATTTCTAGAAGAGTTTTTGTCAGTATGACATGTGAAAAAATGCATTTCTGCGACTTGTGACTCATTTTTCATTAACACATCGTTCATTAATGGGGGATTTGCATAGCCGCCATTTTGGATCCTGATTCGCATGGCATTATGGGACTAATGGTACAGTATAAAATCTATAGAAATCATGCCATGTTCAGCATGGAATATCTATCAATGTTCTAATGTCAATATCTATGTATTATACATGTTTCCACAACACAAGTCTCCATCTTTCCCATCATGCATTTGGTTTTCATAGAACATTCATAAAAGCTGTGATATACGTGAAAACATTCTGGCAATTTTTTATAAAAATGTTCCCAAATATTTGTATGTCAGATTTCATCAAAATCCATCCCATGATGCATTGTACCAGACATGCGCAGTGGCAAATGCAACTCCCCTATTACACATTCATTAAACACTTCATTCATTATTACATTGTGTTGAAGATTGTTGGACGTTTCCTAACGATCTCGATGTATTAAGCCTCCAGTACAGGAGCTAATGTACATGAGAAATCAAGCCTTGTGATATCATTGTATTTACTCCATGATTTGTTACGGAAATGTTATCACTGGACAAGACAACTACGCGACTATAACCAATAATATTTTCCGTTGTTACAAAATGATTGACAATCTAACTTAACACGGACCTCAAACAGTCTCATACATCATGACTGACCACCGAACACTTATTTTCAAATACTTACTAAATATAATATATGTTCAACAAGCAAGATTTGCCTGGAAGACCTGCATGTCACTTGACTTGCAGATGGTATGTTCTTTTCTGATTGTAATGTATTGTCTGTTCAGAATAAAAATCCTATATACATATCTCACCCACTAATGTCGAGTATTTGATGTACAAGTGCACTGCCCTTTTGACTGACAGAGTAATTGTTAATTACTAATGCATAATGACTCCATATTAATTAGCTCTCTTTAAATGATTGACATAATTGCAAGGTCAAAAGTATAGTCATTGTTGGACAATGGTGTATTTCTACTGAGTCCACAATGTGAAGCTAAATGGTCAGAATTACAGCGGCTTCAAAACAAAATTCTAAGAACAGCTGTAAATATACAAAATTACTATTAAAACACATGCCCTTACATTCTTTAAATGATAAACTTACAGATTCAAATGTATAATATAACAGACTGTTAACAAACTGTGTATATATAATTGAAAATTAAATTAACATTCATCAGAAAGAACGAGAAAGAAACGAGAAGGAATTTACGAATATCTGATTCATCAATAAATTATAAATCTGTATAAATGTATACAAGAACCATAGGGACTAGATAATGTATTATAATCTATTATTAACAAACACAATGTATAAAATAAAATGTCCCAGGTTACTGATGACGATAGGGAGAAATCCAGGAGATGGACCTCTATCAAAAGAATAAATAACAACGTATTCAAATCAAATCATATATGAACCATAGAGAAGGTGTCGATGAACTAAGGTCAAACTTAAAGATTATGAATCTCAAAACTCTTATGATGTTTAATCTGTGAAATATTGGTCATCAAAAAATGTACCTGCAGAAAGAACACATGTGATGTAAAGATGTAAAATAATTTGTAATAAGAACTAAGGCAAATAAAGAATATTTCATTTCAATTCGGACAAACTTTAGTTTTTGATTGATTTTAGTTGAGGGCGCAGTTTTGAACACAAAAGCCTTATTTAACATGAGTCCCTATGTGGGTCAAATTTTCAGAAAATGTACAATTGGCAGCTGTACGCATTTAGTAAATTCTGCTAAATTAGGCTGAAATTTAGTCAATACTAGATAAATTCAAGTATATTCGGCATTGCATTCATTCTAGCAATCTGTTTGGTTAGGTTGAACTGTATTTTGAACTTTGTTTTCGTCTGGAATTTGGATTATTTGAGAGAATTGGTGAAGGTGAATTGTACATTTTCTGAAAATCTGACCCATGTGTACCTGTGGATACTTCCTGTTCTAGCCATTCCCTGGGGCCCGTTGCATAAGCTTGTCCATTATCCTTCATTTACTCCTTGTCCTTGCTAAGCAGCAGATAAGCACATAATTATTAGGTAAGGAATTTGCAATACAGACAATGCTTATTTAATGATAATAATAACTTCTTAAAATCTATAAAATTTGGTTGTGCTCTTCAGTACTAAGACTCCGGTCATCCAGTGCATGCCATACTACAGACCAAGCCAATATAATGCGACAATAAAATGTTGAAATATTTTCCGTATTTGATGACATAATAATATTACAATAACATACTAATACAGTTAGGTGGCAGATCATTTATCAATGTAGCAAAGCTCCACCTGTCTTCACATTTGTGATGCGTTACAGGGAAATAAGTCACAAGTCGCAAAAAATGGATTTTGAGATATTATCATATTTGAAAAGATGAGATCAGGCCGATTCAAAGTGTTGATAAGGGCGTAAAGCCACCAATCTCACTCACTCACTCACCAATTCCAATGATAGTAAACAGTAGGACATCTAAATAAGTATTTCTATATTTTAAGTCTGGTATTTTTATTTGTGAAAAAGAGTTTGAAATATCTCTGGGCGGACATTTACTAGTAATGAAGCTAAATAAACTGTATAAGATGACCTCAGAAATACATGGATATATTTATTAGACTGTCCTGAAATTTATTACATGTATTCAGGCTACAACAAGCATTAGCCAACCCAAAAATGGAAACATTACCAGAAATACATCTCGTAAATAAAACACTTTGAAAAATATCAATTATGCGACTTATGACTCGTTTCCCTGGAACACATCACATTTGTGAGCATTCCACCGAACTTGACATAGACCAAGGACATATCCTTGTCTCTATTGACGTCTATACAAGAGTGGCTCATATTGCAGTGCTGAGTAACTCTATCCCTCCTGAGAGCAAGTCTCGGGTTGAGCTTCTAATTAGCCACTTGTTGAGATGTATTGAGTCTGTCATACCTGGCATTCTATAACACAGCCAAGGGCTTGAGCCTAATATCTACTACCTATACTTAGTATATATGAATTTATTTTGTTTTTCATTGCTTCAAAAAATCTGGTTATTTTGAACTGTATTTCAAACCTCTTCTTTGTTTTATTCAACTTGGGTGATTGGGCTCACATCTCATAAAATATCACATCAAATATTACACAAACTTCACATCAAATCTCACGTCAAACCTCACGTCAAACCTCATGTCAAGCTTCATGTCAAACCTCACGTCAAACCTCATGTCAAACCTCACGTCAAATCTCACGTCAAACATCATGTCAAACTTCATGTCAAACGGCGGAGGAAACTTCACAAGGGATATTTCCCCACATCCAATTTCAACCAAATCAGAACGAACACAGAACCAATACAGAACCAACACAGAACCAATACAGAAACAACACAGAACCAATACAGAACCAAAACAGAACCAATACAGAACCAATACAGAACCAATACAGAACCAATACAGAACCAATACAGAACAAACACAGAACCAACACAGAACCAACACAGAACCAATACAGAACCAATACAGAACAAACACAGAACCAATACAGAACCAATACAGAACCAATACAAAACCAATACAGAACCAATACAGAACCAACACAGAACCAATACAGAACCAATACAGAACCAATACAGAACCAATACAGAACCAACACAGAACCAATACAGAACCAATACAGAACCAATACAGAACAAATACAGAACCAATACAGAACCAATACAGAACCAATACAGAACCAACACAGAACCAACACAGAACCAACACAGAACCAACACAGAACCAATACAGAACCAATACAGAACCAATACAGAACCAATACAGAACCAATACAGAACAAACACAGAACAAATACAGAACAAATACAGAACCAATACAGAACAAACACAGAACAAACACAGAACCAATACAGAACCAATACAGAACCAATACAGAACCAATACAGAACCAACACAGAACCAATACAGAACCAATACAGAACCAATACAGAACCAATACAGAACCAATACAGAACCAACACAGAACCAACACAGAACCAACACAGAACCAACACAGAACCAACACAGAACCAACACAGAACCAACACAGAACCAACACAGAACCAATACAGAACCAATACAGAACCAATACAGAACCAATACAGAACCAACACAGAACCAATACAGAACCAATACAGAACCAATACAGAACCAATACAGAACCAATACAGAACCAATACAGAACCAATACAGAACCAATACAGAACCAATACAGAACCAATACAGAACAAACACAGAACAAACACAGAACCAATACAGAACCAATACAGAACCAATACAGAACCAATACAGAACCAACACAGAACCAACACAGAACCAACACAGAACCAACACAGAACCAATACAGAACCAATACAGAACCAATACAGAACCAATACAGAACCAATACAGAACCAATACAGAACCAACACAGAACCAATACAGAACCAATACAGAACCAATACAGAACCAATACAGAACCAATACAGAACCAATACAGAACCAATACAGAACCAACACAGAACCAATACAGAACAAATACAGAACAAATACAGAACCAATACAGAACCAACACAGAACCAACACAGAACCAACACAGAACCAACACAGAACCAATACAGAACCAATACAGAACCAATACAGAACCAACACAGAACCAATACAGAACCAATACAGAACCAATACAGAACAAATACAGAACCAATACAGAACCAATACAGAACCAATACAGAACCAATACAGAACCAATACAGAACCAATACAGAACCAATACAGAACCAACACAGAACCAATACAGAACCAATACAGAACCAATACAGAACCAATACAGAACCAATACAGAACCAATACAGAACCAATACAGAACCAACACAGAACCAATACAGAACAAATACAGAACCAATACAGAACCAATACAGAACCAACACAGAACCAACACAGAACCAACACAGAACCAACACAGAACCAATACAGAACCAATACAGAACCAATACAGAACCAACACAGAACCAATACAGAACCAATACAGAACCAATACAGAACAAATACAGAACCAATACAGAACCAATACAGAACCAATACAGAACCAATACAGAACCAATACAGATGCCTATAATACAATGCAACTTCCAGCACACAACCAACACAACCAGTACACAACAAACACACAACACCTTTTTATTCAACAGGATCCTGGAAAACGCTCAGAAACCTGCAAACAATTTTGGTCTAAAAACAAAAAGAATTCCTTAATGCATTCATTCATTCAAATGCTGTTGTGGAGCACAGCAACACAATACCCTCTCATTAATACATGACCAGGCTGTCACTACTCTCATTGCACAACATGGAACTGGATCTGAAAGTGGATATCCTGTATTGTGTAATGTTGTAATTTGATCAGATCATTTTTAACATCATTTCCAGACGTTCTTCCTCCTGTTCAAAAGCATGTGAATACATGCTTTATGCACACATTTCCTAATTTCCTAATTATATGCCAAATTATGACCATTTTCATTGTTCATGTCATTATTATCATTTTGCTTGTTTTAAATATTTTATTTCTGCAAGAAATTAAATGTGGTACACTGTTCTCAGTTCAAGCTGACACCCACCACCTTTGCCTAGAGGGAGATGCTACCTTCGAGTTACATTGCTAAAACTAAACATTTGTTAGAAAATAGTCTTCCGTTTCACTAGCTCACTCCAATTTGGATAATTCAAATACCTGTGTGATGTGTGATACTGACATCGTTGCAATTTGTTTGTTATATGATATTAGTTTATATCATGAATATTTTGTCTTCGGTGAGTGTTCGGTGAGTCTGAAAAACAGTTTTTAGATTAGGGGCCAGTTATAGTGCTATAAAATTGGATATATAGCTCTTCTTCATGTTGGAATAAATTAACAATTGAACCAATAAATAAAATAATAAATAAAATAAAATAAAAGTTTGTTGACATTCAACTGCTATCTAAGAACACTTGTGTTTATCAAAGGCCTGAATTAGAAGCGGTGGAGATACCTATACCAAAGTCATTAGTAGCCACACCTTTTTCCCCCTGACCTAGCTGCCTATCCGGCTGTTAGTCAATCCCCGCACCTCAATCCCCTGACCTTTACCTCCACTCCAATATGTTGCCATGGCAACTACCGGAACTTGCTTTGCCGGAAGTCCATGAAGGGTTTCTGAGAGAGCCAATCAGGGGGTGTGAGGCAGGTGGGTTGATAGATAAGGGGGGCCGGATAGAGGTAGGTAGTGGACCCTATCTTATATACATGGGTCAGACTTTCAGAAAATGTACAATTCAACTTCACCAATCTTCTCAAACAACCAAAATTTCAGATGAAATAAAGTTCAAAGTACAGTTTAACCTAGCCAAACAGATTGCTAGAATCAAAGCAATGCCAAATATTCCCGAATTTACCTAGTGTTGGCCCAATTGCAGCCTAATTTTGCAGAATTTACTAAATGTGTACAGCAGCCAATTGTACATTTTCTGAAAATCTGACCCACATGTGGGTGAATTCGCCTGAAGATGTATTTAGATGGAATGTACCGAGTGGTTTTATTATACATTTCCAGAGGTTGGTATGATACTCCCATTGGCTTAAGCACAGATCGTCATATCAAAGAGATGGGGTAATACGGCTGCCGTATTTACGACACTGCCGTATTTTTGTGCTATGTTTTTTGAAGTTGTCAAAGAATTACTTTGTTTTAATAAGATTTTAAGGTGAGAAAAGGACTGAAATTGATTTGAAGTGCCTATGACAGTGGCTGGCGACAGGCCTATGGCTATGTCCTCCCTTAGTTACCGTACTGACGAAATCTTCGTGCAGAAATCTACATTCCCTTTCGTGATAAAATCTACATTCCCTTTCGTGAAGAAATCTACATTTCTGACTATCAAATATGTACATAAATAGGACACACCATTAGGAATATTTGAATAAGACACAACGCAGGGGGGTGGTTATTATTATTTTTATTTTATTTCTTTTTATTCAATAGCTTATCCTAGACTGAACTCGACCTACCTAGATTATTTGATTACAGTGAATGCCTATTGTGCTAGGCTCTTAATGTTGTTCTTACCTACAATGACCTATGTCATATACATAGATACCTGTAAATTGTCGAATAATGTCTCAAAATATATTTACTATCATTTTTTGTAATCCGCCAGCATACTCTGAGAATAGTGTAAATGTTACATAATGTTTATTTGCTGAATAAAAATATCAAATACAAATACAAGGTGTCGTGAAAAACTCTGATCAAATAAAGGAAATAAACTAAAATCCTTTCATGTTTATTGAAGCCTAACCTTTACTGAGCATTACTTGTATTTCCAAAAGATTTAAACTGTAACATTGATGCCAATTGATTCGAAAATGTAGCAGCCAACTGACAACGAAATGATTGGTGTTGAACACCATATAGATCAGCGTGCGTAAGTGTCAATGCAGGGAGGGCGGTAAAATATCGATTAAATAAAATAATAAACTAAAATCCTTTCATGTCGGCAAAGTGTAGGTTCCCAATACAATTATATCATGAATAAAGTTATATTTTCTTTATTTGGACTTAGCTTTGAATCGGCATCTTGAATAACCCATTTGCATTGACTGACTGACATTGACAGACTTGAAATTGAGTCGGAGAAAAACAGGTGATGTCACTGGCGAGTTCAAATACGAAAAAGTACAGAAATTCGAATAGCAAACTGATAGCCATTTACCTTATTAAGTATTTTAAATTGTATCTATGTCTTAATAAAAGTAATAAACCGAAAATGAAGCGAAATAAAGATTAAAAAAAAGAACTACATTTTGCAGGACTTCTCACAACCCAGCAGGTCAAGCGCGCATTGATATGTACCGATATCAAAAACCTGGAAGTAAAAACAAGCTCAGGTGGAAGGGGCTGTGTTTGTGCCAATTGTGGCATCAATTTTCATCAAATTTCAACCATTGGGCTTACGCAATTCTGTTCATATGATAATAATGCGAACACACTAAAATTGCTACGCCTGTGGGAAATATGGGATGACAGATCGTCCCTCATGCACTTTTGCCTATGTATCAGACACCTGAGAAGTGAAAATTTACATATCATTGACAGTGGCAAAGCCACACATCATGATGTGTACATTTTCACTCCAAGTGTGTCTGATACACTATTTTAGAACAGCCACAAGTTGCATTCCATATTTATATCACAATTACCATGATTAAATGATGTTTAAATGGTAAAATTAACTTGCGCTCTTGTCCTCGAGTGTTGCAACTCTGCAGAAATCACATGTGGTTTTCCAAAACAATATGCATAGTGCACATCAGTTAATTGCGAGGTTGCTAACAAGTTGTGTGATAGAATAGGGGACTTGCATGACCACCCATATTGAACCTTGATTCACATGGTATTATGGGACATGTAGGCTACAAGCCAGTGTAGAAGCTATGGAAATTATAGGGGCTCCAATGTCAATATTTATGTGTTTTACATGTTTCCATAACATAAGCCATCTTTCCCATCACACATTTGGTTTTATAGATCATGAATATATAAACTATGAACTTAAAATATAGAAACTCTTAATATAACAATGTTTATTGTTGTATTCTTCTAATGTTTACCATGATTGGAATCCGCTTGATCCCATCTTTTCAACTTGTAACTCATTTTCCTGTTACTCATATATGATTTTGGTGCAACACAAAAATAGCAAAGAGAAGAGGTAGAAAGGGAGGTAGGACCGGACAGTGTCTTATGTGTACATGTATGTGATATGGGCCAGATTTTCAGAAAATGTACAATTGGCAGCTGTACACATTTAGTACATTCTGCAAAATTATGCTCCAATTTGGTCAATACTAGGTAAATTCGAGTATATTCGGCATTGCATTGATTCTAGCAATCTTATTGGTTAGGTTGAACTGTATTTTGAACTTTATTTTCGTCTGAAACTTGGGTTATTTGAGAAGATTAGTGAAGATGAATTGTACATTTTCTGGAAATCTGACCCCTGTAGTGAGTTTTCCCCTTATCAAATATAAGTGATACTCGAAAATCAAAAAAGTTCTGACGGTGCTTAGCAATACAAAGCTACTATTGCCTAGGGAAACTTTAAGGCCGTCGCACACAGTCAAGATCTCAGATCTTCTCACGATTTCGGTGTTCATGACTGATCGTGGGATGAAATCATACGGAATTTTGTTTAAATCGTGCCCATTTTTCTGCGCACACACTCACGATTTCATAGAAAATTGAGTGAAAACCTGAGATCGTGGAAAATGTGCACACACACTCACGATTTCATCAAATTGTCTGGCCAAGATTTGGTTCGCTAGCTATTGATGAACCTGCTAAATGTTTGTTTGTTTGTTTGAAATGTATTTATTCTGCTCATACACATTTTATGAGTTACTATTCTCAGTGAACAGATATTTTAACAATGGGTCATAAAAATAGTATAAACGGTTTTGGGAATAAAACAAAAATGGATACTCCTAATGTCCCAAGATTTTCTACACATATAGTGCAGGTAATACTCTACACATATATAGGGAAAAAAATGTATGTCATCGAGTTAAAAAAATAATTATAGCTGTCTGAAATTGATCAATAATAAAAATGATTTACTAGAATCAAAATCAAGTGATTCATCAATAAATCGATAGGAAATAAAGTTTCCTAAAATTGTTTTTATTTGGCCTAAGATGTCAGTGCATTATCTTCAAAGTTATAAGCAAAAATACTCATAAAGGAATAATCCAGTTGCAGCCAGTGAGATCTTGGGTGTTGCCCACGTCAATCCATATTTTGGATCGGCGTGGCACTGCTCCTGATAAGTTGTGTGCATTTATTTAGGGGTCTACACCAAATCGTGCACAGACACACACATACAAGCTTTGGTGTACGATTTGGCGGCCAAAGTTTATTAAATCGTGCTACTCAAATCTTGCCTGAGATCCTGTATGTGTGAGTAAAAATCAGGCCACAATCTGACGCACGACTTGACGTGAGTTGAGATACAACTTGTCGGCCATACCCACGTCCATGTGCACTCGAAAATGACTTGTCGTGAGGCCTCCAAATCCTGACTGTGTGCGATGGCCTTAAGAGGGATCAAACTTAAGTGGGAATTTAGAAGATACCGATTGAGATTGCTAATGACTTAAAGATGTTGTAAATTATCAATGGCAATTTTGCCCAAAGATTCAGTGTTCTAGTATAAATGATGAAGTCAGAGAAGTCGGTTGGATGGTTGTCTCAGGCCAGGCAGCAAGGTGTCTAAAGATGCCATGGCTTTGGCTTGGCCTTTATTTATAGTCAAACATGTTAATTAATTCATCAGTAACAATGGGTACTAGCAATGCTTTCCCTGGCGTGTACCCTTATGATTGGCTGAGAGGGATCCCTCTACCCCATGAACATGACCTCCCAGCTCTCTCCCATGCCAAGGCCATGCGTTGTTCACATGATAGCTGGTCCCTTGCTCTCAACCCCCCCCCCCCCCTCCCCTCCAATTACCCTTGACCCAAGCATGAAGCGTCCCCTCCCTCCCCCAGTCCCTTCCCCCCACCCACTAATGAGTTTAGCACAGGGAACACTAGATAATTTCTGGTTGCTAGACAATCAAGCATGTATACACACAACAACAGGTGTCCAGCCTTACCTCCCTCCCCCTCTCCACCCAGGTCCCGCGTGGCGGCCAAGGCCCAGGCAGAGGGGATGGGGGGAGAGGGAGGGGACAGGGACGGCCATATAGCTGGTAAAACCAACCCAAAAGAATTCAATTCTTTACAATGTACTCTCAGCTAACGTCGGTAAAAAAACGATAGATTTCCTCCGTTTTGTTCAGTTCTTTTCCAACTGATCTAAAAGTCATTTTCTCCAGTTGTTTTTGCTAAAGTGCTTTTAAAACGTCCCCATTTGTAGACAGAGGACCTGCACAAATCCTTTATTGCGAAGACTACACTTATTATCGCTCACAGCGGTGGTTTTTGCTGGGCTGTTTTTGCCTCAAATTCTTGTATTTATAAACATATAGCAGCAGTAGAATATTGGTGAATTCAGTGGTATAAGTCATAATATTACTTAATTTGGAGAACATTATTCGTGTCATGATTGTGTCAAGACCATAATTCTGTTTTACACCACAAAGAACAGGCCCACATCCTGCCATCAATTAATCATTCCCTAAGTTTGTGAAGATGAAAATAGTCCGAGTCCAAGAGGAAATTTAATCCTAGAAATAAGCGGTTAATGCAGCATTAAGTAAAATAATGGCGATAACAAGTTTAAGTTTCCCACAACTAGTGAATCATCCAATCACACTTGGGGAACATCACACAAGAGGAACAGCACTTTACTGGCACACTTCAGAGTCACTTATTTGACAGAGATTTTACTTTATAAACTAGAAATAATGTCATTAGGACGTATGGAACACTTCAGGTGACACCTATTCAACAGAAAGGTTCTAGCTGCATCAAATCTTTGCGAAAGGTTCAGGAAATGCATTAATAGGGGGCTTGTATGTCCGCCATCTTGAATTTTGATTTACATGGAATTATGGGAGTTGTATGTGAAAGTAAGGCTCCATAGGGGACTTGTATGTCCGCCATTTTGAATCTTGATTGCATGGAATTATGGAAGGTGTATATCAGAGTAGGGCACAACAAGGCACTTGCATGTCGTTCATTTTTATCTAGATTAGTATGGAATTATGGGATTTGCATGTGGGTCAAAACATATTGGAAATAACTTCCTATTTTGCAAATGATATTTTAAATCTAGAAAACATTCTATGTTTAGCCCGGAATATTCATCCACATGAATATATTTCTCTTGCATGATGCATTTTGAATTGATAGGGCAATTTATTTACAGAAAGAAATATATTGTTTTGGCTATCTTTTCATAAAAATATCAATAGATGTATTTTTCATTTCAAATGAGTAGTATACTATAGCATACTACTCAGATGCAAAGTGATTTTCAGAACAGAATGCATTGTAATAGACATGAATAGTGGCATATGCAACTCCCCTATTGTGAACTGAATCTATCCCAGCATGCACAGTAACAGATATAAACAGTGGCACATGCACGTCCCCTATTGTGAACTGAATCTATCCCAGCATGCATTATAACAGACATGTGCAGTGACACATGCACATCGATCCTCTAGTGTGAACAGCATGCACTGTAAGACAAGTTCCCTATTGTAAACTGAATGTATCCCAGCATGCACTGTAACAGACATGTACAGTGGCACATGCAATTCCCCTATTTCGAAGTAATTCCGCCAGAAGTTGTTTAAACAGAGTTGTCACCGAAGTGAAGTGTGAGTCAACCGGAAGTAAGTGTTTTTCCTGACCAGAAGCTGCGCATTTAATGCATAATTACCTCTCTGCGTGAAGTGTCCAATCAGAATCGTTTATTTATTCACCTCATGTGCCTACTTTTACAGAAGAACGCTTAGGAGACAGTTAAGGCGTTAAGAAGTCGTTGACAACAAGAAGTCTTTCTGGTGGAAGTGGCAGTTGTCACGGCACAGTGGACTAACTCAATAAGTAAACACAACCCTTAATGGACATTTAACATGTATTTACTGCCATTTCTCACTGCAATTATGAAGATAATGAATTGTTTATTTTGTATGTTTAAATACAGAAAGGCTAGCGCATTTTTTACTAAATGTGCTAAACAAAAAAATGGGTTTTTGAGATAATGCTTGAAAGGATGAGATTACGTGATTCCAATAATGTTAACATTTAGGAAATCGAAAAGTATTTCTATAAATATGTTTGATGATTTTAATGTTTGAAAACAAGTTTCTCGGAGGAAAATTGAAACTAAGTAACTAAATATACTCCATAGGATTACCCGAGAAACGCAAAAATGTATTTCAATGCAGTTTTAAAAATTTGGTATGCATTCACTCAGCATAACGGGATAGATAAACTAAAAAAAATCAGATAGTGAATAAAATACCAAAACATCAATTTGTCATGTTTTAAAAAATGATGGTATACGAATGCACTGGTATGCACTAAGTTAGTATGCTATGAAGATGCATGCAATGTAAGACAATAAAATGAAACAAAAAAAACGAAATTAAGATAAGTAAAGATATGTCTTTTAAAACAAAGCAGTCGTTCCTGTCTCAGCTTCATTGCTTGCATGTCTTGCATTTAGATAAAAGCAGCCATGGGAGAATGTTGTACGGTGTCTCGAATACCACAAATAGGGGACTTGCATAGCCGCCATTTTGAATTCTGATTCGCATGGAATTATGGGAGTAATGGGTACAGTGTAAAATTCTTAGAAAACATGCTATGTTCAGCATGGACTATTTACCAATGCTCTAATGTGAATATCCATGTTTTATACATGTTTGCATAAGACAAGTCTCAATCTTTCCCATCATGCATTTGGTCTTCATAGATCATTTACACAAGCTATGATATTAGTAAAAACATTCTTGGAATTTTCAATAAGATTTTGCCAAATTTTTGTATGTTAGATTTCAGCAGAATCCATCCCATGATGCACTGGAGTAGACATGCGCAGTGGCACATGCAACTCCCCTATTTGGTACCACAAATTGGAGGAAATAGATTTTCGAGATATCACCCTATTTGAAAAGATGAGATCAAGCCGAATCCAATGATGGTAATAATTAAGGACATCTAAGAAATATTTCTATATTTTATGTTTTTGAAAAAAAGGTTTCCAATATTTCTGGGTGGAAATATACTCCATAGGGTGACCTTAGAAATGCATGGATATATTTAATACACAGTCTTGAATTTTGGAAAATATTTTAATGCTTTAACCAGCCCAAAAATGTAAATATTCACACAAAGATATCTTGGGAATAAAAAAGTTGTGACTCATTTCAACACATCACAATGAAACTATTATGCTCAGATATATACCTAGTATTTATCAGCCTAATTGAGCAAAATTTAGTAAATTCGTAGAGCTGCCAATTGTACATATTCCGACGCCCTGACCCATATGGTTTTAGTGCAGTGGTAAAGGAAGGCAAATTCTACATTTGTGAGATTCACCAATCCTCTCAAATATTCCACATTTAAGACAAAAATGAGCTTCAAAATGCAGTTTAACATAACAGAACTGATACTTTAAAACAATGTGATACCAAATATACTCAGATATACCCGGTATTCTTCATTGTTCAGCCTAATTCAGGAGAATTTCCTAAATGTGTAGAGCTGCCAATTGTACATTTTCTGAAAATCTGACCCATATATATCACCTCATTTATCAGAATTTACTAAAATGTGTAAAGCTGCCAATGGTACATTATCTGACGTCCCACCCATATATGTGTTTATATATTATGACACTAGACTAGACCCTGTGACCTAAAGATGACCTTAACCTAGTGATATTTCCACTGGGGACAATTACAATGTAGTCTATCCTGTAAGTACTACTCTATATATAGAGTAAGTGCACAAACCTAATGCACCCATCTCCTTAACCACTTCATCACATGTAATAGGAATTAATAGCTGATATCAACCATCCTAATAAGCAAGCAGAAAAGAAGATGCAATGTTATGTTCATCTGTAATGATACCATTATTCATCTGACAAAATGAAGTAAATGGGATGGTGTTATGCTGGTTTTGTTGGTGAAAAAGGGTGACGAGGCCCTCCCAATTGCATGGAACCTGAATTTTAGAAAAGACGTAAAATTAGACGTCCTATTTGTCCTAATTTTCCTATTTTTTGTATCTGTGTAGTGCACCTGGTTATTGGGAGATGCGAAAATGAGATTAACCGAATAAAGTCAATGTTTAATGAAAAAATATTGAATCGCATTGTTTGTTAAAAATGGATTTGAAAAAAAGCATATGAAAACAATGTGTCTTAATATTAGTTTTATTTTCATGCACCACTGAAAGTTACTACCGTTCACTATAGGACTAAGTTTATGTGTGTGGGTAGGGGGGTGGGGTAGGGAAGGGAAACTAAAATTAAAAAAATAAATGAAGCCAACAGAAAGTAAAGAAATAAGGATGATCTAAGGAATTAAAATGTTTGTTTACCAATAATCTGATGAAGCCATTACAAAGGCGAAACACGTCAGGGACATAAAATAAAATCCTCTGAGAATCCAACATGAGGTGGTTTCAGTGAAGTTGCTCTCAATTTCTTCCATCATATATTAAAATACAATTTGGATGACGAAGGTAAGTTAAATTTAAAAAATTGTACAAAATTGGTTATCATTTATTTTCTGTTATTTTTTTAGTTTATTTTTTTAGATAAATGGAGAGAGGAAAGGATAAAAATAGATATTATAGGTTCAAGGGCGGGGTGGGAGGTAAATGATCGCCAATACTCCTTCAATCTGATTAAATCTAAAAATGATAATAAATTCCAATAAAAAACAATTTAAAAACCTAATAACCCTGTTTCACAACCCATAGGGGAACACACCTCAAGCCTCCAAAATTACCACCTCAATCTGATTAAATCTAAAAATACCATGTCTACTATAAATAAATGAGTATAAAAACTATTTAAAAAGCAAATCAAACTTTTTTAAGGATACTACCTAATACCTCCGATATCCTTTCAATCTGATTAAATCTATACATGGCATGTACAGAGAAGATTTTAACGTTCTGTCACAGAGCAATTATTATAATGTAAAATTCAATTACAGCGCCTATTTCAGGCCTGAGACAGATGGGGCGTTGTCAAACTCGAGTATGAAGTGAAAACCTTTCTCATAGCCACGAGGTGCTCAGCCTTACGGCCCCACCTGAGCCCCTCCTCTCATAGACTCCCTTCTGCTCACCACCCAACACAGCTGCTCCCACTCCTACTACAACTCAAACTTTAAGTCTTTCTCAATTCAATGCAATAAGGGACTTGTATGTGTGCCGTCTTGAATCCTGGTACATCAGATGTTTAAAGAACAGAGGGAAAGACGTTGTATTAGAACTTAATGGAATTAATATAGGTAAGTGGTAGGCATTCTGTTAAGACGCACATGGGCGAGATGGTGGTGATGTGTTCTTAGAATATGTTATGGTGGTGGTGTGTTCTTAGAATATGTTATGGTGGTGGTGTGTTCTTAGAATATGTTATGGTGGTGGTGTGTTCTTAGAATATGTTACGGTGGTGGTGTGTTCTTAGAATATGTTACGGTGGTGGTGTGTTCTTAGAATATGTTACGGTGGTGGTGTGTTCTTAGAATATGTTACGGTGGTGGTGTGTTCTTAGAATATGTTACGGTGGTGGTGTGTTCTTAGAATATGTTACGGTGGTGGTGTGTTCTTAGAATATGTTACGGTGGTGATGTGTTCTTAGAATATGTTATAGTACCGTACCTTCCTGAGGACAGTTTTTCTTCAGGAGGTGTGGGATGGATTAAAATAATCATTAGAGCGTTGCACCTAATATAATAAACTATGTACTACTATGTAGTAGACACCTTTTAGAGATAGTCTGTGATTGTTTTCCTCATGCATCATTATTATATGCTATGTATTTACCCATGTCAATGTTGATATGCCATGTCTTTATTTCTCATCCACCGCCATGAGTTACTCATGGTACACTAAAACTATAAGCACCCAGTATGGGTTACGCAAAATGTGTTATTCAAAATAACATTCGTTATCGTTACTCTTAAGTAACATTTATCACAGGTACTATGAATTTTATAAATATGTTACTGGCCCGCCTGGAAGACCTGTGTCACAGAGGGTGTCAGCCTTATTTCTGTACATTGATATTTTATGGAAATAAAAACGACTATATATATATAGTGGTGGTGTGTTCTTAGAATATAATATAAATAGGAGATGAACATGCCCCACTCACACACACACACCTGTCAACTCCTTCGATATCGTCATCCTGTCATAGTGCCAGGCTCAGATCGCCAGAAAATGTACAATTGGGAGATCTACACGTTTTGTATTTCAATTGTACATTTTTTAAGTTGTGCTAAATTGGGCTAAAACATGAATTTACATTGATATATAATCGACCTTATATTTGGATATATAAGGTTTTGCTCTGAATCAAAATGTCTGTTTGGTGTGTTGAAAGGATCGGTGAAGGTGTATTGTACATTTGCTAACGCCTTGACGCCCTGATTATTAAATGTTTGACTCCTGGCATAGACATTGCTAAACAATTGCCAAAGCTTTGAGTAATCCCACTCCCTTCAACATTGGTTGCCCTTTAGATGCCCCCTCCCCCTCAAAAAAAAGAAAAAAAAAGAAGGAAAACCCCCCTAAAAAAACAACAACAACAAAACAAAACCCAAAATAACTGCCACCTCTTTTGATGTCATGTTTCCTTTTTCTCAGGGCCAGATCGTCAGAAATATACAATGGGTAGCTCAACACATTCTGTAAGTTCTGCTAAATTAGGCTGAAACAATATAAATAGTGAGTATCTTTAGATATATTTGGTTTTTCTTTGAATGAATTGTATTTCAAAGGCTAATTTTGCTTTAAAAAAATTGGGTCATTTGAGAGGATTGATGAAAGCGAATTGTACATTTTCTGACACCCTAATCCTTAAATAAAAGTGTGACTCCTGACAAGAAAAAAATACCAAACAGCTTGAAGTAATCCAGCCCACAGTTAACCCACGCCCACTACTCTCTCCTAAATCATTGCTCCTTAATAATTGGACCGCCCCCACCCCACCTGCCACCTCTTTTGATATTGTCATCCTCTCATAGCGCCATCTTTTAAATAACTGTCTGTCTGAACGGCAGTAAAAACACAATATCAGAAGCACATCATGTGCTCTCAGTCCATTATCTGGCGATGGGCGCTCTGTGAGAGAGCTTTTAATGAAAATAAGATAAAAAAGGCGAGATATTTATCACCTTGTCATGTTCATTGTTGATGCAGAACATCAGCCTGAGTGGGGCTTCACTTAATAGGGTCAGATTGTCAGAAAATGTACAATTGGCAGCTGTACACATTTAGTAAATTCTGCTAAATTAGGCTGCAATTTGGTCAATACTAGGTAAATCCGAGTATATTCGGCATTGCATTGATTCTAGCAATCTGTTTGGGTAGGTTGAACTGTATTTTGAAGTTTATTTTCGTCTGAAATTCGGGTTATTTGAGAAGATTGGCGAAGTTGAATTGTATATCTTTTGAAAATCTGACCCAATAGCATGTTTGCCAACGTGCGATGTCAATATGCAAGGTTTTGTCGTTAAATTTGTTCAGAGAAAATAAGGCTGCATAACGAGCGGTAATATTGTGACTGGGGTAATGAATAAGGAGAAGGGATGTAGATTTCTAGATGGTTTATTGACTTTTTATATATAATGTGTGATGTGACACAGAAAAATTAGTCCAAGTCGCAAAAGAATTGATGTTCAGATACTGATATATTTAAAACGATGAGATCAAGGTAACCTATTAAGTACTTTGAACTATAGAATTTCATGTTTGGACCAAATTATCTCCAACTCCAAGTGCAGCTAAACTGAAAGAAATGAAAACATTCCTAAAAAGGCTTCTTGTGAAAATAGAAATTTGAAAAATACAATTTTTGCTACTTTAGACATATTTTTCTGTAACATATTTCATACCTCTCATATAGACGTATTCAGGACCAGATAGACATGTATCTCTACAATGCAACCTCAACACAAGTTATTAATAAGAAATTAATAGAAAGGTTATGAAGATGTCAAATAAAATTAAATTTCAGTTATTAGAAGCATACAACTTAAACACCATACAATTCATCAGTCACAGAAAATATAAACAAAACTGGAAAAAAAAATCTTATAAATGGAACATTATAACACGTACGACAGATTGTGGAAGTTCTTCCATAGAAAACACTTAATAAATTACTTTGTGGGCAAACAAAAATCAAACGAAAGAACAAAATTGATCAATAGCATTTTCCCACCCCCACACTCGACATTGGCATAGATGTATGGGGCATCGCATATTTATCTATGATTGGCCCTAGGCACAGCTGTAGATAGAAAGGTCCTGCAAATGTCAAATAAAATTGCATATTGGATGGAAATATAAGCATAGAAGAGCGGCCGGTGCAAAGGCCAAAGGTTGGCACCACAAACACTGCAGATAACAGGCCTAAAGAGAGATCGCTGCTCAAATTGCTTGAGACAATTGATTATTCTTATTATCAGTTGGCTAGACTTGCACAAGGCCAGTGTATATATATTCGGTTTTTATTTCCATAATAACATGACAGAAATATGGCAAGCAGCACCGTCTGGAAACCAGATCTTCCGGGTGAGCCCTTATAATTATGATACAGTAAAATTCACCGGAAGAATATGACATAACAAGTCGCTGGAAAAACAAAGGTGTGTTGGCTATTGTAGGTATTGGAAGGTAGGCGTTATGTTCATAGATCCATAGATCCAAAGATAAATAGATGAATGCATAGATAGATCCAATGATAGATCCAAGAATAGATAGATGAATGCATAGATAGATCCAAGAATAGATAGATGAATGCATAGATAGATCCAAGAATAGATAGATGAATGCATAGATAGATCCAAGAATAGATAGATGAATGCATAGATAGATCCAATGATAGATCCAAGAATAGATAGATGAATGCATAGATAGATCCAAGAATAGATAGATGAATGCATAGATAGATCCAAGAATAGATAGATGAATGCATAGATAGATCCAAGAATAGATAGATGAATGCATAGATAGATCCAAAGATAGGTCCATAGATAGATAGATGAATGCATAGATAGATCCAAAGATAGATAGATGAATGCATAGATAGATCCAAAGATAGCTAGATGAATGCATAGATAGATCCAAGGATAGATAGATGAATGCATAGATAGATCCAAAGATAGCTAGATGAATGCATAGATAGATCCAAAGATAGATCCAAAGATAGATGGATGAATACATAGATAAATCCAAAGATGGATAGATGAATACATAGATAGATCCAAAGATAGATCCAAAGATAGATAGATGAATGCATAGATAGATCCAAAGATGGATAGATGAATCCATAGATAGATCCAAGGATAGATCCAAAGATAGATCCAAAAATAGCTAGATGAATGCATAGATAGATCCAAAGATAAATCCAAAAAAAGATAGATGAATACATAGATAGATCCAAAGATAAATCCAAAGATAGATAGACACAATCGACACCTCGATGCCCATATTTGGGTCTCTGGGCGGCGACTGCAATCTGGCCACGCCCACTCCTCATCACATGGACCAATCGCATGACTGAACTTCCCATTGTGATGTAAAGTCATTGGAACATAATCAAACTACGCCTCCAGTCACTCTCGCTCGTTTCACCGCAGTGAGCGGTTGTGTACTCATCCATCCATCTATCCATCTATCCATGCATCTATCCATGCATCTATTTATCCATCCATCCATTCATCTATCCATCCATCCATCCATCTATCAATCAATCCATCCATCCATCCATCCATCCATCCACCCATCCATCTATCCATCCATCCATCTATCAATCCATCTATCCATATACATCCATCCATTTACCCAACCATTTATCTAGCTATCTCTCTACACACCAATCTATCTATCTAGCAATCTATCCATCCATCTTATTCTATCTATACAAACACACAAACTATGCATTCATCTATCTATCTTTGGATCTATCTATGCATTTGTGTATCTAGCTTTGGATCTATCTATGCATAATGGTAAATGATAATTAAATGGCTGGGTGGATGGATTGATCGATGGATGGATGGATGGATAGATGGATAGATGGATAGATGGATAGATGGATAGATGGATTTATCGATGGATGGATGGATGGATAGATGAATAGATGGATAGATGGATGGATAGATGGATAGACTGATGGATTGATGGATAGATGGATAGATGGATGGATAGATAGACTGAAAGATTGACTGATACATAAAAAATACGTTTTTCCATGTTTCTTATGTTTGAAAGATGAGGATAGATAGATAGACGTATACATAGATATAGCTATATAGATACATAGACTAATAGATGTATAGATAGAATGATAGATAAATAGATAGATAACACAATACATTTCGTCTAGATTGTCCATGGGCTTGTGAAGCCAGGATCAGACAACATCATAGAATTGCACAAAAGCTATTTCATATTTGAAATAAATGTGACTATTTACATACCTTTGATATGTTTAATGACGTAATATTTAATTAGAAACGGAGATTCTTCATCTGTCTCTAGATCCCTGTTTGGTAAAAGGGTCACATGGCTCTGAAGAACCCCATATGTTGCACCTTATTCATGTCTTTAATTTGGATCGTATGAGAGTTAGTTAAAACACCTTCTGACCAGCCCACTCATATTTATTCCCCCCCTAGGGGTTTAAGGCAACACTAATGACCTGGATACCTTATCATATCTTTCAGGGTCATTAGGTCGGCCCACGCAGGGTGGCGCTCCGGGTACAATCAGAGCAGTATTTAACCTTCTTCCGCCAATGTCATCATGGGCAAGGTCGTCAGAAACTGTACAATCTGCAGTTCTAGAATTGGTTTCAAGGATTGATTGTTATTATATATGTATTTTTCAAACATATTCAATTCAACATATCATATTATTTCTACTTGGAATCATTGTACAAAATGGAGGCCTAAATAGCTGAAGAATTGTCAATGATAATTATATCTTAGAATACTTGGTATTGTATTGATTCAGAAACTTCTGGAACTCTATTCTGAACGTCAATTCTGTTTTAATTTGGGGTGATTTGAGAGGATTGTTGAGCGTGAATTGTACATATTCAAACGTCTTTGCCCTATTGTGGATTTTGGGATCACAAAACAAGTAAATATATTTGGTAAAAGTCCTACTGTTGGATTTATTTTGCATAAGTTATATTGTCAAAGTGATGTACGTGTCTACTTGGTACTCCCTGGTCTGCCTGTCTGTTTTTCTCTGTCTCTGTCCCTGTCTCTTTCTTCTCCCCTGTCCGTCTCTGTCTCCCTTTTCTCACTCTCTTTGTCTCTGTCTCTCCCTCTTCTCACTCTGTATCAACTCTTTTTCCCCCCTTCCCTCTCTCTATTTCAAGCTATTATCACTGCTCTGTCAACTCTCTCCCCTTCTACCTCTCTTCCTCTCCCTGTCTCCCCACCTCTCTCTCCTCCTTTCTCCTCCTTTCTCCTCCTTTCTCCTCCTTTCTCCTCCTTTCTCTTCTCTCCCAATCTCTCACCCACTCTCTTCTCTAATCCACTCCTGCTCTATCTCTCCCCCCATTCGCTCCTCTCTTCTCTCACCACCTCCTCCTCTCATTCCCTCCATTCCCTATCTCTTCCTCCCTCTTTCAGCCCCCCGTCCACACTCCCTCCCTCCCAAGCCCTCCGCACCCTCCACTCTCACTGTCGCTGTCCCATCCCAAGATAATTCATGTATGCTACCCAAATAATGGAACAAAAAGTGCAATAAAGGCATATTAAGTTGTTTGTGCAGCCGCCCCAACCCAAAAGCTCTCTACCCGACTTGTACACATGTCAGGACAGGTTCCCAGATAAGCGCCGGTACAATAGCACCATTGTATTTGCACGAAAAACACCAAACTTAAGAGCCTAGTCCACTAAGCCGATTCTCATGCGATTTTGCGTCGCACAGGAGTCTTTTGCAGTACATTCTGGCAGAATCGCATGGGAATCAGCTTAGTGGACTAGGCCCTTTACGGTCATGCATAATTCACTAACAACTGTTTAAATGTTTGTGGCCAATAAAAATATTAAAAACAAATCCAAACAATTTGGTGGGTTTGAAATGTTAAGGGCAAAGTGCACTAAGGTGGTTTTCATGCAATTCTAAAGGGTCCTCTGTGGCAAAATTGCATGAGAATTGGATTAGTAGACTAGGGCCTTTAAATCGTTAATATTCATGTATTGTACTTCCATTAGGAACTATGGGTAACAATAATGGCTTAATTGGGGGCATGTCAGAGGTTCTCCAACTGTTGTCTGAAGAACATGAACTAGTTTCATAAAAGTAGTCGATAGACTTTACACACAAGTAGGTCCTTACTTTTTTTTTCTCTCTTGAGGAAAATAAAAGAGTTAGTTACGCTACGTGTTTGAGCCTGGGTTTTCTTCAGACTTTAGAAAATTGATTACATAAAAGGAGAGAATAGAAGTTCACCTCAATGCCGTTAATCCTATAGCAGTGCCCTGGGTGATTGCTATAATTGTGCGGGAGAGCTGTAGTTGCTTTGGGAGAGCTATAGTTGCCCGGGAGAGCTAAGGTTGCCCTAGTAGAGCTACAGTTGCCCTGGGGTATAGTTTCCCTGGGGGAGCTGTAGTTACCCTGGACGAGCTATAGTTGCCCTGGGAGAGCTATAGTTGCCCTGGGAGAGCTGTAGTTGCCCTGAGAGAGCTATAGTTGCCCTGGAAGAGCTATACTGGGAGAGCTATAGTTGTCCTGGGAGAGCTATAGCTGCCCTGGGAGAGCTATAGTTGCCCTGGAAGAGCTATAGTTTCCCTGGAAGAGCTATACTGGGAGAGCTATAGTTGCCCTGGGAGAGCTATAGCTGCTCTGGAAGAGCTATAGCTGCCCTGGAAGAGCTATAGTTGCCCTGGAAGAGCTATAGTTGCCCTGGGAGAGCTATAGTTACCCTGGAAGAGCTATAGTTGCCCTGGGAGAGCTATAGTTGCCCTGGGAGAGCTATAGTTGCCCTGGGAGAGCTATAGTTGCCCTGGGAGAGCTGTAGTTGCCCTGAGAGAGCTATAGTTGCCCTGGAAGAGCTATACTGGGAGAGCTATAGTTGTCCTGGGAGAGCTATAGTTGCCCTGGGAGAGCTATAGTTGCACTGGGAGAGCTATAGTTGCACTGGGAGAGCTATAGTTGCACTGGGAGAGCTATAGTTGCCCTGGGAGAGCTATAGTTGCACTGGGAGAGCTATAGTTGCCCTGGGAGAGCTATACTTGCCCTGGGAGAGCTATACTTGCTTTGGGAGAGCTATAGTTGTTGAGGTTGTTTATCGGTTATAGAAACGGTTGAAATTGTCCCCCAAAGGAATCTCTATATTAATAAAATAGGGGTTTGGAGCCTTAAACCCCTATCTTCTCTGAAACTGCTGGCCATAGCATAGCACGGGTACTTGCTAGTGAACTCATTAATAACTTCCATTGTGGTCAGAAATATTGATGATTTAATCCATGCAAAACCAAATATATTCAGAGATATCTAGTTCATGTCAGCCTAGTTCAACAGAATCTACTAAATGTGTAGAGCTGCCGATTGTACAGTTCTCACGCATATCTTTCTGTTTTTAATCTGTTTGAACGTTTTTCACATGTTTGTGCAGAAAAATTAGTCACAAGTCACAAAAAAAAATATTTGTCAAACGTTTTTTCCAAAACATCTCTTCGTAGGAGTGTTTTGATTGTTGGAGTGTTTATCCATCAGTTCATATACCAAATTTCAAGACTGTACATATTGAATATGTTCTTGCGTTTCTAAGGCCGTCCCAAAGATGTATATTTAACTACTTTACCAGTAATTGTCCATCCAGAAATACCAGTAACTCTTTTTCAAACATACAACGACGATACAAAAGCACTTATTAGGTCTGGTAAAAGTCAGCATCATTGGAAACAGCCTAATCCCATTTTTTTTATAATGAGATGGTATCTCAAAATCCATTTTGTCTTGAATGTAATGTACAAATATGTGAGGTATTCTTGATTATTAATGGTTAATATGAAAGAGCACGGCGTCGATAAAACTGTATCATAATGTTTTTTAATTCTTCCTCCTCTTTAAACCTCGTCATTGATAAGGTGAAATGAGTTGGAATCCTTGTTCTTAAGTTTCTTCTTACATTTTACTCTGATTATACCTTACCTAACATGAGTATTATATAAATTAATTTAAATTAGATTACCTAAACGTATCATGTACTGTTCTCATTAGATTTGATGTATAAATCTCTTGTCACCATCTGTTTTTTTCCATCAGGCTGTCCTGAAAATATTCATACTATATACGGGTGGAAATGTTGTAGACCTGAATAAAATATTTTCTAAATCTAAATTTTGACTCATTTTCCTGTAGCACATCACATGTTAAATAGACCAGAATACCAACCAAATGTAATATGATCAACACTAGAGCATGACAACCCCTCTATCATGTATCCATTAGTATGGTAATTGTTACCCTTTATGAATCACATTGACCGCTTTACATTGTTTTACTTTTAGAAAAGCGGTATTATAAATTCATTCTGCTGCATAAATGGGTTCTCATGGGTCAAACATACAGTAGATCCTCTTCATTATGAAAGTGACTAGCCTCAGGACAATGGTGAGGTGTCTGGATTAGAGAGGGGTCACTATAATAGAAATGTACAGTATAGGGACTGGCTCTAACTGTCCATAATGGTGTGGTGTCTGGATTAGAGAGGAGTCACTATAATATTCATGTACAGTATAGGGACTGGCTCTAACTGTCCATAATGGTGAGGTGTCTGGATTAGAGAGGGGTCACTATAATAGAAATGTACAGTATAGGGACTGGCTCTAACTGTCCATAATGGTGAGGTGTCTGGATTAGAGAGGGGTCACTATAATAGAAATGTACAGTATAGGGACTGGCTCTAACTGTCCATAATGGCGAGGTATCTGGATTAGAGAGGGGTCACTATAATATTCATGTACAGTATAGGGACTGGCTCTAACTGTCCATAATGGTGAGGTGTCTGGATTAGAGAGGGGTCACTATAATAGAAATGTACAGTATAGGGACTGGCTCTAACTGTCCATAATGGTGAGGTGTCTGGATTAGAGAGGGGTCACTATAATATTCATGTACAGTATAATGATTGGCTTTAACTGTTCACAGTGGTGGGGTGTCTGGATTAGAGAGGGTCACTATAATAGAAAGATACAGTATAGGGACTGGCCCTAAATCTTTATAATGGTGAGGTGTCTGGATAAGAAAGGGGTCACTATAATATAAACACACAGTACAGGGACTGGTCCTAACTCTCTATACTGGTGAGGTGTCTGGAATAGAGAGGGGTCTCTATAATAGAAAGAAACAGTAAAGGGACTGGCTCTAACTGTTCATAATGATGAGCTGTCGTCTGGATTAGAGAGACATCTCAATAATAGAAATATACATATATAAGGAACCTCTACCTCTTTTCATTTTCATATAAATTAAATAAACCTTTAAAAATACACAGTTGAAATTGTTTCCTGAGAAACGATACAATAAACTGTATCATCCTGACAACCGAGAGCAAACCATTACTAAGAAAGTGGACAAATTTGTATTTTATTACTCTGGGAAACCATTCTCCGAATCATTATTACAAGAAAGCCTTTCCACCCATTCTCCATTCTAATATTTATAATGAACAGGTCATGAAACCCTTTCCCCATCGCACTTTTGATTTTCTAATTACAAATCATAATTCAAGTTTATGTTCCAAGATTAAATCCGATTTACCCTGAGGAAATGTTCAATATGACAATAAACGTTTTATTGTAAAGAATGAAACAATTTCATACCTCCAAACCAGGATGATATCACCATAATGACCTGAAAATAATACACCCTTCCCAATATAATGTTGTGTTTACAAAGGAGGAAGGAAGCTGACCCAGATTTCCACGAATTAACTGAAATCCGTCCGGAATTGAGCCAAAATAGGAAGTTTCACCTTCACCAGATGAGAAGCCATGAAATAGAGGAAACCTTGGCAGTGGTCGGCCTCCGCTAGGCAGGGAGAGGCTAGGCTGCTGTCAGTGGTGTCGGAGGTGGGTGGAACTGAAGAGGGAGAGAGTGAGAGAGTGAGATTGGTTGCTTTACGCCCTTATCAACACTTTGTAGTGTTATATCAAGGGCGGGTGAGCTGAGAGGGAGGCAGTTTATGATCATACCCAGGAAATAGAGATATAGAAGAAGGGAGAGAGAGACAGGGAAAAGAGATAGAGAAGAAGTAAAGGGAGAGATACAGAGAAAAGAGACAGAAAGGCACTTTGAAGAGGGAGAGAGAGGGACAGAAAAGTGAGAGGAAAGGAGGTGGAGAGGGAAGGGTAGAGGGATGTGGAAGGATGAGGAGAGGGAAGAGAGAGATGAGAAAGAGGTGGAGAGGGAGGTGCAAGGGGGAGAAAGAGAGAGAGGGAGAGAGGAAGTAGGGATGTAGAGAGGAAAGGCACATGGAGAGAGGGAGGAAGAGAGGAATATGGAGAGGGACATGGAGGGGTAGAACAAGGGGGGAACGGGGAGGTGAACAAACGGAGAAAAGGAGAGAGGCGGAAGAGAGGGAGAATGATAAGAAAGGGAAGAGAGGTAAGGGGGAGATAGAGAGGGAGGAGAAAGGAAGGGCAAACAGAGGGGAGGGGCAGGGAGAGAGTCCGGGTAGAGGAAATGCAGAGGAAGAAGGAAGTGAAATGGAAAGGAAGAGAAGAGAGAGGAAATGCAAGGGTGTGAGTGAGAGGGAAAAAGGGAGATGGAGACGAGAGTAAAACACAATCAGAATACTACTTTTTTTTTTAATAAATTTTATTGGTCAAAGTTTCATATTTGATAATTCTCATTTGCCAATTAAATACTAATTAAATACTATCATGAGAGTATATGAGTCTAATCACCTAACCTTTAATAAATCCAAAGCTAAAATGATACGTTTCACAAACAAGAATATTAATCCCATACACACTGCACACAAAATCGAACTATTTACTAATATCAGGAAATATAACCAAGGACAAGCAATATCAATCTATAAAATGATGGTTTTAACAATTAACTAATAAATAAACTTCAAAGGCTACAAAATAGAGCCTTACTAGTTTGACTTGACAATGTTGATGACTTAACTATTAAACATCCTAAAGACTGCCCGAGTGAACTATGCAAATATTGAACACAATTGACCTAAATACATAGTAAATTGCTGCTTGTAGTAATCTTGCTGAAAGTAATGATACAATCAGACTAGCAACCCATTCATCCTATCGCATCTCCTTCTACATCACTATCTCATACATCTGAATCATAATATTAATTCCAAGCCTTTTCTTAAATGTGTCTACACCTATTCCTGAAAACCTAGTGCCTTCAGAATGATTTCCAAATGAGAGGGGGAGGTGGAGATAGAGGGGCAGAGGGAGGGACAGATTCTGGAAAGGAGAGGGAGAGAATGGAGAAGAAAAGAAAGGTGGGTCCTATAGGGGAGTTGCATATCTCACTGCGCATGTCTACAGCAGTGCATGCTGGGATGGATTCTGATGAAATCTGACATATAAATATTTAGCAACATTTTATCGAAAATTTCAAGAATGTTTTCTTTTATCAATGATCTATGAAAACCAAATGCATGATGGGTAAGGTGGAGACGTGTGTCATGGAAACATGTATAACACATGGATATTGACATAAGAACATTGATAATTATTACATGCTGAACATGGCATGTTTTCTGTAGAGTTTTTACTGTACCATTAGTCCCATAATTCAATGCGAATCAGGATTCAAAATGGCGGCTATGCAACTCCCCTATTGGGAGAATTCAGGAGAGGTTATTGACATGGACAGGCTAGGGGAGAGGGGTTGGGGAGGGGCAGAATACTATGCAGAAACATGACCAGTTATTTATGATTTGGACTGCATGCGATGTCCTTTATATTAAAAATATTCACACTAAAGCAGATTAAAAAAGATAAAAAGGTTAACAATTAAACACAAAGTAAAATATTTAACATTCACAACGCCTTTTTGTTACCTTTACTTAAACGAGATTGCTTTATCATTCTTGGACACCATTTGTCGGACACAAGCAGGGTTACTATGACTAATGACTTGAATTCAATCCCATAATGCTATATTCTGGGCATGCGTAGAGGTAATGTTCCGGTCATGTAGCGACCAGTGAGGTCAAATCACAGGGACTGTTTAGAATGTTTTTTTTAATGAAGAAGTCACTTCTTGGTCTGACCTTGATGGCACATGTATTGTTTACTAACTTCATCTCCTTAATTTTAACAAATAAGGAATTTTCTCATCTAGTCTGTATGGCTTTTTATGTTAACCAGGTCTTCCAGAGGATCCCTGATAATAAAGATGCAGCAAAATCATAACGAATGAATCGGGAAAAACTAATAGTTGATAATATTACAGATTCTCTCCTCCCGCTCCTCCTGCTCCTCCTCCACCTCGACCTCCTCCTCCTGCTCTTCCTTCACCTCCACAAACTACCCCTTCAGCTTCTCCTCCTCGTCCTCCTACCCACCTCCACCTCCAACTACACCTCCACCTCCACCACCTCCTCCACCTCCAACTACACCTCCACCTCCACCACCTCCACCACCTCCACCACCTCCACCACCTCCACCACCTCCACCACCTCCACCACCTCCTCCACCTCCACCACCTCCACCACCTCCACCACCTCCACCACCTCCACCACCTCCACCACCTCCACCACCTCCACCACCTCCACCACCTCCACCACCTCCACCACCGCCCCCTTCTCCTTCTCCACATCCCCCTCGCCTCCTCCTTCTCCTTCACCTCCACCAACTCCCCCTTTTTCTTCTCTTTCTGCATCTCCTGCTTCTGCTCCCCCTCCACTTTTACAACCTGCCCTTCCTCTTTCACCTCCTCCACCACCTCCTCTTTCACCTCCTCCTCCACCTCCTCCTTCACCTCCACCACCACCCGCTTCTCCTTCTCCTTCTTCTCCTCCTCCTTCTCCTTCTTCTCCTCCTTCTCCTCCTTCTTCTCCTCCACCTCCACCTCCACCTCTTCCACCTCCTCCCCTCCTATTCCTCCTACCCTTCCTCCCGCTTTCCACTCTACACAAACAGCACCCCTCCGTACCAACTGAACCATTTTCTTTCAAAAACCAACCAAACGAAAACAATCAGGGAATCTACCACATATGCCTCCAGCAAATCCCACAATCCTTCACGTGGAGCCGACATGCGCACTTGTGGCCAACTATTGTACTGCCTGATGACCACATGGTGCATATTATATATGAGTCAGATTTTCAGAAAATGTACAATTCCCCTTCACCAATCCTCTCAAATAACCCATATTTACGACGAAAATCAGGTTCAAAATTCCGTTCAACATAACCAGACAGATTCATTGGATGAATACAATACAGAATACACTCAGATATACTCAGCATCTATAATTTCTCACCTTATAACCCTTTCACAGCGATAGGCCCAAATTTGGGCCGGGACTCGGCGGGAACATGCTGTTTCAGGCGGGAAATCGGGACTGGATGTACCCGGTCATTATTTGAATGCCGTAAAGAGTTGTCTCATGAAACTTTGTATATATACTAAATGAAACGTCTAGATTTCGAAAATGATATTTAGAATACAATTTTAGATCAGAATAATCGCGGAAAAACGGGTTTAAATCGCGGAAAATTGTGCGACATAACTAAATCTACTTCCGCCATTTCCGGCCGTTTCCAGCGGCCGTTTCCAGCGGCTGTAAGGTCCCCCATCGTCTTAAACATCTTCAGAGAAGCTAATCCTTCGAATTTAAAAGAAATATGGCCTGGAATCTGAAAGAATAGCATTTTTTACACATGTATGTGTAATCTCAATGTGATCAATGGAGAAAAACAGCCGAAAACACGCCCAGACCATTGACACTGTGACAGGACTGTCACTTGTCAATGTGCGATCGCCGAAACGGGAACAGAGATTCAGTGGAATGGATTGAATGGTGAGTAAGACTAAGATGGCTATAACTGAAGCAAAGAGCTAGACAGTCATATTTTCTCATTTATTTGCATTTCAAGCCACATTATTTTAATGTCAACACCAGTAGGCTACCGGATACTTTCAGTTGTGGTTGTGGTTGTGTGACGTCGTTAGTGTTAGTGCCTAGGGCCTTAGCCTTAGGCCAAACAAAAGATTGCTGTGTTTCTGATTTATAGTCACTGAAATTTAGCTAGGCCTAGAGGGGATAGAAATCTCTTACCAGGAAATGAAAAATGTCTTAATTTTTAAATGTATCAACGTTATGTTGATATTCCACTAATTTTATTTCATTTTCCACTACTTCTAAAAACATTTTATAAGAATTACTTGACGTATACTTGATAACATATTCATCAGCACTACAGCAGTCATAAATATCTATTGAACATTTAGATAATCGATGGTTAAATATTAAGAGGGATTATATTATTATACAACCAAAATCGAATTGATGATTTATGGGACAATGCTCGAAAGTTCTTTTCCCACAAACTTCCTGTTGAGGATTTCATTGGGGAGTAATTTGTGGGTGGATTAATATCTTCCCGCCCTTTATCCTTTTTCCTTGTACCCCCCCCCCCCCCCACCCCCCCCCCCACCCCCCATTCACTTTCCCTTTTTCTCTCAGAGAGAGAGGGCGGGAGGTAGGGAGCGGGGGATAGAGAAATGACAGAGTTTGAGGGAGAGGGGAAGGGACATAGAGTAGGATGACAGCGGGTTTCTGTATCTCCTATTTGTTACATTAATGGAACTCGATAATCTATTAGATATTAAGGAAAAAGCTCTTGTTTTGGTAAAAAGAAAGGATCATATTTCATAATTTTTTTCAATCACCTAACCTTCTTTCATCCCCCCCCCCCCCACCACACACACAGCTTGAAGCAAGTGATATGCTGAAATATTATACATACATCAGTGTATCCGATAATTTCGTCATCTACATCTTCACTATAATCTGAAGCTCATTTCCATTCACCTGACAAGGAGGGCGAGTAAACCGACAATATCAAATGTCACTATTTATAATCTGGCTAGCGTCGGTAATCGATCAATAGAAACTTTAAATGTATTCAAAATATAACCAAAAATGTTATCCATGATTAACGCGACCTTTTGTACAATTTCATGAGTCTGAGAATATCAATGTAAACAACGAAACCAGCTCAATAAAATTTCTTTTAAAAAAACAAACTTGGCGGTTTTACCCGCCTGCACAAATTTTTACCCGCATTTGGCGGCAGGCGGGTGATAATTTTCGCTCTCTGCTGACTGACTGACTTTCAACTGTTACAACTGACTGACTGACTTGACTTTCAACTGTTACAAATGACTTTTGACTTTTATGACTGACCGATTGATTGACTTTCAACTTTTACGACTGACTTTCAACTTTAACAACTGACTGACTTTTGAATTTTAGGACTGACTGACTTTTGACTATAACAACTGACTGACTTTTGACTTTTAGGACTGACAGACTTTTGACTTTAACAACTAACTGACTTTCCACTGTTACAACTGACCGACTGACTGACTTTCAACTGTTACAATTGACTTTTGACTTTTAAGACTGACTGACTTTTAACTTTAACGACTGACTGACTTTTGACTTTAACAACTGACTGACTTTTGACTTTTACAACGGGGTGACTTTTGACTTTTACGACTGACTGACTTTCAACTGTTACAACTGACTGACTGACTTTCAACTTTTATGATTGACCGACTTTTAGGACCAACTGTCTGACTTTCAACTTTTATGACTGACTGACTGACTTTCAACTTCTATGACTGACTGATTGACTTTCAACTTTTACGACTGACTTTCGTCTTTTACGACACTGGCTGACTTTCAACTTTGACGACTGACTGACTGACTTTCAACTTTTATGGCTGACTGACTGACTTTTCGTCTTTTACGACACTGGCTGACTTTCCACTTTTACGCCTGACTGACTTTCAACTTTTACTACTGACTGACATTCAACTTTTACAGTGAGTGTCTATCAACTTTTATGGTGACTGCCTGACTGACTTTGACGACTGACTGACTTTTGACTTCTATGACTGACTGACTTTCAACTTTTATGGTGACTGCCTGACTGACTTTGACGACTGACTGACTTTTGAATTCTCCAACTGACTGACATTTGACGACTGACTGAATGACTTGACTTTTATGACTGACTGACTATAGACTTTTGCCTTTTACAACTAACTGACATTGGACTTGTACGACTGACTGACTTCTGACTCTGGAATTTTTAACTTTGACTTTTACACAACTTTCAACTTCCACATTTACCCAACGTTCATCTTAGAATCTTACGACTTTCACGCAACGTTTGACTTTGACTTTCATGGAACTTTTGACTTTGACGTTTATAGACAAATTTGACAATGTTAATCTGGTCTTGCATCCTTGTGCCTTGCTGCACTCAAAAACTAAATTGACTTCCAACTACAAAACAAAAACTAATCAACTAATCGTGACTTGCTAATTTCTTGTATTGACCACTGAACAAAATCAGATTATTCGGGTGCGTCAGTCTAATAATGTGAACATAGATCTTGAGTACTGTCTATATAAAACTAACTGTTTAAACTGCAACTGTTTATAAAAATCAGCTATACCAATGGGATCGAGGCACCCGAAAAAGTCATGTTAGACTTTTAACATGTAATAGACTCTACACTCAGCAAATGATATCAAATTGCCATAATTTACTTTTAAACGTTCTGAAGTTCAGGCATAATGTAAGGTTAGTTTCATATTTAAATAAAATATTAAAGTTACTGACAATACAACCATAGCATCAAGTGGCTTGGACTGACTATCGCCCCTTGGATTAACAAATCTCCTGACAAGTAGACTGTTGACTCTAGACTTGTAATTTGAGTTGTTTTAAAGCAAAACAAAAAATCTATGTGTTTCCAATTGATGGTGGCTAAGAACTAGGTAGAGGGGATGGAAACCACTTTCCAGGAAATGAAAAATGTCTATTTCAAAACAAGCTATCATTGTTTTAAACATGAGAAAGCATATTTTAATTTTTTTTTATGGTTAGGATAGGTGGTGGTGGTAAATCGGAAACACACCCAGTTTTTTGGCTTTAGGCCTATAATGCGCAGTGTCATAATTCATGATCATTTATGAATGATCATTTATGACACAAATGATCCATGTATGTTAGGTTAGGTTATTCTGCTGCTATTCACAATGTTTTGTTTATTTTTTTTATTCAGATATAGGCCTACCCAGACCACCACTTCTAGCTCATTTATAACTGATATATTTCGATTGTCCAGGACGATATTGGAAATTGTATTCATTTTCGACCTCAACAATGATGACATACAAGGAAGCAAAACCCCATACCTGAAAGGCCAGTCAAGGTGAGATTTTGTTAGCGTACTGTATATTTTTATGTTGGCAATGTGAAGAAGGTGAAATAGAATAAACAATTTTATTCATCTTGAATAGTTGCTTTATTCCATGATTTGGCCGTCAGAGTGGCATGTATCCAGCATTCAAATTAAGAGCTTGCCTGGGCGACTTGGCAAGTTAAAATCATGGTGGGCAAACTGCTTTGGCCATGAGCTTGCCCAAACGGGCAAGCTATATTTACAGCAAGATTCTGGTGGTTACATTTTCAGCAGAAATCTTTAAAGTGTCATTAAACGGGTTCACGGTCACTTTTAGGACAAAAAACTTTATGTACAATGTCAAAGTCCCTATTATTTTTACCTCATTTATGTTGAAGTTATTGTCTTTACAGGCCCAAATTCAGAAAGCTTAATTGAAAAAGTCGGTTTAGCACTAGAGTGTTGTGTGACGTCACAAAGTGTGCCTGAAATGTACATTTCAAACCCACCTTCAACTCACTCTCCCAGCAAATGAAAGAATCATTCAATACAGGTATTTCAAGACACTAGAAGAAAAATAGCTATGTTTCACAATTACTGCTTTCAGCCATTGCCCAAAGAACTATTGGTGGTAAATCGGAAACACAGTTTGTGGACAGGGGCATGGTTTCCTCTGCCTGCCTCTGCCTACCAGACACACCCCATTCCCATGGCTTCCAACCTGCACCCTACATTCATACCCACAGAGTAGCTAGACCTTTAACTCAGTGTAAAAGTGTCCACATCCCAGCCACCACATGCCAGTAATGACCTATGCAGTGAGACTATCTTAAGACATAAGCCCCTCCCATTCTCAATTGTACCTGAATGTGACCAAGATAGCTATATACCCACCCTGAAAAAGTAAACGGAACTGTTCCACACATGTGAGATGGAATTTCCAGATTTCCAGAGACAATTTAACCCCCTGAAACTTGCTGTAATTCTAGCCTGCCCACCAAAGCAAACTCTTTTAAACACTGTGTAAGTTGAAAAATGTAAATTCATATTATCATTATTGTAAAGTTGAAATATCAAAATATCTCAAAATTAGTTCTGAAATATAAAAAAACAAGCATAGGAAATAAAGGTTAATTCGTTTTAAAATGTATGTATTGTCTAGCCTAGAACTCAATCCTAATTAGGTGAACCTAATAGGGTGAAATTACTGTTAGGCTTTGTTAGCCTTTTCTGTAAGGTTTCATTATAAGTTACATTGTAGTATTATTTTCTGGTAATAAAGACTGAACTCATATATCCTCCAGGGACTGTTATCATTGAAATACAAGCTACAAACAAAGAAATGATATTCCAGTATTCTTCTTTTCTTGCTGGTTCAATAAATGTTCAATATTCAACGTTTTCATCATGATTAATGGAAAAACATATTAATTATTAGTTTAATCTAATGTTCCAAACCTCAGTTGTGGTAGTACTTTGGCATAAAACACACATATCCTATAATCTAATGTTCCACTTTTATTCTTCCAGCCTTTCTCCCTCTGCATATCCAATTTTGGATCCAACACCCATAGACCAGCCCCAACATAAGATAGTCAATTCAAGAAGGGTTTCATTATTGTGGGCACCATCTCACCGACCCCGAGCCAAGAAGATGATATCTACTTCATCTAGAAAATGACAGTTGCAAAGAAATCCTGAACTAATTCTATGCATTATCAAATCAAATCATACATGTAACCCAAGATTTCTTATTAGAAGATAGCTGATTGGAAGAAGCTTCTGCCTGTAAATGCTTTATAAATGTTCTAGTAAAGTAGCTAGAGCAGAAACTACCTAATTAATGAAGCAACTCTACAAACAGCCTTTGTTCTCAGTGATACCAGAAAAATCTTCTAAATAACATCGGTGCTATTCATGAAATTAATGTCTAGTCAATGAAAGTAGGGAATCTGTCAATGTGCCTGCTCCCAGCATATCGACCAATTCATGCAGCACTGATATTGGCAATAAAAACAATGAATTTTTGTTGACAAGTTAATATCATTTGGAGTTGTACAGTACCAATATATAGATATAACAAACTCTTTGTGAAAAATTATTAATTCTTTCTTGTATGCAGGATTATATATATTTGAAAGCACAGGCTATCATTTTCTCAGGACAAATTATATTTCTTTGAATCCTTGCCGGAATTTTAATCTTTATTAACTTTGCTCAGGAGTTATTTTGATATTTGGGAAGGCTAAATTGCAGCCAACTATTGATACAAATCTGAGATGTGTATAGATGCATGCTTTGTCAGTTCATGTCAAACACAAATGTGTTGAGCACTTGAATCAAGGAAAAATAGTCTGGACATACAGAGTGAATGAACACCTAGACGTAAACTGCTCTGGGAAGTGCTATTATCTGATATCTGAATAAATATGTTGGGGGGAAAAGTCTTAAAAGATTAAGGTAAGAAATAGGCCTAGATACTGTCAATGGAATTAATGCAAGCAGTCTACTAGTCTGATTTGAAAAATCCATCATCATAGTCTGTTTCTGATATATGTATAACTTGTCAGAGGATGAACATTTATGAAAGAATTACACAGAGAAATGTGTATGCATGTGTCAGAAAGAGTTATCACTATGTATAGATTACAGATCTGATACCACTGTAGGATCTTTGCTCCTGAAAGCTGCCAATGGATGGCTGCCACTAAATGTTAATGAGGATATGACATCACTCTAATTGGGCAACAAAAGTTCTTTAGTGAGTTGTATTATCATTCGGCTTTGAGTAATAAACACCTGCAATAAGACTTATATGGTTAGTGTGATTTCATCCTGACTCATCTTTATTTCATATTTAGATACAAGTATCAAGACTTCCCCCAAGCAATACAGTGGTGTGCGAGTTCCCCCAAAACTCACTTGCCCAGGGCAAGTGAACCAATGAAAACTCACTTGCCTGACTCAAAATCTCACCTGCTCCCAAATCTGTTCGATGATATAAAATTGATAAAATTACCTGTCCGCGGATAAGTCACTGAGGATAATCCACCTGCCCGCACTGAAATTCAGGCAGGTCAGAGCGCAGGCATTCCAACTCCCACACCACTGCAAACTTCTTCTATTTGTTCTTAGAAATGGCTCATTCAGCCACCCACCATATGTTTAGTTTGTCTGCCTTACCAAAGGTGGCAGAGCAGATGGGTAGACGTGCACCTGCGCAGCTCGACCAGTTCAACTCGCTTCGCTAGGTTGACCAGCTCGCTGTTTGAGAAGCTCGTGGATTTTACTAAATAATTCCCTTGTTCAAACTCTCACAGCAACTATTTTTGTAAGCAATCTGAACTTAGTTCACCATGAATCGGGGCTGATGCATTTCCATCGGAAACACTTAAGATTCCTACAGTTACAAGTCTTCCATCAGCAGACTGACCAGCACGGCACTCCAGGGGCATCCATCATTTTGCTGACCATGAGGGACACTGTCCCTCCAGCATTCCAGTTGTGACAGCCATGTCTGACAATGATTCTGACGCCACCCTCAAGGGAGATAGACCAAAGGTTAAGGAACCCAAGGCTTCCACTTCCAAGGGGTTACTTCAGGGGAAGTGTCTCCAGAAAAAGAGAAAGGTATGTTTCTTTTGGAACTGATGGCTGATTTGTATCAAGACATCAGAGACGCCATCATGGATGATCTTCAACGAGATCACAAGAGGAAGAGAAGTCAGAGAACTAGGTCTTCCTCCAGTTCCGGCGACCACTCTACCAGGTCTCGTTCCCCTAGGTACTATGATAGTACCGCACGAGTAGGTGGTCTGGCTCAAAGGATCACATTGACCCAAGACGTTTCTTTTCGCATGGCACACGAGCCGATAGGCGAGTGTGTTATATCGAAAAGAATCGTCGAGGGTCAATGTGATCCTTTGAGCCAGACCACCTACGAGATGCGGTGCTATTTTTACTCCACGGTGCTATTAAATTAATTATAAATTATAACACAAAGTCCTTTATTTACTTACGAAGTGACAGCCATGCTTCTCTCACTGATGCCGGCGACGACGCAATAGTGTACATCGTAACGTCGCGACGTTAGTAACGCTAGTAAGAGTCATTGACAACGCATTTTCCCGCGTGGAAGGGAGCCAATCAAATGAGTTCATTTTGCGTTTATCATTAGGCCCCGCCCATGTGGTACAAAACAATGTACCACACGGTATGTACCGCACGCCTCTCCATACAAATGTTATGTGATACACAATTCACCGTGGAGTAAAAGAGGAGGACGAAACACAAATCCCATAGGAGACAACATCGTCACTCCAGGTCCCCCTCCTGTTCCTCCTGTATTCTTCGGATGACGAGTCACTGCCACCAGAACATGAGGGCTCAGAAATGGGGGAGCACAGTAGTAAGGACAGCTAGCTTATACCTAGATGGCAGTGTTCCCTAGGTACTTGCACCCTTGTCTTTGATTGGCTTCATGAATATGACGCCACTCAGTTGTCATTGTAGTATTAAACAACTAATCACTGATTCACTCTTTGGCTGGTGAACAGACTTAGTGTACATGAAGGTCACCTCACAATACATGGTATGTGGGTATGTGCAGGCTTACACAGAATGATGTACTCCCCACACACAGGGTACAGATTATCCTTGTTTATGAATAAGATGATTTATGGATACTTCCTCAGGCTAGCAAAGAGTGGAAATCATCCTAGGCTACCAACTACCCACAGGATTTCACTCCTATAAGAAGCCAACACACCACCTTAAACACTTGAACACTGTGCTCCAAGCACCACTCAAGGTGCACCAACTGCATTTTTACCTGTAGTGCAAGTTCCACTTCAGCCAACTAATACGGAAATAGCTTGAGGTGTCAAACATGCAGCTGGATCTGTTCACCAATGACTGATTTATCTGTTCAGACCCTTGGCTGTAGTGCATCGGAAGTTCAGGAGGAGGTTCAGGCCTTGGTGCCGGACCTCAAGGAATCTATGGACTACTGTTGGCAGCTAGAACGTCGCTATCATGGAGGGAGTGTGGAAAGCTCAATGCCAAAAACATGGTGCTGAAGCTACCTTGGTACATCCAGACAGGTGGATATGGCCTGGGCAGAGGTACAGTCAATTCTACAATGATCTGGAGCAGTACGCTCAGCAATGACATCCCCTCCATTACCCACAAAAGAGATTGACGTAGTGGTTAAGACAAGGACCCAGCGTACTGTTGCTGAAGATGAGAATATCCTGATCATCACCGACCCACTTCCAGCCAATGCACAAGAGGTGGCAATGTGATTACCACCACCACCACCAACCATTCCAGCCCTATATGTGAAGAAACCAGTATTGCCAGTAAACCACAGAAGGAGGAACATAGTAGGAGCACCAACCATTTTAACTCCAGGCAACGCTGCTGCTCCACATCCCATGTGGGATCAAAGCACCGATGCAATTATTGCACCTTGTCTGAGTATCCTTCTGCAAGGGTTCATCTCTTCATGGAGGAAACCATACATTTGTAGTACAAGTAAAAATGTAAACTGGGTGATACTGGTGTTGAAATCCTTCCAGTCACAGACTGCATGACTAACTCATTCATCAAGCATAAGGCCAAATCACAAAAATTGCAAGTCAGAACCAGCTGACCAAGCAGGAGGAACGGGTGATTAGGCGGCAAGCCTCCAGACATCATGTGATGAATGCAGGTAGATGACTGGGACCAGTAACCAATACTGAGATACTGTGTTTTATGTATCTTTAGAGATGTAGAATATTGGTCCTTCAGCTGTAATGAATAAAAATATTTTTAGCAATTTTCAAAGTGATTAGGGAAACAATATATTTGAATCTTTGTGATTTTTTATTCGGCCCTCTCATGGTGGGTACCACATAAGAGCAACATGTACTTGTAAACCACCATGATTGGGATGGAGTTGGATTAGACTGACTATAACCACAACCAAGTGGTCATGATTCTGTGGGTGTTCATTAACCGATTCGCGCGGGAAACCCTTTGCCGGATCATGACGTCATGGACGGGTACTGCTGCACGTTGTTGCCTCGCTACAGCACGGGAGGTTAGAGACCCGTTCAACTATGATGGCAAGAAACATCCTTCCGCGGTGTTTCCAAGGATGATATTCAGTGTATTATTGATATATTTCACCATATTTCCAGCGAAAGAAACATCGTCAGAGTTGAATTAGTTCATAAACTATTGTTTGTCATCGTTTTTGAAGTTGACATGGCTCATTATCAAGGATTATTCAGATATTTATTATGTCAGAACCCTACGGTGAATGTGCATATTTTCTCCGTCATGGCCACTTTCCCAGTCGTTGTCGCAGATAGCATAATATATCCATGGACTTTACTATTGGATTTCTCATCAGGAAACAGTGAAAAGACTACAAAACAACAGGAAATAACAAATTTCCTACATAAACACCGAATCTCAGTTGCAGAAGTTGATTTTTAGCTGAGTTATAGCATATTCTGTGATTACCGATGCAATGATGCCTTGAGGCATCACCCCGTCCCCGTCGCCAACGTGACGTTGCATTAGCCTGCCCCAAATGGGTTAGAGACCCTTGCAGAATTCATTAGACTCCATCCATGTAATCAGCTCCACCCCCATTAATAATTGGGTTACCATGGCAACAAAGGTCTCAAAATGATCAGAATTATTTAGGCTATAGTTCTGGCATAGAAAATATTTCCTTAAATGGGGTTGAAGTACTGCAAAGTCCTCATTTTCCCAGGTAAACATGAAATCTTGAATTATCTGAAATGGTTACCATGGCAACCAAAGAAATATTTAATAAAACATTCCAATGCAAACTGGAAATAATGCATTAATGGATATGCACGCACATTACTGACACATCACAGATCGAATGTTGCAAATAAGCCAGTACTATTAGTATCAGCTAAACATAAGTATATGTGGTTGACAGCCAGTCCCGTTTGATGATAACATCAATAGCCAATGTGACTCCCTCAATATAATCAGCTTCATAGGTATTAATAATTGGGTTACCATGGCAACAAAGGTCTCAAAATGATCAGAATTATTTAAGCTATAGTTCTGGCATATAAAATATATCATTTGATGTGGATGTAATACTGCAAAGTCCTCATTTTCCCAGGTAAACATGAAATCTTGAATTATCTCAGATGGTTACCATGGCAACCAAAGAAATATTGAATAAAACATTCTAATGAAAACTAGAAATGATACATGGATGACTATGCACACAAAGTATTGACACATCACAGATCAAATGTTGCAAATAAGCCAGTACTATTAGTATCAGTTGAACATAAGTATGTGTGGTTGACAGCCAGTCCTGTTTGACGCTAACGTCAATAGCCAATGTGACTCCCTCAATGTAATCAGCTCCACAGCCATTAATAATTGGGTTACCATGGCAACAAAAGTCTCAAATTGATGAGAATTATTTAGGCTACAGTTCTGGCATAACTAATATTTCATTAGATGGGTGTGAAGTACTGTTAAGTCCTCATTTTCCCAGGTAAACATGAAATCTTGAATTATCTGAAATGGTTACCATGGCAACCAAAGAAAAAAAGAATAAAACATTCCAATGCAAACTGGAAATAGTGCATTGATGGATATGCACACAAAGTATTGACACATCACAGATCAAATGTTGCAAATAAGCCAGTACTATTAGTATCAGTTGAACATAAGTATGTGTGGTTGACAGCCAGTCCTGTTTGACGCTAACATCAATAGCCAATGTAACTCCATCAATGTAATAAGCTCCAGAGGCATTAATAATTGGGTTACCATGGCAACAAAGGTCTCAAAATGATGATAACATCCTCCATGATCTTTTCCTTCATGTGAACTCTTGATAATGCCAATTCTTGATACCTATTTATCACTAAATCCCAAAATATGCAAAAAATTAATATTTTGTCCATTTTTCTGGTTACCATGGCAACCTTTTTTTTAAAAAAATCCAGAAAACACATCTTGACATAATAAGCTTTCAGATGATATATTGGTTCCCTTACTACACAAAAGAGAACATACTATAACACAAGTATGATTTTACCATCACATTTAGCTGATTTTACCCTCAGGAATACAGATGTCAAAGGGTTAATTTAGCAGAATTTGAGGGATGTGTAGAACTGTACATTGTACATTTCCTGAAAATCTGGCCCATATGTATATATATATAATAGATTGGCCAGCCCCCGGGGTGCCCTGTATTAATTATCTGTATTAATTAGTCCCACTCATCATCCCAGGAGACCTGCTGTCGTCAAGACAATCCACAGGAAATGGTTGGGCCCTGACACTTCCGGTTCCTTCATAAGATGTCTGGGTTTAATGTATTGTTAGGAGAGGGACAAGTGGAGGTATGGGGAGGTAAGTGCGGGAGGGGGGCGGGAGGGGGCAGAGAGGGAGGGGGGCAGAGAGGGAGGGGGGGGAATAATAGGGGGGAGGATAGCTTGAGGAGGGGAGGGGCAGCAGTAGGTGATGGTGAAGGAGGAGAGGGAGAAGGGGGAGGTGGAAGTGGGAGTGGCAATGGGGCAAGGGGCAGAGAGGGAGCTGGGGGGAAGAAGGGAGGAGGATGTGGAGGGGGAGGGACAAGGAGGTAGAGGAGGAGATGGAGGTAGAGGGGGAGGAGGTGGAGGAGAGGGAGGAGGTGGAGGAGAGGGAGGAGATGGAGGAGGTGGAGAAGGAGAAAAAGTGAAGGTGAAGATGGAGGTGGAGATGAAGGACGAGATGGAAATAGAAGAGGAGGTGGAGGTGGAGGACGAGATGGAGGAGATGGAGAAGGAGGAGATAGAGCTGGAGGAGGAGGGGCAAGGAGGTAGAGGAGGAGAATGTGGAGGAGGAGATGGAGGAGGATGAGCAAAGAGGTGGAGGAGGAGGTTGAGGGGGAGGAGAAGAGAAGCCGAAGACAGAGGTGGAGGTGAAGGTGAAGGAGGGGGAGGTGGAGGAGGAGATGGAGGCAGAGGGGGAGGAGGTGGAGGAGAGGCAGGTGAAGGAAGAGATGGAGGAGGTGGAGAAGGAGAAAAAGAGAAGGTGAAGATGGAGGTGGGGAAGGAGGAGGTGGTGGAGATGGAGGACGAGATGGAAATGGAGGAGGAGGTGGAGGTGGAGGACGAGATGGAGAAGGAGGATATGGAGGTGGAGGAGAAGGAGCAAAAGAGAAGGTGAAGATGGAGGTGGAGAAGGAGGAGGTGGTGGAGATGGAGGACGAGATGGAGGAGATGGAGAAGGAGGAGATGGAGGTGGAGGAGGAGATGGAGAACGAGGAGATGGAGGTGGAGGAGGAGATATGATGAAGGGAGGAGAGGAAACAGTTTGAGATGGAGGTGTGGGGCTGGAAGGAGGAGGGGATGTTAGCTGATAGGGAGAATGTCGCAGAAGTGGAGGAGAAAGGAAAGGAAAGATTGGATGAGGAGGGGAAGGAGGAGAAGGAGGAGGAGGACGAGGAGGAGGAGAAGGAGGAGAACGTGGTGTAAATGGAGGAGAAGGTAGAGTGGAATTTAAGGAGGAAGGTATGGAGGTGGTTGCAAAGTGCCTGGGCACTCATTGTTAGAACTTCCACCCCCACTCTCAGCCCCCACCCTTAGCCCCCACCCCAGCCCCCACCCCAGCCCCCACCCACCCTCATTCCCCTATCATCCAGCCATACATATAGAGGACGTGGATGGGGCAGACCGGAAGTAGGACTAATCAAGGCCTACTAACATTTCTACCCATAATGCCTAGGATCAGTTTATTACCACTCATTATCGCCCAGTCCTGCTGTTGTGTAACCAGGGACGCCATTACGTAACTAGGCAAATGAGAGGTTGCTATGTCGACCAATGTACGCCCATGTCCAAAGCCTCCCTCTCAACTAGTTAATATGATGCTCGTGGTCTGTCTGATGCTTGTTGTCTTCCTATGATGTAAACTGACCATTAGTAAAGGTGTATGTTCTCCTGGCCATGGCCATAATGAAAGCAATCACGCAAGTAAGGGAATATTATCGGTGGGTTGTCATCTGTATTAAACTACAAGTCATTTGACAAGTCATTTGACAAGTCATTTGACATACACTTAATTTCCTCACTTTTGTAATAATGTCCTTTATTAGAACTTTATTTGTTATTACTAATTTTGAGACCACCTCGCTATTAAGACCAGTTTCTCTCAGTCCCAAGGGTGATCTCAATAGGGAGGTTCCACTGTATAGGGATTTTAAAGGGTCATTGTATTAAAGCGGGACTGTAACGGCCCTAACTTAATGCAACCTAACATTTAGTACGTTTTGCCCATTTAAATGAGGGAAAAAGTAGTTCCACAGTTTAACACTCCATTTAAGGCGCCAGTGTTAAACTACGTCACTATGTGACTAACTTTTGAAATGAACATAACGCAATGTACATGTATAATACACAAGTTGGGAGAGGCATTGTGTACATTGCAGGAGCCACCTTCTGACATCACACAGAACCCTCAGTGCCCTCTTGTGCTAAACAGATCTATGCACCTAAGCTTTCTCAATGGGTGCCTTGCAGCGGCTATAACTCACTCATAAATAGAGGTGAAGAATTGGGTCGTGGGCGTTGTACTTATGGTACTTTGTTGTCCTACAAGTGACCCATAACCCCTTTAGTGACCCTTTAAATGCAGTCTATGTGCAAATTATGACAACCTGCATGGTTACTGTAAATAGTATTATCTTTGCAAGGTATTGTCACTAATTATGTCATTGTATTAGCCTTCTATCATTACAACTAATATCTTATAAAATGGCTCAGGTTTTGATGAAAATAGCACTTTCTGTTATTTGTATTTTGAATAGAATTTCAAATAAAAAAAAATATATTGTATTTATAATTGTTCAGCCTCATTTAGTAGAATTATAGCTCGGTCTAGGCTCAAAACCTCTCAGATCAGATAAGAATGGTATGTCAATGATTGGACGCCTATTGCACTAATGGCTTTCCTGGACCTGGAATTGGCATTCTAATAGAATTCTAATGTTTTGTTGTTGTTTGGAGCGAGAGGCTTTCCCTCAATCTGAAGGGACTGTCTTAACTCTGGGTTGAGACTGAGTTGGTTGTCGTTCATTTTCTGACTCCCTGACTGTCTATATCAATTTCGATTAATTCAACTCCTTAAATGTATATTTGTATCATAAATTTGTTTTTGTAGACATATCACACAGTTTCCCACCAAGAAAGCTGATATCAGCCCGATATCAGAATCTGATATCAGATCTGATATCAGATAGGCATATCATTCTGATATCATTCTGATATCAGGCTGATATCAGATTCCAATGAGCCAGAAATGTGTACATACTAAAAAATATGCATGCAAAAAGGGGGTTTCAAGCTCTTCTGTTCAAAGTTTGCTGAAATAGGAATTTTTAAAGATTTTAGATTTTTTTTTATATCAGATTCTGATATCAGACTGATATCAGGCTGATATCAATTTCTGATATTAAAAAGATTATCTGCAGATGCTATGATTATCCTCTTATGTACCTAATTCAAGCTCTCCTTAAATATATTTCCCAAAATTCTTGCTGAAATAGGAATTTTTTAAGGTTTTAGAATTTTTACCATATCAGATCTGATATCAGATGGATATCATTCTGATATCAATTTCTGATGAAAATGAAAGTATTTGCGGGTGCTTTGATTGTCCTCTCATGTACCTAATTCAAGCTCTCCTTAAATATATTTCCCAAAATTCTTGCTGAAATAGGAATTTTTTAAGGTTTTAGAATTTTTACCATATCAGATCTGATATCAGATGGATATCATTCTGATATCAATTTCTGATGAAAATGAAAGTATTTGGGGGTGCTTTGATTGTCCTCTCATGTACCTAATTCAAGCTCTCCTTAAATATATTTCCCAAAATTCTTGCTGAAATAGGAATTTTTTAAGGTTTTAGAATTTTTACCATATCAGATCTGATATCAGATGGATATCATTCTGATATCAATTTCTGATGAAAATGAAAGTATTTGCGGGTGCTTTGATTGTCCTCTCATGTACCTAATTCAAGCTCTCCTTAAATATATTTCCCAAAATTCTTGCTGAAATAGGAATTTTTTAAGGTTTTAGAATTTTTACCATATCAGATCTGATATCAGATGGATATCATTCTGATATCAATTTCTGATGAAAATGAAAGTATTTGGGGGTGCTTTGATTGTCCTCTCATGTACCTAATTCAAGCTCTCCTTAAATATATTTCCCAAAATTCTTGCTGAAATAGGAATTTTTTAAGGTTTTAGAATTTTTACCATATCAGATCTGATATCAGATGGATATCATTCTGATATCAATTTCTGACGAAAATGAAAGTATTTGCGGGTGCTTTGATTGTCCTCTCATGTACCTAATTCAAGCTCTCCTTAAATATATTTCCCAAAATTCTTTGAATTTTCGATCGGCCCTATATCAGATCTGATATTGAGCCGATATCATACCGATACTATTTCTGATATCAGTTTCTGATATTGAGCCGATATCGTACCAATATTACTTCTGATATCAGTTCTGATATTGAGCCAATATCATTCCTGATATCCGATCTGATATCGGGCCGATATCATACCAATACTATTTCTGATATCAGATCTGATATTGAGCCGATATCAGACCAATACTATTTCTGATATCAGTTTCTGATATTGAGCCGATATCGTACCAATATTATTTCTGATATCAGTTCTGATATTGAGCCGATCTCAGACCAATGTCATTTCTGATATCAGATCTGATATCGAGCCGATATCAGACCAATACTATTTCTGATATCATTTTCTGATATTGAGCCGATATCAGACCGATATAATTTCTGATATCAGTTCTGATATTCAGCCGATATCATACCGATACTATTTCTGATATCAGTTTCTGATATTGAGCCGATATCATACCAATACTATTTCTGATATCAGCTCCTGATATTGAGCCGATATCGTACCGATACTATTTCTGATATTGAGCCAATATCATACCAATACTATTTCTGATATCAGTTCCTGATATCAAACCAATATTAATTTGTGAAACCAATGCAACATGGAAGCAGAAGCATGCTCTCCTTTAAAGAACATCAAGAAATGTTATTGTGAAACTTTTTCGGCTCAACATCAGAACCTGATATTAGCCCAATGGGCAAAACTGATATCGGTTTGACGTGATTTTCTGATCATATCTCTCATTTAATTCAGACACTCTCAAGCAATCCCACATACACCAATTCATGCTCATTATTGTCAAAATGTATTTATCTGATACGACTGCATCTTGTCCTTGCTTTTCATTGGTAATTTTAGCCTACTTTATGTATTAACCACTTGGGTTACTCGAAAATATCCAGTCTATCCAGTCATACAACAGATTTGTATGGTTTCTTCAGATATTATGGTCTTACTATGTGATGTGTTTCAGGAAAATGAGTCACAAGTCGCAAGACTGATATTTTTCAAAGTGATTTATTCAGAAGATCTCTTTGTTGGAATATTCTAATTTTTCGTCTGCTTAGCGCTGCCTGTAATATAACTACTTGTACCAAATTTCAAGACAGTGTATCAAATATATCCTTGCATTTCAAGATCATTGTATGGAGTACATTTTAATAACTTTACTGGTAATTGCCCACCGAGAAATATTGCAATTTTTTTTTCAAACATGAAATATTAAAACACTTCTTAGATGTCCCACTTTTTACTATTATTAAATCGGCTTGATCTTAAACTTAAAATAAAGACATTTTTATTAGATGTCCTAATATTTACTATATCATTGAAGTCCGCTTGATCTCATCTTTTCAAATATTATAGGCCTATATCTCAAAATCCATTTGGGGGGTGGGAGTAGGGGTGGGGTGGGGGGTGAGGGGGGGCTTGTGACTCATTTCCCTGTAACACATCACACCTATTGATTTGTGGTTTTGTGCTTTCATGTATTATTGTATATTGAGGGAGCTGAATCCAGTAAAATAACCTAACTATAGCCTACCTCATAATGCTCAAGGTCAAAGGTCTTTAATAATATGGTATTTTGCAAAAAAAACTCTGGAAAGAATGCACTGACATCTTAGGTCAAATAAAGACAGTTTTAGGGCACATAAATTCCTATCGATTTGTATAAGTCACTTGATTCTAAACCAAGTAGATAATTTGTTTATTAATTAATTATCTATTTTTTTAATTTATGTTTTTAAATGTTGATGATTAAAATTCTTCAAAAGTTACCAAGTGGAAATTTGCAGATTCAAAATCAGGAGATTCTGGAGATTTCGAATCAGTCATAAAACTTTGCTAGGACCCAAAAATCAATGTTCACCAAATAAATGATGGACTATTAAAATTAGTCCTACCATTAAAGATGATGCCAGGCCATTATCGGCTCCATAGGCTTTGCACTGTCAGATTGATTGCTCAATTTCTCAAAAACTGGCACAAATATCATGGAGAAATTTTGGGATATGATAATTAGACTAGTATTAGCAATAGGAAACTGCTCACAAAATGTAATGTTAGTGACCTAAATCCAGAACGAAAATCACTTTCTAGCCACATTCTGGGCCTCAGCTGATGGTCTATTGGTAGGCTAATGTTTGGGTAATTGCTAGTTGTTGGGATATTGTACTCTACGACACTGCCGCCACCTAGCAGCACCTAACTGAATAACCATCAACCGCGATTTTTGAAACCAAGAGGGAACTGCTGTCGTTGGGAGTTTGCATTGGCCATTGTAGGATATTTCCAGTGGTGAGTATGTTTCAGTTGGCAAATTTCAGTATTTCTAGACCCATACATAGTTAGTGACCCATGATGACTAAACAATACTACCTGTCTATGTTTAATTTTGCGGGACTAATCGGTGGAGGAAAACAAATTGAACCAACAATTATTGGGTCCCTATTATCGCCCATACACCGGCCCAAATCACGGCAACAACGTTCGTTTCAGGGACCCCACCCAGAAAACAAGATCGCTATAACCCTATAAGTTAACGATCTAGAATTGACAAATATTGTTCGGTTCTCTTGGCTATATATAGGGGACATTGGTGCTTTAAATAGAATGTGAAATAACGGGTACAAGTGATGACCGCCCCTTACCATGACTGCCCGTCATGACTGCCCCCCGCCTCCCGTCGACGAGAGAGCGGCATGCTAAAATTGCGTCGGTCTCGTCATGACCACCCTATCATGACCGCCCCTACCATAACAAAACTAATAGATAAATAATCAAATCAAATGAAATAATCAAATCAAATCTAAATGCAAACAGATCGGCATGAATTCTGAATTCTAGGCTAGCATTTCTTTGTGTTTTAGTGTTGCAGTGAGCGAAAAATCGCACAGGTGTGAGGAATACTTCTGCCACCTTCACCTGCCTTAATGTACGGTACGTGAGAAAACAAATAATCATATGGGTCAAGTTAAGAACTATATTTCGAACGATGTTGGGAGGTGTGCTGCCAAGTGAGAGTGCAATCTGTTGTTTATTTTTTCTTCTTGAACTGATTTAGGCTATATACTAAAATGAGCTAGATTGCTGTATCATAAATATATAAGTCGGATCTTATATTGGAGTATGGATAGGCTAGTCAATGTCCAGTCTGGAGTTCTATGTAGAGATTCCTTGTGTGTTTGTTATAGGTAGAAGAATATATACTAACTATAGACTATAGTTATAAGTGACAACACAACTCGATCAATTCCATAAAGGTCTGTCTTTTTCTGTCACCGATTAACGACATGCAGTTATGGTAATATGAGCAATTACACCAATTGGTCATCATTTGGCCACCCAGGTCTGGAAGTACAATTGGCCACTAATAAATAAGAACAAAAAATTCTCAATAGCTTCATCAATATAATCCTTATTACAACGATACCAATTTTAAGACTTAGTTTGACTCCCATCTTTCAGTATTTTGTATGTGAAAAACCTTTGTTTTTAAGCTATTTCTTCTATTGTATTTTGGTACTCGAAAATGCCTATTTACCACCCTGTTAGAAGAAACGGGGACGCCTGTATTTGGTGCCCCTTAACTTTAAAAGAGCATAGCAGAAAGAGTTATGAATATTAGTGTTCCCAAATCATACAATTTATCACTGTAAACGTAGAGTAGGCCTACATGTAAACAAAAGATAAATGATTTTTGACTAATTCTAAATTTTGAGTTTTTTTGGTGCATTGTCACAGATTTTATGGAATCGACCATATATTATAATACAAGTAATAAATGTTCCTCTGAACAATCATATTCTGTAAGACAAATTTGTCAAAAGAGAATATATGACGGTATGTAAATCTGTTTGTAAGCAAGTAGAAAATTAAGTGCTGATTACTCACTAATGATGCTAAAGAAACGAAGATGTAATTGTATAAATGTTGACTTGATATGGTCATACCATGTATTCTACCCGTTTTGAAGAGTATAGGGATTCGCAAACCTATTTCGCAAACCTATTTCTGCAAGGTTTTTTCCTGCGATGTTGATTTCTGGGTGGTGAATCTGAAACAAACGGCGTTGCCGTGATTTGGGCCGGTTTAGATACAAGGACTGGATATTCATAAAATCGAGATACCTTGTTTATTACCTTGATGTTCCCACATTGCACTTGCCCTTTCAACACTGCATTCATTCACTTCTCTCTTCCTTGAACACATCTATCAGCTAAAATAACACAAAACACGTCATGCGAATCATAATTCACAAGAATCCCATGATCTTGGTGGTATTGTTCCATGTTGTACGCAGCACAACTCAAACCTTAACCCTTTCCAAACTTAGGTAGAGAAAGGTGCTCCTCAATGCAAAGACCCAACTTAAAATCCATTACCCTCGTCCCCTATTTGCTGTTTAGTCTTCATTCTAAAGACTGGTATATGATGCATTTAATGGCAGTTTTGCAAAATGTCATTAATTTTGGTGAATTAAACTGAGCATTTACCCGGTGACATTAAAGGAAACCACTCCCTTAGTAAGGGTTAATGTAGAAGACAGGATACTGAAGACAGGAGTCATTTGCGCGCACCAGTCACTAACTCCATGCTTGGTCTCTGTGGTTGTGTTTGTATACCAGCACTTCCTGAAGGACATTTGATAATTTGTTTCCATCCTTATTTTATCATTTTATCATTGGAAACTAGATGGGGACATGTCTAACATTGAAATCAACGTCAAACAAATTGATTTTGCCAGCAAATAATAATCTAAAATTAAGCACTGAGCATCTGTGGAACTCCACGCATTTCCAAACACAACAAATTATAAGTGGCAGGAAATTCTCACTGAGCCATTTGTGGCAGGCTTGAGTGGAAGCATTCGGGAAGCAAATGTTTGTTGTAACTGGTTTTTTGACTGGAGATTTGTTCTTAATTCATTTTCTACCAGCACCTGGCCATCCCCTGACATTGAAATTGATCCTGAATTAACGTATGTAGATCTTCCAGCTGTATTAAATTATAGATCACAACCAATTGAAATTTATGATGCCTATGATTTATCATAACCTATAATTTAAGCACCCTCTCCCCCCCCCGACACACACACACGCACACTCTCTGTAAGAAACTGAGAATTTCCAAACATTCCAGGGCCATTCAGTGTGTGACATAACCCAGAGACCGACGGACCCAGTCTATGAAAAATGGGCCATGAACTTTTCAAAAGCACGGTCCGACTGGCTATGAGAAAATTGGTAGGTCCAGTTTCATTAGCTGTCCATTATAATTCAATAAACCCACTCTCCTTCGCTGCCCTCCTCCCTCCCAAAACTATAATAGTTGACTTGTGTTTTTGATATTTCTAGCTGAAAACTAGGTAGTGGGGGTAACTTCTTTTTATTTTTTATTTTATTTTTAGAAAACCACCTTCCAGAAACTGAAAATAATATCTATTTCATAACAATCGTTGTTTTAAAGCCATGAATTTATGTAAAACTACTTCTATAATCTGTAGCCCCTCTGATGAGACCACCTTGCTATGAGACCACAGATCATTCAGTCCCAAGGATGGTCTCAATAGAGAGGTTCCACTGTACATACTATATTCGGGGGTATCAATAAGGGCTTGATCTCAAAACAAGGTAAAGAAGATGTGATGTAGTTATAAGATATACAGATATTTACAGATATAGGTCTAAACATTTATTCTGGTCATGTTCTGACACCCTAGTATAAGGGTACCAGAGAAATGCAAGGTTAAAATTAATATATTCAGTAATAGTGTGTTTTATTACGATCACATATGTATGGATTTAAAAATCAATTCTGGTCATGTTCTGGACACTCTGGTATAGGGGTTCCAGTGAAACGCAATGTTAAAATTGATGTATCAAGTAATAATGTATTTTATTACGGTCTCATTTGTTTACTTTCCTGTATATATAGGGAATATCTGACAGCTCTTTCAAGTACTACATGTAAATGATTTGTAGTATCAGATCCTACTGTACTGTATGAACGACTTACAACTCTTGCCATAGTTATTATTATTCTATTGTAACCTGAGATACCCCCTAGATGTACAATCGTGCTGTACTGCTAGACTAACTACTCTTAAGTTATTAACATACTTATATTTTATTATATCTCTAAGTCATCTAGTCTACTTTTTTAAAGGTTTATAGTGATCTGTTTGACTGATAAATACATTGTTTTCTTTCAGATATTAGTGGACAGTATGCCCAACCATTTCTTGCTAGCTGCGGAAAGGTGGATATTGTGTAGTGAACTCCTGCCCACAGGCCCTGCTACCATGGATTTGTTCCAAAGGTATGTTGTAAATTAAATTATCTACAGGAGTTTGATACCATTTAAACTGTAAGTGACATGGGGTGGGTGCATAATTACCTGCAACTCAGTGATTAATTGTACACATCAAATATGAGGGTGTTTATACCGATTCAAATATACCAAAAAACTAATTTTTGTGATACTTGTAACTAACTATTCCAACTCTTATTTCCAAGATATTTGCAAATCCAGCATGAAGAAAATTAAGTACTGTAAATCAACATCCCAATGATATGATATGACATGTACTTTTGATTGGACATGCAGTATGAGAAATTAATTTTCCCACCAATTTGGCTGCTGAATACAGATATTTACCAGCCTGCACAGAAATTTACTGTCCTTCTCAAATGGAACAGAATTTTTTTCTTTTTTCTATTCCATGATTTGCATATAGTTTCCATCTGTAATATTAGGCATATAAGCTTAACAACCCAATCTGAGATGTACAAATGTTGTTTACCTCATACAATGGTTTCTGATTTTATTACAAGCGCTGGGTACATAATGTCAAGTATTCAATTGTCTCCTATTAATGATGTTTAATTCATGACCTGGCCTTATTTATAGGATGCTTTCCAGAGCTGCTGGAAACAAAACAACTAATCATGAAGGAGCTGCAGGCATCCATAAACACTTGTTTGGACTTGGTCAGAGTTTGATCAGCGATGGCAATCTACTCAGGAATATACTCATATGAACCTACTTGGCATGGCCATTTGAGTAGAGAAACAGGACAATCAGGACTTACCAGCCTTAAATTCTTAGGAAGTATGACAACTATTTCATCAGAAAGACCTGTTACATCTTGTGTTACACTACATATAACAATACCACTGCCCAATGGCACAGAATCCCAACTTCACCAGCTCAGGATCAGACTGCACCAATACACCAGGGAGCTGGTCAGTGGTCGTCTCATCCATGAGCAGAAGCTCACCTAATCAAGGCCTCAACCTAAGATGACCAACACCTTGATATGTGAAACTCAAGCAAGAGTACTAAAACATGACAATTACCTGGAAAAATTGGATATACAGATCCCAGATAACTACAGTGTTCCCAGAAAATACACCTTAAATAGGAAAATCTTGCTATAGACTGGTGATTCAAGAAATTAACTCTGAACCATGCATTATTATAATACTATTGTTTCCTTATGGTGGCATCTCAACAGGTTTTTGTATGAGAAATTGACAATCCTAAGAGGGATTTTGGTTTTAAATTATCTGGAAATGATTTTAAAATTATGTTACCCTTAAGTTAACCTCAATTTTCCATTCAGACATAGATGGACAATATTGCATTATACTTTTGTTCAATCATATGGACAGGTGAGGGATTCTATATAATGCTGTAATGATGTATAATTTTACAGTCAATATTTTAAGCGTTGTTGGCGTCAGGTTTGTAAAAGCCTATATTAGAGGGTTAAGGTGAAACAATTTACCTCATATTAAGGTTATACATACAGTATTCAACGCCAGGTATATATATGGATATTTTATGTCATAATGGGCAACAATTCAGGGCGTTTTTGTGACACGTTTTTAACACAAGAAAAAGGCAGAGACTTTTCTGATTAATTTTGGGTGTTTTTACGCACATGATTAGACATGTTTTCTGAGACTGGTCGGACAAAATTTATGCATCATGTTTGGGTCACAAATAGGTTACTAACACACAGGTTTTAGGACTATAGGACAAATTTTGGGTGTGTCCAATCGGGTATTATGCCAAGTATTTTTACACTCAAAATTGGTATTTTAAGGGATGTCCAGGCGGTCTAGGAAATGACATTTTTTAGATTGAAGTTTTAAGAGATTTTGGCAACAGATTTCATGTATCTGGGTGACCAAATATAGGTTATTATAGCATTTTCATGACACAAAGACAGAAATATGCTATCTTCTAGGTATTGGCAGTCAGGTTCAAATATATCCAGCTGACATTTATTTTTTAGGGTTTAGGGTTTTAGGTTTAAGTTATATCAATGTTTATCAAAATTTTGAATACTATGTTCTTCAAATATTTCTGGTGAACTTCAAGCAGTGGGCCATTAGCTAATAATGTGTCATTATTTGCCACCATTTTCCCTTGTCTCTTGTAGATTTTCATGTAATCACAGGAAATAAAGAACCTAATAACCAAATGAAAGATGTTCATGTGCATTTCCTAGTAAGGATGAAGCTTATTATGTAATAAAAACTGCAAGATTATCAGTCTAATATCTCCATTATTTAGTTGTCTTATATTGGTTGATGATATCAGAAGTCTTATATTGGATGACATCAGCTGGATATCAGAGATCCCCGGACAGCAGCTGGATATCAGAGATCCCCGGATATTAGAGATCTACCAGATTCTGATGTTTGATTTCAGCTCCTGATATCAGAAATGGTATTGGTACGATATCGGCTCAATATTAGAACTGATATCAGAAGTAATATTGGTGTGATATCGGCTCAATATCAGAACTGATATCAGAAATGAGATCGGTCTGATATCGGCTCAATATCAGAACTGATATCGGAAATGATATCGGTCTGATATCGGCTCAATATCAGAACTGATATCGGAAATGATATCGGTCTGATATCGGCTCAATATCAGAACTGATATCGGAAATGATATCGGTCTGATATCGGCTCAATATCAGAACTGATATCGGAAATGATATCGGTCTGATATCGGCTCAATATCAGAACTGATATCGGAAATTATATCGGTATGATATCGGCTCAATATCAGAAACTGATATCAGAAATAGTATTCGTCTGATATCGGGCCGACCGAATTTGAGGGTGCAGTCTGATATCGATCGATATCAGATCTGATATCGGGCCGATGGAGTGTCTGATATCGGGCCGATATCAAGGTGATATCGGGTTTTTTGGTGGGTTGTACTGCGTTTTATTGTATCATAACAGTTGTCCCTTGCTTTCAGGTGTATTTTCTGTAATATCAATAGCGAAGTTACATGTCTCACTGTCTATTAGAGTGCATGCTGGTACGGATTCAGATATTTTTATCAACAATTACAAAAAATTTTCACAAATATAGCTTGTATAAATGATCAATGAAAACCAAATCCATGATGGGACAAATGAAGTCTTGGAAACATGTATAACACATGGATATTGACATATTAGAGCACTGATAATATTCTTTAGATTTTATACTGTAGCATTACTGCCATAATTCCATGCGAATCAAGATTCAAAATGGCGGCTATACAAATCCCCAATTCTAGGTTTCTCAATATTGGTTATTGCCATGGTTACTACACCTTCTTTACTGCTTTACTCAGCAGACGACTTTTGGTGGTTCTTTTTCCCGCCTTCCCAGCAGACCTTTGATGGCCATTGTTTTATTGGCCCCTTGACCTCATCATTCCCACAATACCTTACGCAAATTTACCCATGAATGTCCGCCCATGTGACTCATGGGTGGCAGGTTTAATAACTGCTGAGTCATGGTAGATAAGAGTGTGTGATCAGGAGTAGCCGGCTCCACTCATTTTATAGTTTTCATCCCCAATTTATTATAAACGCATTAGGGTTGGTACAGTGTATTGTAGAGGTGGATGTGCTGTGTCTGTTACCCACTCTCGAATCCTCCTAGTTTAAACTCTGCAGTTATAGAATTATTATAAAGGTATTGCTCTGAGAAAACGTATCTAGAGTTAGTTATGTACAGTGCACATTTCACCATAAGCCAGTTAACTAACTTGTTGGTTTCAGTCACTCAGAATATCGCAAGAATATAACAGAATATACTTATAGTCTAGAATATAGGTAGAACTAACCACAGTGCTGTGTCTGTGGTTGTTCTTCACTGAGTTGGAGGCGGGGGAAACCCGAGGGTTCGGTGCGTAGCGTAGACCCGGGGGTTTCCCCTCACTGGAAACAAGGTGAAAAACGACCACAGACACAGCACTAAGGTTAGTTTGAGATTTATTTGACCTCTTCCAAACTATTTTAAACATATCAGATTGCTTTTAATTACAGTAACTTGCTGCAAGAGAAATTTGTTGATGACGGCCGCCGCACTTTCAATGCTTAGCAGACGGCGTAATGTCATGGCATGGCGTGTCTCTATGACAACGCTGGCCTACTTTCAGAAGAACCAATGAAAACACTGAAGGATAAACTGGGTCATCTGTTTCTTCCCTAGGGATGAATGAAACATATTTCTTCCCACTTGCTCGCATATAACAAGCCTATACTAAGTCTATGGACACTCTGTTCCAGAGGTGAAATAAATACTCATAGTAAAGTAAAACATCTCAAATTGAGACTCATTTTCCCATGGCACATCACAGACATTTTATATATGTCTTTGGCATGCAACTATATCTAAGTGGGCATGCAACTATATCTAAGTGGGCATGCAGCTATATCTAAGTGGGCATGCAGCTATATCTATGTGGGCATGCAGCTATATCACAGTGGGCATGCAACTATATCTAAGTGGGCATGCAACTATATCTAAGTGGGCATGCAACTATATCTAAGTGGGCATGCAACTATATCTAAGTGGGCATGCAACTATATCTAAGTGGGCATGCAACTATATCTAAGTGGGCATGCAACTATATCTAAGTGGGCATGCAACTATATCTAAGTGGGCATGCAGCTATATCTAAGTGGGCATGCAGCTATATCTAAGTGGGCATGCAGCTATATCTAAGTGGGCATGCAGCTATATCTAAGTGGGCATGCAACTATATCTAAGTGGGCATGCAACTATATCTAAGTGGGCATGCAGCTATATCTAAGTGGGCATGCAGCTATATCTAAGTGGGCATGCAGCTATATCTAAGTGGGCATGCAGCTATATCTAAGTGGGCATGCAGCTATATCTAAGTGGGCATGCAGCTATATCTAAGTGGGCATGCAGCTATATCTAAGTGGGCATGCAGCTATATCTAAGTGGGCATGCAGCTATATCTAAGTGGGCATGCAGCTATATCTAAGTGGGCATGCAGCTATATCTAAGTGGGCATGCAGCTATATCTAAGTGGGCATGCAACTATGCGACCCAGCAGTAGATTGTTTTGTTAAATCATTTTTAAATCCAGTTGGGCTAGAAATCCTCTTTGGGGAATTTTAGTCCACTGAATTTTGTTTAATTGGCAAAATGCATTTTGCAATAACACCACCAGCAACAACAACCAAACCAATAATTATTATTAACAAAACCTTATTGCTTGACTATTTTTGTGTGTGTGATATAATACTAGCGACACCATATGTGATGCGTCTCAGGTATGTGAGTCATAAGTCGCAAAATTGATATTTTTCAAAGCGTTTTTTCAGAGGATATCTTTATTGAAATGTTCTGATCTGTAGAGGGTCTAGCACTAATAGTCATATAAACCCATGTAACAAATTTCGGGACATTGTATTTAATATATCTCTGCGTTTTGAAGGCCTTTGTATGGAGTATTTAGTTACTTTACTTTAAATTACCCATCGAGAAACCTTGCAAAAAATCTTTTTTTCAAAAATAAAAATATCAAACTTAAAATATAGAAATACTTATTAGGTGTTCTAGTGTTTATTATCATTGGAATCAGCTCGATCTCCTTTTTTCAAATATGGTGATATCTCAAAATCCATATTTTGCGACTTATGACTCATTTTCCTAAAACGGATCACATATTCTTAGACTATCAGCTATTGATCAGTTATTATGACCACCTAATGTCCACTTAATGTTATAATGACCACCTTATATCAGAATGACCACATAATGAGAGGAGGCTGACCGTCAATGACCATGCATGGAACCTCCCCTACCATGCAGGTCACACGCTATATTATGTATACACCAGTGTTGCAGGGGTCAGTCACCAGGGCAACCACTTCCTGTACAAGGTTGTCATGGTAACATGACACAACTCCGGGCATAGCCATGTGTCACATGGTCGGCTAGGTGTTGCTTTATAGATGGGTGCTGTATGATTGGGCAGAAATCTGATATGTCACAGAAACATTAGTCTAAAGTCGTCACTGCTGTGTCACTGGAATATCAGTCAAAATTTATGTTTTTAATGATTTTCTATTCCAGAAACCTTGCTCAGAATGCTTTTATTTTGCGGTGCTGCTGGTAGCATGAATACATGAACCAAATTTCGAGACTGTATTGAATACATCTATAGATGTATATATCCTAAGGAGTATATTTAACTACAGGGCTTGGTCCACTAAGCCGATTCTCATGCGATTCTCACAGAATCTCGAGTAAAACAGTCCTCGGCAGTGCAACAATGCATGAGAATCAGCTTAGTGGACTCGGCCCTTAATTTACTATAGAGATTGACCATCAAGATATTAAGATAGAATGTAATGAGTGTAGTGTCTAGGGGACTGTAAACGATGCCCACAAGTTTTTACCGGCCTAAGGATCTCTGAGAGGTCGCCAGGCCTCGAGAGAGAGAGAGGTTCTCAGGTCGGTAAAAATGAGAACACTTTTCTTCCATACCTTTATATTCAAATTGTTGATTCAGTGGAAAATAAAAACAAACAAAAATGATACCAGCCATCATACCAGGAAGTGGAAATACTTCCTGATCCACTTTCAGAAACTGTTGGCAAAGGTCATTTACAATCTTCTTTCCTAGTTAAACAAAGTGTTACAAATACAAAAATGGGAAGCAGAAAAACAATTATTATCATTCGCAATATTATTTATAGCCTACTTCCCTTGATCTACAAAGGTCAAATTACATTGTGAAATGGAACATGCAGCTACTAGGAACTAGAATATAAATTACAAGCATAAAAAGAGAGCAACTGCTGTGACAAATCGTCAGAAAACACTTCATCAGAACAGATGAATGTTCGACATTATGGTCAGACAGTAATTTCTCTCTGTTATTTATTAACATTTTTCTTTGTTGTTATATCGGTTGGTTGGCCGTCCGAGTAATAACAGTTCCAATAATTCCCACCTACGCAGAGGAAGGTGTTTGTACGGAACTAATCCATAAAGTCTGTTGTTTTAGAGGCTATATTGCTTTGACACAGTTTATGTTGTCTGCCTGCTCATTCTCAGACATGTGTCCCATTGGTTAGTCACTGGAGTTGGACATACTAAACTTCTATTAAACTTGTATTCATCTATCTCAATGTTCATATCACTGACATACTTGAAATAGTTATATTTATCTAATATTCGTCTAATTGTATTAATGAAACTGTATGTATCAAATGGAAGAGAGTGAAAAACCTATTTATACAGGAGTCTCTTCTGACAAGATCTGTACATTTAGATCAAATAAAAGTGTTATCAATAGGGGAGTTGCATGTCTCACTGCGCATGTATGTCACAGTGCATGCTGGGACGGATTCAGTTCGAATCTGATATACAAATATTTGGCAACATTGTTATAAAAAACTACAAAAGTGTTTTCACCCATATCACAGATTGTATAAATGATCGATGAAAACCTGGCATTTTAATGGGAATATATAATGCGGTCTTAATGGAATCATAATGGCACTTTGCGGTTTGAGGCGAGAGGCTTTGCCTTCGTTTGAAGGGACTCTTTGGGCCTTGACTGAACAAAATAGGTTGCATAATTCTGTTTTTTAAATTGTGTTGGCCTTACATTTAACAGATTATCTAAATATGCATAACCAACTAATGTGTTTGCTTCTGTGCATTGCCATATCATTAGAAACTACCCAAACATTCGCATTATCAAGAACTAATCAAGTTATATCGTAACCACAATAGACATAATTGTTAAAGATCAGCTATAAATCGAACAAATATTACCAATCTTACGAACAGATCATATAATTTAAATGTATTATATGACATGTACCTCCTATTATTCTATGCAGTTGTCATTTCATATATCATATATGTGTATTTTAGAATTCTAAATGTATTCAATTAATTCAAAGTATTTTGAAATTTGATTTTTCAACTCAAGTTGACGGCGAAAATTGTAATGATAATAATTATTATCAATATTGTTTTAAGATTTTTATTCAGGCAGACATTATGCAATTGATACACTATTCACAGTACAAGCCGATTTAAATCGCAATTATACATAGGAAAAATATATATAATCAGAAAACAATATAGTACAATTATAGACTATTGTTTTAGTAAACTATCAATGTTATATCAAGGTCATATGAAACAATCTGATAGAATGAAAGGAAAAATGGTAGCATTCATTACAAATCAAAACAGTTTAAGACCATGCACACACCCGGGACAGTGTCCCATGCGAGACAAGCCATTGCAGGTCTCATTCCCGTTCATTTCAAATAAGATAGTGCTCTGTACAGACAGACTGGATGGCTGTATAGAGCTCAAAGGGAAATAGTGACAATTATTATAATAAAATCATGTTCGCACTTAATATTCAGTGAATTATTAACCATGATTGACAGTGCGCTAGGTCACCCAGGTAGTAAAATCTGTGTGCTATTTGTTTAACACTTCATGATTAATTAGTGTTTCATGTGCGTAGCATGTAGTAATGATTCATTAATAGATCTAATTGATACATTGTTTTATTCATAGTGACATTCGTTGTTATAATTTGTGATGTGTTGCAGAAAAATCAATCATAAGTTACAAAATTGATATTTTTCAAAGTGTTTTATTCACGGAATGTTTTTGTATGAATGTTATCATTGTTTCGGTATCTAGCACTATGAGTACTTCAAATAATCTAGTAATTGTCCACTTTTTGTCACCCATTTTTAGTCCTTTTAGCCACCCACATATATCTAGTCCTTTTATCCACCCTTTCCCTGGCCTATCACTCACATATATCTAGTCCTTTTATCCACCCTTTCCCTGGCCTACCACTCACATATATCTAGTCCTTTTATCAACCCTTTCCCTGGCCTAACACACACATATATCTAGTCCTTTTATCCACCCTTTCCCTGGCCTAACACTCACATATATCCAGTCCTTTTATCCACCCTTTCCCTGGCCTATCACTTACATATATCTAGTCCTTTTATCCACCCTTTCCCTGGCCTAACACACACATATATCTAGTCCTTTTATCCACCCTTTCCCTGGCCTAACACACATATATCTAGTCCCTTTATCCACCCTTTCCCTGGCCTAACACACACATATATCTAGTCCTTTTATTCATCCTTTCCCTGGCCTATCACTTATATATATCTAGTCCTTTTATCCACCCTTTCCCTGGCCTATCACTCACATATATCTAGTCCTTTTATCCACCCTTTCCCTGGCCTAACACTCACATATATCAGGTCCTTTCATCCACCCTTTCCCTGGCCTATCACTCACATATATCTAGTCCTTTTATTCATCCTTTCCCTGGCCTATCACTTATATATATATCCAGTCCTTTTATCCACCCTTTCCCTGGCCTATCACTTACATATACCTAGTTCTTTTATCCATCCTTTCCCTGGCCTAACACACACATATATCTAGTCCTTTTATCTCCCTTTCCCTGGCCTATCACTCACATATATCCAGTCCTTTTATCCATCCTTTCCCTGGCCTAACACACACATATATCCAGTCCTTTTATCCATCCTTTCCCTGGCCTAACACACACATATATCTAGTCCTTTTATCCACCCTTTCCCTGGCCTAACACACACATATATCTAGTCCTTCTATCTACCCTTTCCCTGGCCTAACAAACACATATATCTAGTCCTTTTATCCACCCTTTCCCTGGCCTAACACACACATATATCTAGTCCTTTTATCCACCCTTTCCCTGGCCTAACACACACATATATCTAGTCCTTTTATCCACCCTTTCCCTGGCCTAACACACACATATATCTAGTCCTTCTATCCACCCTTTCCCTGGCCTAACACACACATATATCTAGTCCTTCTATCCATCCTTTCCCTGGCCTAACACACACATATATCTAGTCCTTCTATCCACCCTTTCCCTGGCCTAACACACACATATATCTAGTCCTTTTATCCACCCTTTCCCTGGCCTAACACACACATATATCTAGTCCTTTTATCCACTCTTTCCCTGGCCTATCACTCACATATATCTAGTCCTTTTATCCACCCTTTCCCTGGCCTAACACACACATATATCTAGTCCTTTTATCCACTCTTTCCCTGGCCTATCACTCACATATATCCAGTCCTTTTATCCACCCTTTCTCTGGCCTAACACACACATATGTCTAGTCCTTTTATCCACCCTTTCCCTGGCCTATCACTCATATATATCCAGTCCTTTTATCCACCCTTTCTCTGGCCTATCACTCACATATGTCTTGTCCTTTTATCCACCCTTTCTCTGGCCTATCACTCACATATATCTAGTCCTTTTATCCACCCTTTCTCTGGCCTAACACACACATATATCTAGTCCTTTTATCCACCCTTTCCCTGGCCTAACACACATATATATCTTGTCCTTTTATCCACCCTTTCTCTGGCCTAACACACACAAATATCTAGTCCTTTTATCCACCCTTTCCCTGGCCTAACACACACATATATCCAGTCCTTTTATCCACCCTTTCCCTGGCCTAACACTCACACATATATCCAGTCCTTTTATAGAACCTTTCCCTGGCCTAACACTCACACATATATCCAGTCCTTTTATAGAACCTTTCCCTGGCCTAACACTCACACATATATCCAGTCCTTTTATAGAACCTTTCCCTGGGAATTAGTGAGAAAAGGACAGAGATAAAAAGGTGTGAAGCAACTGTTAAAAGTGAAGCGTGAGATAATGTGCCTAAAGTAGGACCTAATTATTCAAAATTAGCCAACTGAAGTAGCGGTCAAAGGACCAAGTGAGCAGGTTTGAAAGCGCCTGGATCTCAACCGGAAGTGGCCTGCCCCCCAGGGCTGTGTGTGTCAATTATGATTGAGTTGTGGGTAGTGACGCGACTGCCGTAGTTCGTGTTGGTGCTGTCATCACTAATGATTTACGACATTGGATGTGGGGGCATTTTATTGTTGGGAACATCACTGATGCAAGGAGGATGGGGAGCAGGAGGGAGGGTGGTGGCGGTGGGGGAGGGTAAAGAAGGTTTTATGACAATGGGGCTGGGGAAGAGGTTATACTAGTGAATTAATGATCTATTGATAAAAGTATAATCAAAGTTAGATCCCTCACAAACAATTGTTCAGTAGTGTATGGAAATTAGTAAATACATGTAGACATCATTATCATCCAATTACGTGTATATATATATGTATAGGTAACACAAAGATATTTAAATGTTAATAAAGAATTAGTATTCTCCACTGAATTGACAATCTGAGTAATAGAAACAAATGGACTTTCAATCTGTCCCTGGCTTACAATTCTTCCGTAGAACAAAAGAATCAATAAACATGAACTATTTATTACTTCATTAAATACAAAAAAATAAACATGAAATATCTCTTCAATTAAACCTTCCTAAAGCGAGAAATCTCATAGTTGACCAGCTGACTCACTGAAGTACAACATATTCAAGATAAAAGTTTAACATTCAGTTTGAATAATCCAGCCGAAAAATCTTAAAATTGTCAAACGTTTGATATTTTTTTTTTTTGAAAAACAAGTTTGCAATTTTTCTGGGCGGGCAATTAACAGTAAAGTAACTAAATATACTCCATAGGATTACCTTCAAAACGCAAGGATATATTTAAGACAATCTCCCGAAACGTGGTCAACATAGATTCATATGACTAAAGGTGCTAAACTCCCCTAAATCAGAACATTTTTCAACAAAGAGATTTTCTCAATAAAAGACTGAAAAATATCTTTTTTGCGACTCATTTTCCTGGAACACATCACATTTGCATGAAATTAGTATATATGTACGAATATTTAGTCTATGGAAACAAAAAAAACCTATTAAATCAGATATAAAAGGTAAGTTGTAACAGGTGCAGACGAAGATGGGTCAGATTTTCAGAAAATGTACAATTCACTTTCAGAAATTCTCTGAAATGACCCAAATTTCAGACGAAAATAAAGTTCAAAATACAGTTCAACCTAACCAAACAGATTGGTAGAATCAATGCAATGCCGAATATAGTCGAATTCACCTACTATTGACCAAATTGCAGCCTAATTTAGCAGAATTTACTAAAATTTATGTGTACAGCTGCCAATTGTACATTTTTCGAAAATCTGACCCAGATATGAACGATGTTCACAGATATATCCTTTATCTGATTAAAAATGTTTCCAAACATTAGGAAACTGAGAATAGTTCGGGTAATATGTCAGTTTGTAAGTACTTCTATATTTTGTATGCATGTAAAAAAAAGTTAGAAAAAAATACTTTGAAAAATATAATTTGATTGTGACTTGTGACTCATTTCCTTGTGACACATCTGATATGTGCTATAACTGAGTAGCAACAGGAAAACCACACTAGACGTGGAGTGGGGTGACTCCACTAGAGAGAAAAACGGCGCCGACAAATTTTGTTGTTGCCCACTAATTTGTTGCAACAAATATCCATACAGAAACAACAGTTTCCAGAGAATGTAGCAACACATCTGACACTCCTCCATTTGCGTTTTCATTGCAAACATGAAATGAACTGATGTTAGTGGGCAACAAACAAATTTGTCGCCGCTGTTTTTCCTCTAGTGGAGTTCCGCTATTACTGAGAGAATTTACTGCAGAATCACCTTTTTAGGCTAATATAAAAACAAGAAACAAGAAACCTTCTTTTGGGGCTTCGGAAATGGAAGCCTTAAGTCGTTGGTTGAATAGCAGTTGATGCATGAGCCAGCCCCCTCCCCCTCCTCCACCCCCTCCCCTCACCGGCTCCCCCCCCCTCCCCCAAAATCTCCAATTCATTACAATTTCATTCACACCTAAATGTCAAGGTCACCTTGCTTAAATGTCAGGGCTCCAGGGTTGAAGCCAGGTGTGAGAAGAGTTAAATATGGGCCCATATATAATCCTTAGCCTTTATAAACATCATTAGTTCCTATAACTCAATAAAACAATCAAGGAAATAGCTTAAGAATAGTGTTACAGAACAAGGAGTCGTTGATTATGAGAAACCATCATATTTGAAAGGATAAGATTAAGTGGATTCCAACGATCTTAACATGTTAAAAATGTTTAAAAGTAAGTCTTTATTTTATGTTTGATTATCTCGATGTTTGAGAAAACAGTTTGTATTGTTTACGAGTTGACAATTATACTAGTGAAGTAAAATATACTCAATTCAATTCAATATATTCTTTATTTGTAACTAAATATCGTACAAATAGGTGCCATGTTTCAGAGAAAAGAAATCTTGGTCTTTCTGCATGGTCCTATTTCATATGATATCTACTCCCTAGGATGACTTCCTTGTTCCTAATCCCTGTATGGTCCTATTTCATAGGACATATACTCCCTAGAATGATCTTAGAATTCTTTTCTAACCCTTCTAATAATCATTTGACAAACATTTTGGAGGATTTTGTCCAGTTGCTTTTGGGACATGGCTCCTAAAATGTCCCCATTTGTATCGGAGGACCCGCCGAAATCCTTTCCAATAATGACTACACATATTATCGCTCACCGGCGGCCATTTTCTTTCGGAGGATTTACCCTCTAACCCTTGTTTAAACATTATAGCAAAAGAATATTGATGACTCCAGTCCTATAAGTCACAATATGAGAAACTCTTGTATAAACATATAAGCAGCAGCAGAATATTGATGACTCCAGTCCTATAGGTCATAATATGAGAAACTCTTGTATAAACATATAACAGCAGCAGAATATTGATGACTCCAGTCCTATAAGTCACAATAGGACTAAATGTGGTCAGATTTCTTCGGTGGTAATAGCAGAGAATGCAGCTTAAACCCATATTGGTAAGATTTTCAGAAAATGTACAATTCAACTAAGCCAATCTCCTCAAATAACCCACACTTTAGACAAAAATAAGGTTCAAAATACAGTTCAACCTAACCAAACAGATTGATAGAATCAATACAATGCCGAATATACTCGAATTTACCTAGTATTGACCAAATTGCAGCCTAATTTAGCAGAATTTACTAAATGTGTAGAGCTGCCAATTGTACATTTTCTGAAAATCTGACCCATATATATCCCTTTGGTGCATACAGACTGAAAGGACCCAAGTAGCTAGGTGTGGGTGGGTGGGCTGTAGTACACAATTCATGGTCCCTCAGGGAAGGCACTCAGTACAGCCCTATCAATGGCCGCCGTCTCTTAGTGCTGTGCTCCACCAGATTAAATCGAACATTATTCATAATCTAAATAAAAAATGCCCTTGAGAAAATAAAATCTGCATTCCAAGGCTTGTTTATCTATTTGTGGTGGTCTGTGTGGTGGAGGGGCTGGTTGGAGGCCTAGTCAAGTTGTCAAGCTGGTGTATGTTTCATAATGAACGCAGCGTGCGCTAATGCTTATAAGGACAGTTTTTTTTCAGTCGTAATGACTTAACACAGCCAGCCACAACTTAGAGCCCAACGTGCGTTAACAAGCAATTCTAAAAAGTAGCATGACCAAGGGGATATATTTCATAATCAACACAACGCGCCTTTGTCTATTTAATGTAAGGCAATTGTCAATAGGGGATTTGCATAGCCGCCATTTTGAATCTTGATTCGCATGGAATTATGGGACTAATGGTACAGTCTAAAATCAATAGAAAACATGCCATGTTCAGCATGGGATATTTATCAATGCTCTAATGTCAACATCCATGTGTTATACATGTTTCCATGACACAAGTCTCCATCTTCCCATCATGCATTTATTTTTTTATAGATCATTTATAAAGGCTATGATATTGGTGAAAACTTTCTTGCAATTTTCCATAAAAATGTTGCCAAATATTTGGATGTCAGATTTCACCAGAATCCATCCCAGCATGCACTGCTGTAGACATGCGCAGTGAGACATGCAAGTCCCCTATTGCATCTCCCCCACCCCCCACCCCACCCCCGGGAGTAAGGGGGAATGGTAGGGGGATGTCCAAGAAAATATGACACCACATGACACCAAGTGGCATGTCAATCTTCTTCAGGCTTCGAAGTCAATGCGTGGTGGTTAAAATTAACGCTTGTTAAATGATATTGTTATATTGTTAAGTCAACTAACCACATGTTTTGACACATCTCTTTGTAAAAAATAAGAGAGAGTGTTCAAGTATTATTGTTAAATTGTATGCATTACGTTAAATAATCAAACACATGTTTCATTGATTATGAAACATACCCCTTGGTGGCGTTATGGGTAGCATGTCCCAATGCTAAGCGGGTGATCTTTGGTTCAAGTGCTGGTTAAGGGAGATTATGTTTTTTTATTTTAAAACAAGATTTGTGATCTATTGTCTGTTTGTAGGCTCTCAAGTACGATTATAATAGGCATGATGCTTTATCACTTGTAAAACAAATTGATTCTGGAAATTTGAACTGATTAGGAGTCTTTTTTTTAAACTTCCTAAAGATATAGTAAACGTAAATATTTGGTATTCTTGTAACAATTATAATCTTTTATTTCCACATAAATAGATGGAACCTAGCAAGGGGGAAGTCTGTACACTTGTTATTGACCGAGGGAGTGCGGGACGTTAGAGGGCGTTTGCCCGAGATCTTCCCCACTCATGAGGTCACTAATAAGTGTACAGACTTCCCCCGAGATTTGTTCCATATTTATTACACCCCATTAGTGAATAAAAAATATGTATTACACCCCATTAGAATAAAAAAATATAGATAAATAAAAATAAAAGAAGTAATTTCAGTTTTTGGTGGAACTATTTGTTGTATGCGCCAAGGGTGACATAATTTACATGTTATGCACCACCTTGACCAAGTGTGACATACAATGCTGAAGGTATAGGCAACTGCAGCACAGGGGTGTAATAAATACAGATACATCTTTCATATTTATATTGGACAAAGAATCAGCCTTCTGCACACAGTGCTTCTCCCCCAGGAGGTCCTCACAATGTACAACAAAAAGATAAAAAAGGAAATCCTGTAGATGCATCTTACATGTCGTCACCCACCCACCTTCCTCTCGAGCAGTGACCAAAATAGAATAAAAAAGTCTTTTCTCCTTTTTTGATGGTACAGATGTGGGTGCTATATATATTGGCTTTTGGATTATTGATGAATTTATCGCCCTTAACATTATTGTACTGTATGTGAAACTGAGATATAGACTGGCCACCCATACAATTCACCCTGAATAAGCCATTAACATACAAATCGATCCTTTCTCTGGTGCCCGTCAGTCCCACTATCAGCAATTTGGGACCAATAACATTAGGTGCCCTCTCCCGGTGCCCCACCTCCGCCCACACTTTGTGAAGGGCGCAAGTGACGGCTTGTAAGGAAGTAGTGGGCATATCCCATTGGCGGCGCGTATCCATCATCTAGCGCCCGCACACTTCTGCGCCCGGTTAGGGATGGGCCCTTTTAGACAGGGGACAAAGTAGCCCCGCTAATAGGCAATAGTGCGCTTGTGTGGGACACGGGCTCATTATTTATTTTCTTTTGGAGAAAGTTTTTGTTCCCGGGAATTTTATATTGTTTATGATACATTACATCATGAGAATAGGGGAGTTGCATGTGCCACTGCGCACGTCTGTTACAGTGCATTCTGGGATGGATTCTGTTAAGATCGGACATACAAATACTTAGCAACATTTTTATCGAAAGTTACTAGAATATGTTTTACAAAATATTTCGCCTCAGAATAAAAACAATGCTTAATGTGTCCTTAGAATAACCCCTCCCTCCCCCCCCCCCCCCCCCCCGCCCAAAGTTAGCTTCATTATACACCAATAATACATTTTATACCATTTCAGTTAATTTCACTACGATCCAACCAATTTATGTTACACTTATCCAACCAATTTATGTTACACGTCATGAGCTATACATTAACATCTTTTAATTTTCTTGTAAGAAGTACAAATCAAACAGGATACGAGATAAGAACGAGAAAGATCTTATACGTAGAAATAAAACAAATAAACCAAGACAAAATAAAAATTGCTGGGAGATAATTGTACAATATGTCTCAATTAAAAAATAGTATCATTCTTTAAATTTCGTAAGAAAATATGGTTTAGATTTCTGCCCAGGCATTCCCTTTCAAGATTCACAGATACGTTTTTTCAAGTGTGCAGTGTTGCCAAAATATTGCAATATCGTCAATATCTTCTTTAGTATTTCATCAAAACTCTTGGTTTTAATCCCATTTCTTTCCTCAGACCCTGCTCGTCCATTAACTAGACGGGTCAGATTTTCAGAAAATTCACAATTGTCAGCTGTACAAATTTGGTAACTTCTGGCAAATTAGTGTGGAACATTTCAAATTCTATGCATATCCAAGTATCTTTGGCATTGTGTTGATTAAAAGTACCTCTTTCTTAGTCTTAAACTGCATTTTGAACGTAATTCTCTCTTAGATTTGAATTATTTAAGAGGATTGGGGAAGGTGAATTGTACATTTTCAGAAGATTTGGCCCATACGTTATCCTGATGTGCACAAGTGCCCTATTATCGCCCACCTGGACCTGTTCCCCCTGGGTGAGGATCCACCACTCTATTACAGCTGAGTGTGTGAGGAGAACATGGGTCAGATTTTCAGAAAATGTACAATTGTTCTTTACCAATCCTTTCAAATAACCCAAATTTAAGACGAAAATCAGGTTCAAAATACGTTCAACATAACCAGACAGATTTATTGAATGAATACAATACAGAATACACTCAGATATACCAAGTATTTACCAATTTTCACTCTAATTTAGCAGAATTTGATAGATGTGTAGAACTGTAGATTGTGCATTTTCTGAGAATCTGACCCACATGGTGCATCTGCTGCCTCTCTATTACACCTATTGATGCCCTGTGTGTGGTGCATCTTACACCATCATCCCACTTGTTTATATGTGATGTCTTACAGTAAAAATGAGTCTTAGGTCGAAGGAATGCATTGTGAGGTACCATCAATCATATTTAAAAAGATGTGATTAAGTGGATTCATCAATAATTTCGGTTGATTTTTTAAAAAATTAACATAAAGTTTGCAATATTTCAGGTGGAGAATTAGTAGTAATACAGCTAAACCTACTTCATAGGTTGATCTTAGAAGCGCAAGGATATATATTTAGTATACTTAATACACTATACCCCCAAAATGAAAACGTTCCCATGAACAGATCTTGTAAATAAAACGCTTTGGAAAATATCCATTTTGCGACTTGTGACTCATTTATCTGTAACACATCACATGATGTATTATAGCTATTGATGCTTTATGTGGGGCGGATCTTGGAGGCTCTTGTTTTGACAGAGTGAATTGCCTCACACGATAATCCCACTTGGTCATGGTTTACATCAGAAAAAATGTACAACTCACTTTGCCAATCCTCTCAAATCTAATTGACTAGTAGCCATGGCCACGGCGTGGGTCTCCCGAGTGGTGATGTGAGGTTGGACGATGGGATATATCAATGGCTGTCAGTCAACAATTTATAAGGTTAACTCTAAGCAACTAATTTATCACAGGAAACAAATGTTCTCAACGATTCTGGCGGCTAAACTTCACTGGACGTCCTGACCCTTATACCTAAAGCACCGTGTCCATTACAACGGCTGCCTGAAGTAGTCGTGGTGCACCTACATACACATCAAACACCACAATCTCAAAGTAGTATCTATATAGTCAGCCGGCTGGCCAGGACAATGGGGCTATAAGGATGATATGTGATGTGTTCCAGGGAAATGAGTCATAAGTCGCAAAATTGATATTTTTCAAAGTGTTTTATTCACAAGATGTATTTTGTGGAATGTTTCCATTTTTGGGTTGCTTAACGCTTATAGCCTAAATACATGTAATACATTTCAGGACAGTCTAATAAATATATCCATGTATTTCTGAGGTCAGCTTATACAGTATATTTAGCTTCAATACTAGTGAATGTCCGCCCAGAGATATTTCAAACTTTTTTTCACAATTAAAAATACCAAACTTAAAATATAGAAATGATGATTTAGATGCCCTACTGTTTACTATGATTTGAATGGGCTTGATCTCATCTTTTCAAATATGATAATATCTCAAAATTCATTTTTTGCGACTTGTGACTCATTTCCCTGTAACACATCACATATGTAATAAGGAGATGATAAGAGCAAGGTGATTGAATGCAGGTGGTTTACAAGGTATGACTTGAAGATTTTGTGTTTCCCCATACCTCTCTACGGACATTTGCAGTAGCCTGAATATCGACATTTCAGTATTTAATTAATTCTAAGATATATTGCAAGGCATATGTTATCATATATACAAGGTTTTAAGACTGACTGCTTAATGCAGGTCATGTGTAACACTAGTAATAAACACATATATCCTACATTTATTCAACGCTTGAGAAAATCCATGGTGGATATAGCATTTTTGTTAATAGAACTGTCTTAAATATGTATTCGCCTTTAATGAAATAAAAGAAAGTATAGTGGAACCTCTCTATTGAGACCACCCTTGGGACTGAGAAAAACTGATCTTAATAGCGAGGTGGTCTCATTAGAGGGGCTAATCTAATAAGAGAAAAGCTATTTGGGACTAAGAGAAACTGGTCTTAATAGAGGGATGGTCTCTATAGAGAGGTTCCACTGTATAAGGAGACAACATATTGGTGAAGAACCCCATTAGAGTCAATCCCACACTCCTTCCCTATAACGCGCCTTGTTGCAGCATCTACTCAGAGTGATGGGAGAAACAAATATAGAATCTGCCATTTTGATTAGGGCAGAAGGGTCCCTGAAGTGACATAATTTTGTGAAATGAGTGGATATTTGTGGCAGGGGGGCTTTAGCTAAGATGCTTAGGTAAGGCTAGAGGATGATCTGAGATAGGGAGTGGGTGGTCGGCCATGGGCTGCACAGCACTGGGCATTAAATCCCAACCTCTGGGACACATGGGCATTTAGTCCTGATATGGACCTTCAGCTTATGTATATATATTGCGTTTAATTGTTATGGCCAGATATTTAAAAGAAAATACATTTATTTACTTGCTGTTATTAATGGTGACATCAAAAATGTTTACTGGAAATGCCAAATTTGTTTTGTACTACCGTTTGGTATGTTGTAATATATTTTATTTCACATCCAGTGGACCATGTAGGAAGGACCTCGCCACCCATCTCCACCTACAGAACCAGCCCAACAACCGCAGTTTGGGTTTTATATATGGGTCAGATTTTCAGAAAATGTACAATTCCCCTTCGCCAATCCTCTTAAATAATCAAAATTTAAGATAGAAGTAAGGTTTAAAATACAATTTAGCACAACCAAACAGATAGTTTGAATCAAGGCAATATCGAATGTATACAGACATACCTAGTATTGACCAGTTTTCAGTCTAATTTAGCAGAATTTACTGAATGTGTAGAGCTGCAAATTGTACATTTTCTGAAAATCTGACGCATATATAGAATTGAGTGATTTCTGCCCACTACCGAAGGCACTTGTTTTGTGAAATTCGATTGAGGGAGAGAGAGTCATGTGATAATAATAATGTAACAAATTCATAATTTCAACAATATTCAATCCTCATCGATTTTCATAAGAAAGGTTGCCAATGAGGAAGAAAATACCAGGTCAAAAATATAGGTTACATAAAAGGGAAATGAACAAATTCTTTGTGACAGTCCCTCACTGAAGCTGTCAGATGAAAATAAAGATATTTATTGTTGTCTATTGTGATTGATTGAAACGTAAAAAGAAGCAATGTATTCAATTATAAATAAAGATAAGACAAGGAACAACAAATGTAATGCAACAATTTAATTGTATAAAACCATAGTGAAATGTCCCTACAATAATTTACCTAATTCTAATGTCACTAGATATGCATACTCTACATGGAAACTTAATGTAATTAATTAACTAATGTACAAGGGACCCCTGGGAAGAGCTAAGGCTACCATAGAAAGGGAGACCCATTTCCAGAATTATTGTTACTATTATTCTTATCTGTACTTGTATTGTCGAATCTGGAAATAAACACTATACAATACAATACAATTACATCCACGCCATAAACCGGCCAAGGCAACGTTTATGGTATTCTATATGGAGTGAGACCAACGAGGTTAATAATTGATTCATTATCAAATAGGTTTTTTATCATCTTAAAAGGAAAAGTTTATTAAATGATTAATGACCAATACTGAGGGGCTGGTGGTGCACTGTTTGGTGTATATTCCCGGAGAGAAGCCGAGGGATTGTACACTATTAGTCACTGCCTTGAACGCTCCAGGGGCTATAACAATCCAAGGCAGAGACTAAATGGATTAATAACCTCCATTTCGGGCCTGCTGGTGCATTGTTGGTCTTTAATCTCTCAGCCTACCTCAGGGTTTTATACACCAAACAATGCATCAGCAGCACCTCAATGTCATTTGTTGTATGAATTGAAGGTGCACCTCACAAACGATACGGTACCATATACGACTTGTCGTCTAAGGTTTGGTATTTAATTGATAACATTTTTATTTGATCTAAATGTACATGTATATTTTGCAATGTTAATATGTCTTTCAGTCCCTCATTTTCTACCTATAGTTAGATTTCTAAAGAAGAAGATAAGAAAAAAATCCATAAAATTCTATGAAAGGGACTGAAGAACTCATTGTAAAGTTGTGCAAGATGTATCTGGCACTAGATTTATAGTATGAGAAAAAGCCTGTAATAAAGCAGAAATATTTGTAATGTTGAGATAAAGCCTGTAGTTAAAATAAAAATATTTGTTAAGCTGACTTCAGTCACACTTAGATTTACTAGTCTTTTTCTAGTATTTGAAGGTTAATGTAGACTAGACATCTAAGAAAAAAATAAAACAAATACAGGGGCAAGCTCACTAGAACAAAGTATTCAGTAGAAGTTGTGTAAAGCCTGTTTGTTTGATGGAATTACCTCTATGATGTACTTGTGATTCGGAAATAACTGGGCAAGGCAAAAGCTTTCCCCAAACCATAGTTACATCAATACAATTCGAGGTGTAGTTTCTACCTAAGAGTAAGACCAGTTTCCATCTATTACAAGCACTGAACTATAACTGATTATAGATCTGCATATATGGGTCAGATTTTCAGAAAATGTACAATTGGCAGCTCTACACATTTAGGAAATTCTGCTAAATGAGGATAAAAAATGAAGAATACCGGCTATATCTGAGTATATTTGGTATCGCATTGATTTAAAGTATCAGTTATGTTATGTTAAACTGCATTTTGAAGCTCATTTCTGTCTTAAATGTGGGTTGTTTGAGAGGATTGGTGAAGGCGAATTGTACATTTTTTGAAAATCTGACCCATATATTGGATAAAGCTTTTATTCATTTTAATTATTTTATTTTATTATTTTAATTATCCAGATCAACAACTTCTCATTATTCTGCCAAGATCAGTATCACAATCTCCACATCTCAAGTGGAGCCACCTGCTGGCAATCTTATGGCTTATTGATTACATGAGTTAATTCATCATGTCTCACTCTTCTTTTTCTAGCCAAGCTGTTATATTACTGGTTCAACTGTCCTGATGCTGGTTCAGCTGTCCTGTTTCTGGTCAAGTCGTCCTGTTTCTGGTTCAGCTCCCCAGTTTATAGTTTGGATGTCATGTTTTTGGTTCAGCTGCATGTACAGGGCCTATAAAGACATTTGAGTTCATGTTTCTTCATGCCTTCATGTTTTTTATGGCTCATTAAATGCTTCCTTCAAGCAGAGATGGGAGACTACCGTAACCTTGGGTCTGTCATTCTCAAGTATTTCTCCTTTATTGACCAGTGTTACCAGAACCAATGTCGAATAGCACGTAGCACACAACACATTGATTAAAAGATCTATATTTATGCCTCCTGAATGAATACATTGTAAAGAATTGGCATCTTTGGATCCCAGACCCGACCTATTTAGCCCTGATCATGGTCAGGGCACGCACGCCACACGTGGCCTGGCCAGGAGGGAGGGGGAGATGAGCCACTCAGGGCTCACCCCACCTCCCCCAGCCCGACCTAATTACTTATACACTGCTCTGGGGTATCAAGAGGGGGGAAGGGCTAAGAGGGAGGGGGGGCTGGCACGAGCCATGGGATCTATGAGTAAGGGGTGGGAGGGGGAAGGCTGAGGAGAGGGATCCGACCTGCATGCACTCCTTTTATGGTCTCTGCCTGGGGAGCAGAGGTCGGCGTGTGGGCAAGGAAGATTCTCTCTCCCTCAACCAATTAGAGGGAAGGGGAAGAGCTAGTGGAATATTTCCTGGGTTTGATTGTATGAATAATTCATGATTGTGGAGTATAAAATAAAGTGACCATTCGGACCTAGGTACTCTGTTACTCGCTGAGTCACCACCGCCTAGGCCGAATCCAGACGAACTACAACCTCGGACTTCTTGTCTCACTTCTTCATCTTACTGAACCTATGGGCTAAAAACCCTTAGTCTTCTTTACACTGGCGAACCACTTCTGGGACTTGTTGCTAAGTTGAGCAACAACCCAATCTTCTGACTGGAAGTGAGACATAGCCTAGGAGAGGCAGGATGAGCTGGAAGAGTAGGTGAGTGGAACTCTAAAAACTCTGATTGAGCTTATAAATTGTATTTATGGGATGTATGGAGGGTGGATCTGGGCCACTGTATAGGGTTGGGAGAATGATCACACTCAAACACTCATAATACAAGGAGAGTGGGTGAGCAATGTTCGGGGTAAAAACTTTGCTAGGTTCTGGGTTCTGTTGGTTATAACTCTGTACCTTGTGCCATCTAGTTTTCTTTTTTTTTCTTTACTCTCACTCTCTCAACAAAGTGTAAAACATGGCGGACATCAATTGGGATCTCAATGCCGCGGACTTGGCCATGCTTGACGAGGGTCAAAGGAGGGCCAGGTTTGCGGCTATTAAGGAGGTCAGAAGGCGCATGGAACGCCATGGCGCCATGCTAGGAGTAAATGATGGGTCCAATAAGGACACTTTGAGAGAGTGGCTAGATGGAATAAGCAGGGCAAAAGCCTACTGTGTAGCGAATGATACGCTCACTCTAGAGCTTTTGGGAACTCTTGCCAGCGGGCCTCTAGCGAGGTGCGTGGCAGGATTCCTACAGGTACCGGCCAATAGGACATGGGATCTGGCGAGGGCTGAGATTTTCCGCCTCTTCATGAATGAAGAGGAGGAACAGCAGCTGCGAGCAAGGCTCACCGATCTCTATCAGCTCCCATATGAGGATGCAAAACAATACGGACGCAAGTTCCAACTAGCGTCTCAGAGGGCTTACAGCGTGGATAACCTGGACCACGAGATAGTCCAAGAGACGTTGGTCAGGAATTTTGTGTTGGGACTCAGGGATGAGCAAATACGTCATGACGTATTTGCTGCTCGCCCTGATACCCTGGCTGAGGCAATAAGACAAGCCTCAGCTGCGGCTCACACATTCGCTCTGGCAGGACAGCCTACCAGAGGGGATAGGAAGGATGAACCAATGGAAATTGGGGCTATCCTCCCTAAGAAAATGGCCCCCTCTGGGCCAAATCCCACAGATGCTTCAGATTGGAAGCTGATAGCTGATTTGGAGTCTAAGGTGAATTACCTTACGAAATTAGTAGAGAGGATGGAGACGGGGAAACCATCCAACCCCACAGTGATCGTTCCCCAATCAGGTGCAGCACCCCAGTACCCCTTTCAGACACCCATGTTGCCTATGTATCCCCCATATTTCAACACGTCCTATCCCCCACCCCCGATCGCCAGTTCTCAGGTAGTAAATCACCCAGGGAAAGGGAAAGGGAAGGGAAATGATAATCCAGGACCGGAAAAAAATAAGCAGGGAGGAGGGAAGAGGTTTAGGGGTAAAAATGTCTGTTATGAGTGTGGGGAGGAGGGACACTTCGCAAGAGAATGTTCCCACCGCTATGCACATGTACAGGCTGCAGTGGTGGCAGCCATGCAGATGGCCTCTACCACTCAAAAGCCAGCCAAATATGTTAACCAGGGGGAATAGAAACGCCGGATGAGAGGTTCTGCCTCTCCATCTCAGTGGCGGGGATGGAGATGCGTGCCCTCATTGATACCGGCGCATCAAGGAGTCTAATGCGGGAGGATGTATGGAGAGCCTTTTGCAAAACCCATCATCGGCCTCTCGTATTGACAAAGGGGGAATCTCTTAAATCACTCTCTGGTCATGATCTTAAAACTGAAGGGCAGGCGATAGTTAACTTGGGGGGTAGCTCATTTCCAGTTTATATTGTAAGAAAACTTCACCATGAACTGCTTCTGGGGGATGATGCCTTATTTATATTAGATGCCCAAATTAGCTTCAGAAAAAGAAAGGTAATTTTGGAAGGAAAAAGTTACAGAAGGCAACAAGTGGGTAGTGCAGATCAAGAATTCGCCTCTATCCACACAGAGGCAGAAGCATGGGAAGAAAAATACCCCGCTGTTTTTGGCATAGGAAAGCAGGGAAAATTAGGTACCTTTAAAGATGTGAAAATGCACATAGATACTGGAAATGCGCGCCCAATTAATCAACGCCCCTATCGTTTGCCCCTGGCCAAGAGAAAACTTGTAGATAAAGAATTAGATGAAATGCTGGAGCTGGGAGTAATAGAACCCAGCAGCTCAGCATGGGGAAGCCCGATATTGTTGGTCCCAAAGAAAGATGGGAGCAATAGACCTTGTGTCGATTTCAGAAAACTAAACTCTGTAAGCAAAAAGGATGCTCATCCACTTCCAAATATTCAAGATATTTTTGACAGTTTAGCAGGATCAACTGTCTTTTCCACCATCGACCTAAAAAGCGGCTACTGGCAAGTAGAGATGGACCCGGATAGCATGGAAAAGACAGCGTTTGTGTGTCATAGGGGCCTATTTCAATTCCGTAGGATGCCTTTTGGACTCACTAACGCACCAGCCGTCTTTCAACGGGCCATGAACAAAATGTTTTCGGAATTTATTGGCAAATTTTGCATGACTTTCATAGATGATATTGTAATCTATTCCAAATCTGAAGAGGAGCATGATCACCATTTGGCTCTGGTGTTTGATAAATTAGAAGAATACGGAATTACAGTCAAAAAGAGTAAATGTATTTTCAAACAAGAGAAGGTAGATCTCCTCGGCTACCAAGTTTCAAAAGATGGAATTAATTCCCACCCAGATAAATGTAGTGCTATCAGGGATATGCTACCTCCAGAGGATGTGAGCGGAATTCGCTCCTTCCTAGGAATGACTGGGTATTACCGTCAATGTATCCCAGATTATGCTAAGGTAGCTCATCCCTTGGTCAAACTTACCAAAAAGTATGCCAGGTTCGAATGGTTGGAAGAGCAGCAAAGCTCATTTGAAACTCTGAAGGAATTACTAACTTCAGATAGAGTAATGGCGCACCCCCAGTTGGATAAGCCTTATCGTCTCTATAGCGATGCGTGTGATTACGCAATAGGGGCCATATTGGTCCAGTCTGATAGTGAAGGCATAGAGAGGCCAGTTCAGTATATCTCTAAACAACTCTCTGGGCCACAACTCAATTGGGCTACGATTGAAAAGGAAGCTTATGCAATCGTGTATGCCTTAAACAAGCTCAGACCTTATCTACAGGGTAGCGAATTCAAAATTTACACTGACCACAAGCCTTTAAAGTCTCTGTTTGTGGGAGAAGTTAAAAACACCAAAATTCAAAGATGGGCGGTATTAATAGCAGAGTTTGGAGCTCCCATTGAATATAGAAAAGGGGCAAACAATATCCGGGCAGACATGCTTTCTCGAATAAAAACAAACCCCAAGAAGGAAGGGCCGACTCTCAGTTCTCTTGAAGTCTGTGCCTTGGAGGAGATAGATGAAATTCCTTGGGAATTTGATAAACTCGAGAAAGACAAAATACGTTTAGAACAGAGGGAGTTGGAACAATTTCAACAGGGGATGGAGGATGAGGGGGATTACACCATAATTGATGGCATGCTGTTTACTCTCACCCCTCCCCCAGGCAAGCCAGCCTACCCCCGCCTGGTCCTGCCACCCTCAGCTAGGCATAGAGTAGTGAGGCGCGCCCACACTGAAGTAGGCCACCAGGGCATGAGGAAGACCCTAGATATAAGAGGCTTATAAATGGCCCACCATGAGAAGAGATACCTATAATGTCTTAATCCGATGCGCTAGGTGTGCTGTAAACAGAGTGGGTAGGGCGCGTGTACCTCCTACTGCGATGCCAATAGCAAAATATCCTGGTCAGATACTGGGAATGGATCTCTGTGGTCCCTTCCCAGTCTCTGATAAAGGTAATAGATACATCTTGACTGTAATAGATCACGCAACTGGCTGGGTAGAAGTCAAACCCATACCCTCCAAAGCAGCTAAAAACATTGCTGATTATCTGGCTAATGAATATGTCCCTAGGTATGGCCCCCCAGAGGTGCTCATCACCGACCGGGGACTTGAATTTATGAACCAGCAAGTGGAAGGGTACCTTAAATCCATAGGCACTGAAGTAAGGCATTCTACAGCTTTTCACCCCCAGACAAACGGTAAAATCGAAAGATTTAACAAAACTTTTAAAAATATACTAAGAAAATTCATCAATGCAAGACCAGCAGAGTGGGAGAGCCATTTAGGTCCAACCCTCTGGGCACATAGAGTCTCCACTTCTTGTGTAACTGGTTTTACACCATATTTTTTAACTTTTGGCACCAATCCAAGATATCCCTTTTCTAAAATATTCCCCACTCCAGAGGGAACAGAAGATGCCGTACTCAGTGAGCGCCTACAGGCCTTAACAGATGCGTTCAGAGAAGCTGCTGAGCGCACTGAGGCCAGTAGAGTGGCTAATTATGAGAGATTAAGGGCCAGAGCAAATGCAAAGGATCTAAAAATAGGGGATCATGTGGTGGTGCTATCAGGCACCAGCGCTCCATTAGATCCCAAGTGGGATCATGGTTATGTAATAACGGGGATAAGGGGTACCACCCTAACTATGAGGGGACCCCAGGGTGAACGCAGGCGTATAAATAGGGATAGGGTAAAAATGGTATCTGGGGAAATAGAATGGGATATACTGAGAACTAGGCAACCGAGGGCGGGTCAAGGAAAGAGAAATAAGGCTCGGAGACAAGCCCAAAAAGCTCAACAAGTTCATGTTCCACCACCTCCCCCACCCCAGCCTAGGGCAGTGCCCGACACTGTTTATTTACCCATACCAAACATGCCTCCTCCAATTCAGATAGAACAGGAAGACCAAGCGAGAGCAGAGCAACCAGAGGACGAGCACATGCATGTGGAGGACGAGGACCAAGTGCCACGCCCACCTCAACCACAACAAGTGCCACGCCCACCCCAGCAGCGACCGCCGAGGGAGAAGGTGCTAGTACTAGCTTCACCTAAGCCAGTTACATTGCGCCGACCCCTGCCACCAGCCGTTGCTGTGGAGACTGCTCCCCCGCGCACACCACCACCAGGTCCTGTTACAAGGTCAAGGGCAAAAAGAGGGAGGATAGAGACCCCAACCAAGTGCCCTAAACCCAAGGCTTTGACCACCACCTCTGAATGCACTGAAAAGAGGATCAAAGTGTTCCACCCTCTAGGCTCTACTAAGAGGGAAAGGCCTGACTCCTCACCAAACCCAGCCACGCCCACTTCGCCCGTGCAGAGGCCGAGGAAGCTGCCCTGTATACCCCCACCATCGCCACCACCATCACCACCACCTACACCCCCACCCCCACCGTCACCCCCACCACAGCCCCAACCATGGGAGTTCGACCCAGGGGCACCACCAGTGACGGACTTCTCTCAACCTACACCTTCCAGTCCCTCCTCATAATCACCCTGGCTATGATGGCTAATGGCGATTTGTTTGAGGAGGAAGGGGTGTTGGTGTATGAGGAAGGGGAGGTCAGAGCCCTGACCGCGACTTGGACAACAGTGATCGTTCTACACCCCCCCTCGCCCCCTCCTGTCAGTGCTTGGGTCTCCGTCCTAAGAAGGCGAATTGGAGAACTCAGACAGGCGGAGGTTGTGGGAGACGGAGATGTCAGTGCCTGGGAGGAGCACATGGGTTTCCTCCAGGCAGAGATTCCAACACCAGTCCAACAAGACACCCGAAGGAAGAGAGGCCTATTCAATTTTGTGGGCTCGCTAAGCCGTGCCTTGTTTGGCACCGCTACTGTAGGACAGGTGAACGAATTAAGGTCTGCAGTACAAGAAGCTCAGGCTAGCGAGAGCGCATTGGCCCATTGTCAGGAAGAGATGGTGTCGGTGTTGAATCAGACAAGGCTCTACATGACAGAGAACCGCTTGGACATCGCGCAGCTCCAAGCTGCAGCAAGTAACATCTCCCGCCAAGTGACAGACATTCTAACACAGTTAAATGGTTTCAGTAAAGATATTCATAGAATTCATATGAAAAGGGAAGTGGATATTCTATTGCAGCGAGTGAGTAGGGCGGTGGAAAATTACCACCGTCAAAACGAATTATTTTATCGCCAGCGCATTCAGCTGGAAAGGGGATTCTTAACAGACCAGATTTTACCACTGGCCTACTTATCAGAAATATTGTCTAAATTACAAGAAGGGAAACATTACACCCCACAAGATAACCGCTGGTATTATAGACACCTGAACGTTCGACTATTATTAGACGGCGAACAGGAGCTAATATACCAGACAGTAATTCCGGCAGTTTCAGGCACTCAATTTTTACACTATAGATTAAAGTATTTTCCGGTCCCATATGGTGCTGACCACCTGAGAAAGTTGGTAGGAGAAGAGGAGGTGGCCCTAGATAGCATATCCAGCGCGTCATTCCTTCCTCAGCATTGTATCGGGTTTGAACCCCAGATTTGCTCAGCTGCAATAGAGCATCTAACCCCGACCTGCGAAACAAATATTATTTTAGGTAAAAAGCCAGACCTTTGTAAGGCGCAGATTGTAAAAAGAAATAACTTAACAAACCAAGTGTTTAGAGAGGGAGAGTCCATTTCTTCTGTAATTCTGGCTATTTATGAACCTCTGGAAACAATCTTGAGGTGCCCTGGGCAAAAACCAGTGATACAAACGTATCATCGGCATGCCAGGGTGATTTTAGAAGGCGGTTGTCTCCTGGTCGGAAAGGATTGGCGTGTGAGTAGCATCCAACGCCATGAGTCCCATATAACCCTCCCCATCCCCAAGATTATGCCCCTCCCCGGGTTTAATCTGACTTATGGCAAATTATCCCTTTACCCCCATTTAGATCAGCAATTGACTTTCCTGCCAAGAGCTGAAATACCCTTACTAGCCCTGACAGATTTTCCTAAACCCATTTCCCCCCTGATTTCCTCCACCCCTTGGTCCGAAAGTTCTATCTGGGGTATAGCCACTCTCATCCCCACTCTCCTAGGAGTCATGACCCTGGGAATAATCTACCTCCGCCGAAAGGGGCTCGCCCCAAGAGGCAAAGTCAACCTTTTGTGTTGTCTGAGAAACCTTAAGCCCCGAGAGAATATCCCAATAGGACCCCCAACCCACCACCCTGTAGCCCTAGCCCTCCAAGACCTAGATCGAGAGGAGGGAGAGGCCACTCCAGGCGCTAGGACTGGCTCTCGTTCCCTCGAGCATATCCCTGCCCCCTCCCCCGCCTCACCATATTACGCTGCCAATTTCGGACTGACCAGGATGAAATAATTAGTCTACCAATGTTTATTGGGTTTCTCTGGGGTAACAAACACTTTTTGAACTTGTCTGTAACTTACTCTTGTTTAATATTTACTATTAATTTTTGTTCTGTCCTCTTCTCGGGTGCGAGGGAGATCACAGAACACAGAGTAGTATACCTGGGTGAAATCCATTTTCTCTCTCGGGAGGAAATGGTGGAATCCGTGAACAAGGATCCAGCCCAAATAGGTATTTTTATTTCAACTCTCATTGTGAGAAGTTGTTTTTACACAAACAGAATCGGTCGAGACAGAGGAGCCTGAGAGGAAGCACCATGGAATCGAAGCCCTCACCTTGTCTCCGACCATTCTGCTTTGAAGAGGTATTTTTCCAAATAATAAGAGTTTATACGTGATGCTACAGTAAAGTCGACATGTGTTCTGTAGTATTTGAGGTTAAAAATGGAAATATTGTAGTGTTGACTACCCAACCGCTCTCACTCTCCATGGCCAAAGGAGGAGAGAGAAAGAGACGGGCGTCCTGTCGGTCAGCGACGAGGTCCAGCGGGGGCCTCGGCTGACCGGCCGGGCAGAGGAGACGGCGGTGACGACCGTATTGGAGAACTTTGTGAGTACTAGCTCAGTACAAAGGAAGACATTTAACAGTGTTCAGGAGCACACTTAAAAACACAGAGACTTCTCTTACATAATATTCGACTAAAAGACTTTTTAGTGCAGGGTGATGGCCTCTGATATAAATGAACACTCCTTTTAATAGAGCCACTCCCTTTGGAAACTTTTCTATCTTGACCCGTTAGGTCTACAGATATAATAATTTATAATACTTTTACTTTACCCTTTTCTATGATTTTGTGTGTGTAAATTATGTAACCTTATTTCTATTTCTCTTGTCTGGTTGGACTGGGTTGATCAGTGGCTAAATATTTTGTTCGAAAGAAAGCTTTCAACAAAAATAAAATATGGGACGAATGTAAAGAATTGGCATCTTTGGATCCCAGACCCGACCTATTTAGCCCTGATCATGGTCAGGGCACGCACGCCACACGTGGCCTGGCCAGGAGGGAGGGGGAGATGAGCCACTCAGGGCTCACCCCACCTCCCCCAGCCCGACCTAATTACTTATACACTGCTCTGGGGTATCAAGAGGGGGGAAGGGCTAAGAGGGAGGGGGGGCTGGCACGAGCCATGGGATCTATGAGTAAGGGGTGGGAGGGGGAAGGCTGAGGAGAGGGATCCGACCTGCATGCACTCCTTTTATGGTCTCTGCCTGGGGAGCAGAGGTCGGCGTGTGGGCAAGGAAGATTCTCTCTCCCTCAACCAATTAGAGGGAAGGGGAAGAGCTAGTGGAATATTTCCTGGGTTTGATTGTATGAATAATTCATGATTGTGGAGTATAAAATAAAGTGACCATTCGGACCTAGGTACTCTGTTACTCGCTGAGTCACCACCGCCTAGGCCGAATCCAGACGAACTACAACCTCGGACTTCTTGTCTCACTTCTTCATCTTACTGAACCTATGGGCTAAAAACCCTTAGTCTTCTTTACAACATGTATGAATGAGTAGTTTTACTTTTCAGAATCAAAGCTGAGAGCTGTATGTGCTTCAAGATTCGCAAAGACACGATATAAGGGTTAAAGCATATATAATCTAATTGATCCATAAATGTGGCTGGATCTGTTACACCGTCTTAAAAGCTGTACTCTCAGTTAATGTTTGTCAAAAAGAATATAATGTAATGAATAATATTTGAATTCTATATGTATTGTTTCATTTGTGTTGATATTGATATAAAGTGTGGTACATTACTAACGTACGGAGTGTGTGGACTTGTAAAGTGTTAAATGTTAGTGATATAAGAATTGGGATCTCAATTGGATATCATTATCTGACAGGTAAAATAAACATCTGGAATGGAAGGAAGTAAATGTAATTGGAATGGCAAACCTACCTTTATCTAATTATGCTAGGATAAAGATTTGTAACAAAAATAAATGTAGAGCAGATTGAAAGTGATAGTGTTTTATATGGATTCCAATCTACAGGCCCTACAGGTCTAGGCCCACAGTTTCTCAGACCAGATAAGAATTGTCAGTGATTGGACGCCTACTGCGCTAATAGCTTTCCTAGCCCTACTCTACAACAGATTCCATTCATCTATTAATATAAGTACTTAACACTGGTGGATTAAGTGGAACGTCCCGGTGTGATAAAGATAAATATAAGAATAGACAAAAATCGAAATAAATGCCTTTGTCAGACAAAAGGCAACTGATACCATGAATTAGAAGCAAGTAAAGCAATCACATGAAAGCGAAAGTAAGTAAATGTAAGTTAACCAGAAAGGATTGCATTTTGCTTATGAAGACTAGTCTACATGACATTTGTAAATTAGTGATTTTGTTATCTTGGCTGACCTTGGCTGACCTTGGCTGACCTTGGCTGCAGAATGTGGCCGCCATGTTGGCATGACACAGCACTTTAAGGCTAATTGATAACAATGGTGGAGAACTCACAAAGGAAGCATAACATAAGCTGGTCATTTATTACCGGTGCAGGGAGTGGGGTGGAACGATGGAAGAGCCATCAAGTGGGAGGTGATATGAAGGTTATTTTAGGGCTATAGATGCCCGCCCTGAAGTTGGTCCCTAACTTGTTTGATTGTGAGTTTTGTTATAGTTGGATTTAAAGCTGCCTTCTCTGTAATTATGACAAACAAATTATTACTAAATAAACATATATTATGACCTATAGGACTGAATCTATCAATATTCTGCTGCTATTATATGTTTATACAATAGTTTGAAGTTGTATTGTCATAGAGGAAAATAGAGGATAAGTGATAATAAGTGAAGCCATCCCAACAAAGCATTTCGGAGGGTCTTTGAAATATAAATGTGGACTTGAATATGAAGACCTGTAATACATACAACTAGACAAAAATCCTCCAAAATGTTGATCCAATGACTTTTAGATATGTTAGAATAGAATGGAACAAAAGGTAGAAAATCTTTATCAATAGGGGAGTTGCATGTCTCACTGCGCATGTCTACTGCAGTGCATGGGATGGATTCTGATGAAATCTGACATACAAATTTTTGAAAATATTTTATCGAAAATTGCAAGAATGTTTTCACCGATATCAGAGCTTGTATAAATGAGTTATGAAAACTAAATGCATGATGGGAAAGAAAGGGACTTGTGTTAAAGAAACATGTAAAACACATACGTATTGACATTAGAGCATTGATAAATAGTCCATGCTGAACATGGCATTTTACACTGTACCACTAGTCCCATAATTCAGTGCGAATCAGGATTCAAAATGGCGGCTATGCAAATCCCCTATTGACCAATGTTAATGTTAATAGAGATGGGACCCCCACCCTACACATCAGGGGTGGATCCATAGAAAGGTTGTACAAACTCCCCAGCATTGAGTGGGATAGGGTTTACACAATGCTGGGAGTTTGTACGACCTTTCTATGGATCCACCCCAGGAGCACTATTACTAAAGGATTAATGACCGACACTTAGATATGGTGATTAGTAATCTGTTTAGTCTTTTACTAAGGTGGTTATGTCCCAATGAATGTTCATGGCAGTAACTTAAAGCTTCAATCTCAGGGGTCCGTTGCTCCGCTTTGTCTCTAACCATTTCTCCATACAGTTCAAATGGGGAGTGAATGGAGAGCAGTGCAACAGGCCCCAGCTATCTTCACTAATAAAATTGTACCAGATTTACTCATATTGTGACATATAGGACTGAATTCAGCAATATTCTGCTGCTGTTACATGTTTATAGAACAATTTGAAGTATAGACAGTCGAGAGAAAACGGCCGCTGGGAGCGATAATAAAGTCATCATTAGAAAGGATTTGGATGGATCCTCCTAATACAAATAAGGAAGTTGTAGCAAAAACAGCTCGACAGAATCTTCAAAAATTCAAAATCATGTTTAGATGGGTTGGAAAAGATTGGAAGAAAATGTAGAAAATATTTGTTTCTTACCGACATTAACTGAGGGTGCAGCTTTCAGCCTGACCACTACCTCCCCCTCCCCCCCCCCCCATCCCCCCATCCCCCCATCCCCCAATGCCCCAATCCCCCAATCCCCCATCCCCCCATTGCAGACCCCCCCATCCCCCATCCCCCATCCCCCCATCCCCCATCCCCCCATCCCCCCATCCCCCCATCCCCATCCCCCCATTGCACAATGTATGCTCCATATATCCACCCCATCCATGTATCTGTTCAACAGTGAGTGCCCATTCTGCACCTCACTGATCTCCCCGCTATTCATCACCTTCCTTCCTCCACTTTCCCCGTTTACTCCCGCCACTCATGCACCTTTTTATCTCGCCTTTATCCTCCTTCCACTTCTTCCCTTTTATGCCCTTGTCTCTGCTGTGAATTGTCCTATACGTCGCTAGCATGAACTGTGGTCAGTTCTTTTAGTTTTATGTCATCTTATGGCTATAGATGTATGTCCTGAAGTAGATCCTTAACTTGCATTATTGTGTGGTCTTTAAAATAGTTTCCAGATTGTTTGTTTCAAAGCTGGATTCTCAGCTCACATGAATAAAATAATCTCACCAAATGTTATTGCAGATGACCTATTGCACTGAAGTTATCAAAATGTTGCTGCTGTTATATATTTATACAATGATTTGAAATCAAATCTGTCGAACGAAAACAAGTGCTGGTGAGCGATAATAAGTGAAACACCCAGTTAGGGCATCCATAATACATATTGTGGACATTAATGAATCCCTGCAACAGAGACTAAAGAATGAAACCATTCTCACTTTTGGTCAAATGATTTTCAGATGGGTAGCCAAATAACGGTACAAAACATAAAAATGCCTTAGTTTTGATGTTATCTGAGAAGCTGTTTTAACAGTGTTTCACTCAAATCAACTTTGTTCAATACCACAGTAAGGAGAAAACAGTGTGGATATCAATTAAACCTGAGGGGGAAATCATAATGCTAGCAGTAAATTACCTACAATATTATGATATATTATAATGTTAATTAATAATTCCTTCCTCACGCTGAGACACACAAGGTGGCTGAGGGCTTGTGCGATTATTTTTGTTATTAGACATGGATATTATGTTTGGGGAAGTAATCGGGTCTCCAGTTTTACATTTTATAACCTTGATTGTTTGATTTTATTGTTCCATATCCTTGCTGCCATTATAATAATGCTATTTTCTCAGGATGAGGAGGAAAGACAATTACATTAGCTACTGATATATTTATATTAGTTCATATTATTGTTATGATTATATTTGTTTTTATAAATATTTGTTTTTATCACTTCAATAAGGGCTTTATTATCATTGTTTCTATGATTATTGGAGAAAAAAATCAAAAAAAGGTGTTGTTTATATATGTCACAAACATCAGGCAATAAGCCTTGGAAGTATATTATTTTCTATTACATAAGTGTCGTCATGCGACCTTATCGCTATTAAAATAATGTATTGAGGTGATAACATAGGTAATTAACCATGGAAGAAAATGTAGTTCACATAGTTTGGAAAAATGTACTTTTCATGTACAACACTTGTTAAAATAAACATTGTAGATTGTAGATGTAGATTTATATCATCTTGAATCGATTAATTTTCATACATTTATATTGATCCTTAAAAATTTAAATCATTATCAATAATCTTGATGTATAATTATACCTTTTTTCACTTGAGTAGCATGAGATTACTATGTTTGCATGGAAATGTTCTCAATAAAATTTCTTTAAAAAAAAAATATTACTTGACACTCTCATTCGTAAATACAAGTAATACCTTACACAATGTCAACTTCACCTATACTACTCACGATATTGTATAGGTAGAGACTAGGGGGGGGCAGTCTGTCAGACATTGTACAATCAATAGCTCTACACATATGTGTAAGTACGTTTTAGAAGCCTGTAGCAAAAACAACTGGACAACATCCTCCAGAATGTTGGTCAAATGGTTCTTGAATTGGTTTGAAAAGAATGGAACAAGAAGTAGAAAATATTTAGCTGTTTACTGACGTTAGCTGAGACTGCGGCTTTAATATGTATGGCTCATAGTCGGGTTCAGTGTGAAGACCTCTCTGCGACAGAAACTAAACTTTAGTTCACATAGTTTGGAAAAATGTACTACACTTGTTAAAATAAACATGCATGTATTGTTCTTTGGGAGTATCTAGCACTTTAAGTTGTATGAATACACGTACCAAATTTTAAGACTGTATTAATCATATCCGTGCGATTCTAAGGTCATCCTATAGAGTATATTTAGCCACTTTACTAGTAATTGTCCACCCAGAATCTTTTTTTCAAACATAACAATATTGATATAGAAATATATTTCAGATTTCCTAAATTTGCATCGTTTCAAGTAATCCACTTGATCTCATCTTTTCGAATATGATGTTATCTCAATATGACTCAATTTTTTCTGTAAAACATCACATATATCTAGATATATTATCGAGGTTTACACATTGCTATTGCACATGGTTGGGCAGTATTGCCAGTACCACACACATTCTACCCTACAGTTGGTGTCATCTACAGGAGAGGGGGAGAAATGAGGGAGGAGGTGGTGCGAAGAAAATATTGCTGACGTTGCACAATTGCTTAGGCTGGGATGATCCTCCAGTGTGTTGTGACGTCACGCTGGAGGAAGAGGGTATTGTCATGACAACAGCTGGGGCTTGCATCTCCCTCACTGGAGGATCATCAGCAGGAAATTCTAAATGAAATACAATTGTGGGGTAATGCCACCTCCACGGTCGTCTGTACCCTTGGTGTGAGGCGGCCGTCTTCCTTTCTCTCGCTTTGTATCTCATTCATATTGTATCTCGATCTTTTGTCTTGCTCTCCTATTTCTTCTTGTCTTTCTCTTTTGTTCTCTCCCTGTCTTGCTATACTGCACCTTCTTGTCTTTCTCTTTTGTTCTCTCCTTGTCCTGCTGTACTGCACCTTCTTGTCTTTCTCTTTTGTTCTCTCCTTGTCTTGCTATATTGTTCCTTCTTGTCTTTCTCTTTTGTTCTCTCCCTGTCTTGCTATACTGCACCTTCTTGTCTTTCTCTTTTGTTCTCTCCTTGTCTTGCTGTACTGTTCCTTCTTGTCTTTCTCTTTTGTTCTCTCCTTGTCTTGCTGTACTGTTCCTTCTTGTCTTTCTCTTTTGTTCTCTCCTTGTCTTGCTATATTGTTCCTTCTTGTCTTTCTCTTTTGTTCTCTCCTTGTCTTGCTATATTGTTCCTTCTTGTCTTTCTCTTTTGTTCTCTCCTTGTCTTGCTATACTGTTCCTTCTTTTCTTTCTCTTTTGTTCTCTCCTTGTCTTGCTGTACTGTTCCTTCTTGTCTTTCTCTTTTGTTCTCTCCTTGTCTTGCTGTACTGTTCCTTCTTGTCTTTCTCTTTTGTTCTCTCCTTGTCTTGCTATATTGTTCCTTCTTGTCTTTCTCTTTTGTTCTCTCCTTGTCTTGCTATATTGTTCCTTCTTGTCTTTCTCTTTTGTTCTCTCCCTGTCTTGCTATACTGCACCTTCTTGTCTTTCTCTTTTGTTCTCTCCTTGTCTTGCTGTACTGTTCCTTCTTGTCTTTCTCTTTTGTTCTCTCCTTGTCTTGCTGTACTGTTCCTTCTTGTCTTTCTCTTTTGTTCTCTCCTTGTCTTGCTCTACTGTTCCTTCTTTTCTTTCTCTTTTGTTCTCTCCTTGTCTTGCTATACTGTTCTTTCTTTTCTTTCTCTTTTGTTCTCTCCTTGTCTTGCTATACTGTTCTTTCTTTTCTTTCTCTTTTGTTCTCTCCTTGTCTTGCTATATTGTTCCTTCTTGTCTTTCTCTTTTGTTCTCTCCCTGTCTTGCTATACTGCACCTTCTTGTCTTTCTCTTTTGTTCTCTCCTTGTCTTGCTGTACTGTTCCTTCTTGTCTTTCTCTTTTGTTCTCTCCTTGTCTTGCTGTACTGTTCCTTCTTGTCTTTCTCTTTTGTTCTCTCCTTGTCTTGCTATATTGTTCCTTCTTGTCTTTCTCTTTTGTTCTCTCCTTGTCTTGCTATATTGTTCCTTCTTGTCTTTCTCTTTTGTTCTCTCCTTGTCTTGCTATACTGTTCCTTCTTTTCTTTCTCTTTTGTTCTCTCCTTGTCTTGCTGTACTGTTCCTTCTTGTCTTTCTCTTTTGTTCTCTCCTTGTCTTGCTGTACTGTTCCTTCTTGTCTTTCTCTTTTGTTCTCTCCTTGTCTTGCTATATTGTTCCTTCTTGTCTTTCTCTTTTGTTCTCTCCTTGTCTTGCTATATTGTTCCTTCTTGTCTTTCTCTTTTGTTCTCTCCCTGTCTTGCTATACTGCACCTTCTTGTCTTTCTCTTTTGTTCTCTCCTTGTCTTGCTGTACTGTTCCTTCTTGTCTTTCTCTTTTGTTCTCTCCTTGTCTTGCTGTACTGTTCCTTCTTGTCTTTCTCTTTTGTTCTCTCCTTGTCTTGCTCTACTGTTCCTTCTTTTCTTTCTCTTTTGTTCTCTCCTTGTCTTGCTATACTGTTCTTTCTTTTCTTTCTCTTTTGTTCTCTCCTTGTCTTGCTATACTGTTCTTTCTTTTCTTTCTCTTTTGTTCTCTCCTTGTCTTGCTGTACTGTTCCTTCTTGTCTTTCTCTTTTGTTCTCTCCTTGTCTTGCTATATTGTTCCTTCTTGTCTTTCTCTTTTGTTCTCTCCTTGTCTTGCTATATTGTTCCTTCTTTTCTTTCTCTTTTGTTCTCTCCTTGTCTTGCTATACTGTTCTTTCTTTTCTTTCTCTTTTGTTCTCTCCTTGTCTTGCTATACTGTTCTTTCTTTTCTTTCTCTTTTGTTCTCTCCTTGTCTTGCTATACTGTTCCTTCTTTTCTTTCTCTTTTGTTCTCTCCTTGTCTTGCTATACTGTTCTTTCTTTTCTTTCTCTTTTGTTCTCTCCTTGTCTTGCTATACTGTTCTTTCTTTTCTTTCTCTTTTGTTCTCTCCTTGTCTTGCTATACTGTTCATTCTTGTCTTTCTCTTTTGTTCTCTCCTTGTCTTGCTATACTGTTCCTTCTTGTCTTTCTCTTTTGTTCTCTCCTTGTCTTGCTGTACTGTTTCTTCTTGTCTTTCTCTTTTGTTCTCTCCTTGTCTTGCTGTACTGTTCCTTCTTGTCTTTCTCTTTTGTTCTCTCCATGTCTTGCTATACTGTTCATTCTTGTCTTTCTCTTTTGTTCTCTCCTTGTCTTACTATACTGTTCATTCTTGTCTTTCTCTTTTGTTCTCTCCTTGTCTTGCTATACTGTTCATTCTTGTCTTTCTCTTTTGTTCTCTCCTTGTCTTGCTATACTTTTCTTTATTGTCTTTCTCTTTTGTTCTCTCCTTGTCTTGCTCTCCTATTTCTTCTTGTCTTTCTCTTTTGTTCTCTCCTTGTCTTGCTATATTGTTCCTTCTTGTCTTTCTCTTTTGTTCTCTCCCTGTCTTGCTCTCCTGTTTACTATTGTCTTTCTCTACTGTTCCTTCTTGTCTTTCTCTTTTGTTCTCTCCCGTCTTGCTCTCCTGTTTACTATTGTCTTTCTCTCCTGTTCCTTCTTGTCTTTCTCCTTTGTTCTCTCCTTGTCTTTCTCTCCTATTCTCTCTTATCTTTCTCTCCTGTTCCTTCTTGTCTTTCTTTCCGGTTCACTCTTGTCTTTCTCTCCTATTCTCTCTTATCTTTCTCTCCTGTTCCTTCTTGTCTTTCTTCGCTGTTCACTCTTGTATTTCCCTCCTGTTCACTTGTGTGTTTCTCTCCTGTTCACTCTTGTCGTTCTATTTTGTTCTCTCCTCGTGTTGCTCTACTGTTCTCTCCTTGTGTTGCTCTCCAGTTCTCTCTTTTCTTTTTTTTCTCCTTTTCCCTCTCCCCCTTTTCCCCTTTTCTTTCTAATATACACCTATCCTGTCTTCTATCATCTTTCTTTCCTGTTCTTTCTGCTATCTGTCTCACCTTTCTCTATTTCTGTTCTCTCTCTCTCTCTTTCTCTATCCTGTTCTCTCAAGTCTCTCTGTCCTCTTCTCCCTTGTCATTCGATCCCATAATCTAAACGTGTATACCAAAAGAATGCTTCCCATATTGAAACCATTGACTATATTAATGAAGATGAGGCTCATCCCATGACCTTTCCTTTAGGATCACAAGTCCATAACTCAGGATAATAAACATTGTACACACCCATTTCTGGGACAATACCAAGCTGTCGTCCTAGAGCTAAAAATAAATTCGACATAAAGCCCTACAACACATACTCAATGACTAATCAATATTGAATGAGGTTTCTTTCTGGTTCAGCTTCATGTATAAATAATAGTCCCAATATTCTATTCTTCTTAGGAAGTAGTTATAGAATATTCATAGATTCACCAATCCTCATCCCATCTCATCTCATTCCAACCCACTCCTTGGTTATACATATATATGCCATGACAAATTTCTACACTTATATATTTATACACAAGTTATTATATTGTTATGTCAAATGTTTATTTCTACTAAGGTGGTATTGAGTAAGACCAGATCTGGTTTACTCAGAACTGACAATTACCTCCTACATTGATATAACCTGTGAATTCATTTCAATGAGAAATGTCAAAGTGTCAAGACTGCTCTAACCAATGAGTAGATCATTATGAACAAGTTACTGTATATATCATAATAAAGTTTCTAAAAAAAAAAAAAAAAAAAAAAAAAAGATAGTGTTAGGTATGGTCCAGACCAAGCAGCTCTGTACATTCTTAACAATGCACAAGAGTTACTCATAATATGACTTATAAGACTGCATTCATCAATATTCTGCTGCTGTTATATGTTTAAGATTAAGATTAAGATACTTTTATTGTCAATCGTGTCATTATCAGGAAACCTATCTCCGGCATGTTGGGAGGTTTACAAGCTTCCTGTTGGTTTAAATATTGGTTTTTTACAACGTACAGTTCCCCAGTCGTCATTGACGAAAGTGGGACGTTGTCATACTAAATATTCTTTAATATACATTCCTTATCAAATAATTGTCAAGCGCAGTAGATATTTATTATATCTTTGATTCTCTGATAAGTAACTTGGTTTTATAATAATAGCAGTCTGAAATATTGGCTTTGTATGTAACTTATAATCTTCAGTCGACAAAATATTGGTCATTCCATATTAAAGTACTTTGTTTATACAAGAGTTACTCATATTGTGACTTATAAGGCTGAATTCATCAATATTCTGCTGCTGTTATATGTTTATACAAGAGTTACTCATATTGTGACTTATAAGGCTGAATTTATCAATATTCTGCTGCTGTTATATGTTTATACAAGAATTTGTACTATAACAAACATGCGCAGTGGCACAAGAAGCTTTGATCAAATCAGCAGAAATAAAATAAGTGCTAGTGAGTGATAATAAGTGAAACCGCTGCAGTAAAGAATTTTGGAGGGCCACCAAAATATAAATATAGACTTTGATAAAGCCCTGCATCAAAAACAATAGCGGATTAAAATCCATTAGTTGCGTCTTTGAGGTAGGTAGGATTTTATTTTAAATTTAAAAGTAGAAAATATTTGCTTGTTGATCGATATTAGCTGAGATATGAAGAGCCCCTGCGTGCACGTCTAAAACTGTATACATATATAGGTTTTTACCCATCCCCCAGAGCATCCAGTCACTTTCTATTAAATGTGTTTTTAAAAGCTAAAGTCACGTCATCTCATGTCCAGTTGAAGATATCTCTTCAAGATATCCTCGTTTTTGCAGAGGTTTTTTTTATATAGTCTGTTATTCAGGCTTAGTGCTCTGCCTGTGCCTTAGAGTAAACAGATGAATGGAGTCACCTCTACTTGGGTCAGATTTTCAGAAAATGTACAATTGGCAGCTCTACACATTTAGGAAATTCTGCTAATTTTGGCTGAAAAATGAGGAATAGCGGGCATATCTGAGTATATTTGGTGTCGCATTGATTTAAAGTATCAGTTCTGTTATGTTAAACTGCATTTTGAAGCTCGTTCTTGTCTTAAATGTGGGCTATTTGAGAGGATTGGTGAAGGCGAATTGTACATTTTCTGAAAATCTGACCCACGTAATAATACTGAAAATACAAATTACAAACTATGCAGGTCTTCCTGACCGTCCTCCAACTCACCATGTTAAATTGATACATGATACATGTATGTTTAGAATTTGAAATATATATTGAAACTTTGAGTTTGAACCTCTTTTCTACCCTCATTTTTGTCTTATAATTTACCATTGTACATGTCTGGGTTATATATCTGTCAGATTTAGAGACGAATGTACATTTATGTCCCATTACATACCCGAAGAAAAATGACACCAGCCCTCGAGAGCTGTCTTGAAAAATCAAAATGTAAATGGAATCATATCTACTAGATAAAAAAAGCAATGGCATAAATATGTCCAAGAATCAGAAATTTGGACATTTCACGGCCTTCTTGAATCTTGAATCGCATGACATTACAGGAGTTGTATGTCAGCATAAAAGATGCTATGTTTAGCATGGAATATTTACCAATGATCTTTAGTGAATAGCCATGTGTTTTACATTATTCCATAAAACAACACAAGCATGTTTTCCATCATGCATTTGTTTTTATAAATCATTTACACAAGCTATGATATAGTTGAAAACAATCTGAAAGACTTTGCTAAATATGGGTGAGTCAGATTTGAACTGAATCTATCCCAGCATGCAGTGTAATGAACATGCTCGGTGAGACATACAACTCCCCTATTGTGAACTGAATCTATCCCAACATGCACTATAACAGAGATGTACGGTAACACATGCAACTCCCTTATTGTGAACTTAATCCATCCCGTCATGCACTGTAACAGACATGTGCAGTGGTACATGCAACTCCCTTATTGTGAACTAAATCTATCCCAGCATGCACTGTAATAGCCATGCACAGTGGCACATGCAACTCCCTTATTGTGAACTGAATCTAACCCAGCCTGCACAGTAATAGTCATGTGTAGTGAGACATACAACTCCCATATTGTGAACTGAATCAATCCCAGCATGCACTGTAACATATATGCACAGTTGCACAAGCAAGTCCCCTATTGTTAACTGAATCTATCCCAGTATGCACTTTACCAGACAAAAAATATTTCCAAAGATTCATCACAAAATGGAACAAACCTTTCACCCGTACAAACCCCCTCTTGCCACCTGCAGTATTTGTGTGTCAGTCACCTTGGCTAATTACCCTGTTTAAATACAAGCACCCAACATACCATCTCAACATTCACCTTAATTGCTTGCAGCGCCTCACAGCGTCCCTCTAGTGAATTAGATGAATGCTTAATGGGGCTTGCAGACGGGATGTCATTTCCCTCACGATCCTTAGTTATCTCCATGCATAATGATAAATTACTGGGGTAGGAAGTTGCCATCGCAACATAGATCAAACGGGAAGCTGTCGGTAATTAAGACATAAAGGGCTTCTTTGTATCAAAGCTTCGTCCTTAAATTAGCCAAATAATGTGAGAGTGTTTATAGATATTGTATGTGTTCTATGGTAGTGAATTAGTGTATGAGTGGCTTAAAGGGTGGTTAAGTGGAACTGTGGAGTGATTTAGAGCTGATAAGGTGAAGATGATTGGTGTGGTAGTGCTGGATTTGTGAAATATAGTAAAGCTAAACTCTCACTTAAAGCTGTGCTCTCAGTTAAAGCTGTACTCTCACTTAAAGCTGTACTCTCACTTAAAGCTGTACTCTCACTTAAAGCTGTACTCTCACTTAAAGCTGTACTCTCACTTAAAGCTGTACTCTCACTTAAAGCTGTACTCTCACTTAAAGCTGTACTCTCACTTAAAGCTGTACTCTCACTTAAAGCTGTACTCTCACTTAAAGCTGTACTCTCACTTAAAGCTGTACTCTCACTTAAAGCTGTACTCTCACTTAAAGCTGTACTCTCACTTAAAGCTGTACTCTCATTTAAAGCTGTGCTCTCAATTAAAGATGTACTCTCAGTTAAAGCTGTGCTCTCACTTAAAGCAGTACACTCAGTTAAAGCTGTACTCTCACTTAAAGCTGTACTCTCACTTAAAGCTGTATTCTCACTTAAAGCTGTATTCTCACTTAAAGCTGTACTCTCACTTAAAGCTGTACTCTCACTTAAAGCTGCACTCTCACTTAAAGCAGTGCTCTCACTTAAAGCAGTACTCTCAGTTAAAGTTGTGCCCTCACTTAAAGCAGTACTCTCAGTTAAAGCAGTACGCTCACTTAAAGCAGTACTCTCAGTTAAAGCTCTACTCTCACTTTAAGCTGTACTCTCACTTACAGCTAAACTCTCAGTTAAAGCTGTACTCTCAGTTAAAGCTGTACTCTCACTTAAAGCTGTACTCTCAGTTAAAGCAGTACTCTCACTTAAAGCTGTGCTCTCAGTTAAAGCTGTGCTCTCACTTATAGCAGTACTCTCAGTTAAAGCAGTACTCTCACTTAAAGCTGTGCTCTCAGTTAAAGCTGTGCTCTCAGTTAAAGTAGTGCCCTCAGTTAATGTTGGTCATAAACTGAACATTTTCTACTACCAGAAAATGTACAATACGCCTTCACCAATCTTCTCAAATAACCCACATATTTAAGAGAAAACTGTGATTAACAATATAATTCAATATGACCGAAAGGTTGTTTTAAATGAAGAACATGCCAAATATACTAAGATATGCCCTTAGCATTTTATATGCTGTTAGAGTTTATGCGTAGAACTACTAATATAGGATGTGCTTTGAATGTTTGTTCGGCATGGAGTTGTATGTCAGTGTAAAATCTATAGAAACCATACCATGTAATTCAAGGTTGACTTTGTACTCTGTATTATTCTTTATTCTTATTTTTTACCTGTATACTTAATTGTACTACCTACTACCTGTCTCATATGTTTAAGTAATCAAAATCGAAGGGGTGCTTGGAAGAGCTGTGAGGTTCACAAAGACCATTTCAATTTCCATAATTCACTTTAAATTAATTCAACAGCACAGTGTATAACACTTACTGTAAATGTGACCTGGAAATAAAAACCTGTTATCATTATATTATTATTATTATATACGCGTTGGTGTTGAAACAACGTATTGTAGAGTTGTGGAATCGCTTACCATTGTTAACAAAGAACATGTCATGGCCTTCGCTTAAAAACCAGCTAAAAGCTGAGGAGAACTGGATGTTATAGGAAATCATGTATTGTTCGCTCCTGAAATAGGATTGAGCTGATTATGATAGTTGAAAAGTTAGTAAGAGTAAAGGTAAAACAAAAATCGGTGGTAATGTTGACGAATTATTTTTATATAAGCGAATCATCTATTATTGTTTTTAACTACTGGGCCTATACCAAAAAAATGTTGTGTTGTGACCTTTTGTTGCTGAAGCTGTATTGTCATTATTGTAATTTGTAATGAGTATCCATTAATTATTTTTTGTAATGATATGAAGTTAATGTATATGTAAACTGTATATTTTTTCAAGGAGATGAGACCTACCACATTGTGGAAATCTTCCTAATAATATGTTGTATACGTTGTGTGTGTAAACCACTCCATGCTCTGAGTGGCATACCGAAGGCGCCTCTGACAGTATTGCCGCCAAAAGTAGACACTGAGAGGAATCACGCCATTAGCATGATTAGCTTTTAGCGCAGGCAGAACGGGAGGCAGAATGATAAAATATAGTTCAAATCAAGGAAATAAACTAAAATACTTTCATCTCTATTTAATGTAGCTTTTGTTAAAGCATTGTAGTGGTCAACAACAAAATGATCTGGCCAAAAGAAAAATAGGTGTGTTTCCGATTTATCTGGCTGAAAACTAGGTAGGGGAGGGTGGTAACTTTTTTTATTTTTTTTTGTTTGGAAACCACCTCCCAGGAACTGAAAAAAATGTCTTTTTCATAACAATAGTTGTTTTGAACATGGGAAATGTGCTTTTTGACAGTTTTGGGTTTTGGAAAACCCGTTTTCCTGCGTTTATAAGCTTTTTTTGTCAAAAAATCCAAAAAAAGGAAGATATGATGGGGGAAAAATCAGGTATGGTAAAATTTTCTTTAGGTAGGGTAAGGTTTTTCTAGGTAGGGGGGGGGGGGGGTAAATCGGAAACACACCTATTTTTTTTGGCCTCTGTAGAGATCATCGTAACTTCCAACGCAGGTAGAGGTGCAATATACCTATTAAACGAGTTAACAAACTAAAATCCTTTAATCATTGTCGATGCCTACCCTTTCTCAAAACATTACTTTATTTTAAAAAGATTTACAGCTGTGAAAGTGTCTAAAATTGATTCGGGACTTGAGCTATTTTTCTCAACTTGGTTTCCCTCGCAGGATTGGTAGAACTGCGCGGTGCATAGTAATAGGCCTATATTATATTATAATAGGCCTATAATATACATTAATTGTTTTGTCATATATAAAGCATATATAATAAATCAGATAACTAACTCGTTGGTTGAAGGATTGTGAATATTGCACGAGTATTCACAATCCTTCAACCAACGAGTTAGTTATCCTGTATTTATTTAACAGTACACTGGTCGTGTAGTTGTAATGTAGTGAATACATGTACTAAATTTCAAGACAGTGTATTAGATATATCCATGGATTTCGAGGCTCATCCAATAGAGTATATTTAACTATACTTTATTAGTAATTGTCCAGCTAGAGTCGTGGTCCTGGGTAAGACCATAAACTGCCTTTCTGTCTCTTTTCTCTGTCTCTCTCTCCCTTCTTCTCTATCTCTATTTCCAGGGTATGATCATAAAGTGCCTCCCTTTCAGCTCTCCCGCCCTTGATATGTTGATGTTGATAAGGGCGTAAAGCAACCAATCTCACTCACTCACTCACTCACTCCAGCTAGAGACATTGCACACTTGTTTTGCAAAAATAAAAATATCAAACTTAAAATAAAGAAATACTTATTAGCGGTACTAATGTTGACCATCATTACAATCGGCCTGATATCACCTTTTCAAATATGAGACTATTATATCTAAAAAATAATCTTGTGACTTAGTCGTCTTTGACACATCACATTATTCATATTGTACATTTTCTGTCGCCCCGACCCAGAGCCCTGGATCCCCTCCCCGGACCTTAGCCGTGTTCTTTACTCTCCTGCACAACCTCATTCTTCCAGCCTTGTTCCTTTGATATGACCGCCGCACCAATTTACCACAATAATGCTGAACCAGCACTTTCTCAGGTCACAATCTGGAACAACAACAACACCAATAAAGGTTTTGCATCTCCATCAATGTGAAAAACGTATAAACCTGAGGGAATCAATTAAAGGTGCTCTCAACTCAGGCTTTGTGACTTAGCATTAAAGCTGCATTCTCAGCTATTGCACAATGATACTTACTGAATTCACTCATAATTATAGCTTATAGGACTGGATTCATCAATATTCTGCTGCTGATATATGTTTATGAAAGAATTTGAAGTCGAATCGGCCAAGGAAAAGGGCTGCCAATTAGCGATAATACGTGAAGTCAACGCAGTAAAGTTTTTTTCGGTATAAATTTGGACAAAAACAACCAAATGACCTTTAGATGGAAGCAGGTGTCTAGAGGTTTTGGCTGTCCACACGATGTTCTCAGACGTGCATAATTAATAAAGAATTAAACTTAAATGTGGGACTTAAGAGATTATGGAAATAGGTCGAAAATAAGAAAATCCAAAAAAACCCAGTGATTTCATGAAAAACTGAAATAATAAAATGTAGTAGTATTGTATGCGCCAAAAAGGCGAATGATGAATAAAAATTGTCAAAAAAAAAAGAATTAAACTTGCCAATTCTACAATTTATTCTAATGGGTTTTGAGGTCAGTTTCCCTCGGTTTGAAGGGATCTGATAGGCCGAGTCTGAGCCGAGACTGTTTCGTGGAACTCACGATACAGCCTTGACATTGGGTGTCTCAGGGCTAAAAATAGACCCAATGGACTCCAGGGGCAGGGGTGGGGCAATGTATGTCCACCACTGGTCAGCTGGTCAGCGGTAATGGTGACCAGGTAAATGGCAACATGTTCTCGCTTAATGACCTCTAACTCTTCACTGCTGTTTTACCATTAGCCGAATCCTCTGAACCACCCGAATTATTATTCTCATCCGACCTATGAAAAGTGATGTTAATGTTTCTAACGCCAGGATGTGACGTGTCACAGAAAAAGAGTCACAAGTCTTGAGTCATAAATGTTTGTTTACGTTTGAAAAAAGGAGATGAAGTGGATTAAAAAATTAAATGTGTTAATATTTCCGAAATCCTGTTAATACAACTTTTGTTGTGCTTTTAGAAGTTCGTAACTTTCCTTGGTGGACACTTACTGGTAAGGTATTTAATTACTTTATATGCCCTTAGAAATGCATAGATATATTCAATATAGAGTCCTAGAATTTGCTGTTCATACGATTCAGATCGTTGTACACTCAGAAAAAACAGCCAACATTTTCTTATTAAGGTAATATCTCAGTTTTATATTATATTTTCGAAGTTTCATCATCGGGGAATGGCCGCCTCAGGATTATTCTCAGGCTACATTATGACCCTGCTCATACACAGCCGATTTACCCACCGATTTGGCTCCCGATTGCCTACCGATATGGGTCTCCCGATGAATCCTATGATTTCTTTTCAATTCCTGGTTTATGTTTTGGAATAACATAAGCCAGAACTGGAAATGAAGTCCTAGGATTCATCGGGAGACCCAAATCGGGAGGCAATCGGGAGGCAATCGGGAGCCAAATCGGCTGTGTGTGGTCAGGGTCTAATCCATTTGAAACGGTTTAATTGGCAGGAAACTAGTCTAATATAAAGATTCCTGTAGATGGTAATTAGGTTGTGGTACAGCAGGTTATACGGGTCAGATTTTCAGAAAATGTACAATTGGCAGATCTTCATATTTAGTAAATTCTGCTAAATAAGACTGAAGAATGGTCAAAACTATGTATATCTGAATATATTTGGTATTGCCTTGAATCAAACAATCCGTTTGGTTGTGTTAAACTGAATTTTCACCATCATTATTGTCTTAAATTTGTGTTATTTGAAAGGATTGCTGAAGACAAATTGTACATTTTCTGAAAATCTGACCCATAAACTGCTGATAGGCTGGAGGGTATGTCAACTGGACAGCTGTACTCGCTGTGAGGTGGACGTGGGTCAGACTTTCAGAAAATTACAATTGGCAGCTCTACACATCTAGATATTCTCCTAAATTAGGCTGAAAAATGAAGAATACCGGGTAAATCTGAGTATATTCGGTATCAAATTGATTTAAAGTATAAGTTCTGTTATGTTAAATTGCATTTTGAAGCTCATTTTTGTCTTAAATGCGGGTTATTTGGGAGTATTGCTGAAGGTGAATTGTGCATTTTCTTAAAGTCTGACCCGGGAGGGATATATGCGCTCTTCCTTAATCACCTCTAACTCTTCACTTCACTTCAACTCTTCAATCCACGCCTTTATAACATAATAAAGAACATTAAGAAGGATAAATCTTGCAATTAATTCATAAGGAGTATGAATATTAATGACATTTGATGTTACACAATGTTATGTAATATGATTTAATATATTTGGGTTGTTTTGGGGTGAAAAAAGTATTTTTTTGAATCAACTCATAACTGCGGAGGTAATTGTGCACTTTGTGACACGTTTTTAAAATCTGGTGAGTGAGTGAGATTATTGCTTTACGCCCTTATCAACACATTTAATATGGTTATATCAAGGGCGGGAGAGCAGAGAGGGAGGCAGTTTATGATCATACCCAGGATATAAAGATAGAGAAGAGGGGAGCGAGAGACAAAGAAAAAGAGACAGAAAGGCACTTTATGGTCATACCCAGGACCACTTTGAAATTTGGTATGGTACCCCAACCAGTACTGTATGTTTTATATTCCCTGCACAAACAATGTTAAATAGTCTCAAGGTTGGCAATAATGGCCTGAGCTAGGTGCCTCTCCCCATACAGATCAATGCCTATTTGTGGAAAATGACACAAAAGAATCTCAAAAAGCACACAGTCCCCAGGTGCATGGACTACTCAGGGTGTGTTCCCCCATGTGTCTCGCATCATGTCTAAAATCAGCTTAAAATTATTTTATTTTAGGGTTTGGCCTAAAATTTACTGAAAGTGCCTGTACTACTGAGTGCATCATTCTACACAAGGTGGAGCTTATTTTCATACCTTACTTCTTTTCCTATTTTACAATATAAACACCTTGTTACTACTGCACGATCTCATATAATCTCTATCCAGTTGACCCCCCTGAATAAACCAGAGTAATCTAAGGCTATACTAGTACTTGTTTCTCCTCCTTAATACACCCAATGTTAATCCATGTTAATCTATAGGAACATATATGTGAATTTGTAAATAAAATATACTAGTTATTCATTCGACAATCAAAGGATCCTGGCAATATGACTTTGATGTTTTCATCTTTTCCATTCAACTTGCTTCCTCCTGAAGAGTTATCTAGTCGTTTTTGTTTAAAGGATTTTATTCATCAAATCATTGTGCACAAGGTACATAGTTCTCAGAGTTTGATGACATTTAGAGAAAAATCATTTCATAAATTTACATTTCACTCATTTCGAAATGTATACGTTCATACCTGTACATACTTTAAAGTAGAATATTTCATACAAAATATTTTTCTAAAAACCACAACCTGTACTGTGTCACTTCTATATCATGATAAACAAATTATCAAGTTATTTTCTCAATATTCCGATTAACATGCAATTAAGAAGGAACTCCTAGCTCATGAACTGTAAGACCTGAAACAATTCCAATTATTTAACAACTTGACAAATATGTGATACTTTAAATCAAATCAAATCAAATCAAACAGATATTAATGGGGGGTTTGAAGGAACAGGTCATTGTGAACCATTAACCCATGTTCTGGACACTCGACTAATTTCATGTGTTGCAATAAAGATTTGTCTCTATTTCAGTTCATTATTAAGGTACATTTGATGCACATTAGGCAGCCCATTCCTGTCAACTCGTAGCCTCCAATCAATTACTATAGAAACTAACGCAGAATGTCCGGAAGGTGGACGTGAGTGTATATAGTGGGTGAAATGGTCAGAAAATGTTCAATTTGCCCTGACTAATCCTCTCAAATAACCCAAATTCTAGACACAAATAAGACTCAAAATGAAGTTCAAGATAACCGAACAGGTTGTTTGTATCAAGGCAGTATCAAATATACTGAGATATACCTTTTATTGACCATTTTCCAGTCTGATATAGCAGAAATTACTAAGATCTGCCAATTGTACATCTTCTAAAGATCTGGACCATAAGGAGACCATCGTGAGTGTAGTCAAAGATAGAGAATCCAATATGTTGTTTTGTTTGTTTAAATAGTTTATTCTGCGAAAAACATTTCGCCGCATGGACATCATTCTCAGTTAGACACATTTAGGCAAAATAATATCGTCATATAAACATGACAGGTGGGTGAAATCGTCAAAAACATATACAATTCAGCTACACCAATCCTCTCAAATGACTTTTATTTGAGAGAAAGGGGACATTCAAAATACAGTTTAACAAAATAAAAGAGACATTTTCTTCAACACAATGGCAAAGATACACCGATATACCCATTATTCATATTCTTTAAGTCTAATTTAACAGAAGTTACCAAATTTGTAGAGCCACCGAATGTGCATCTTCTGAAAATGGGACCCATGTATGCAATGTATGCATGTTATATTTATATATAGCAACGACTAGAGTTAGGAGAGATCCACTACATGTGACCAATCTCACGGAACTAATAACAGTATATAAGATTTCTACAAAGACTTCCTTAGTAATAGGATCTGAATGTGTCTATGTAAGTTCTAGTGTAAGGTAAAAATACATGTATTAAAGACATAGAAATGTTAGGTAGTGAGCAGTTGACTGGTTGTATAATACAGGCGATAATGAATAATTGAAGATTTAAAAATAACACCGAATACCTAGCTCGTACACAAATTCCTATTAGAGACTAAGTATTATCTCTATCAAACATTATTTCCAATTATAAAGAGAACACAAATTATACAAAAAAAGAATCTTTGGCCATCAACACGAAGGTAAGACACCACTGTAAAGCAACAAACAGATTCTAAGGATATCCTGTCGTAAGAGAATTCCCAACACATAAAAAAACAAAAAACAAAAAGTCTTGGTAAATGCATAAACATAAATACTGCTGATGAAAAACATCAGGAGGTTTATGTCCAGTTGCATTCGCTACAGCGCGTTAGGAATTTTTTTTGGGGGGGAAACGTTTTTATTCAATAGTTGACACCAGTCACAGTATAGTGATTTTCTTAGGCATCAAGACCATGCATGTTACATATGGCTGTAGGGTAGTACATTTCAAGTCATGTTCCTTAATTAAGTTATATAATTCACTCGATTCTTATACATCATCAGTTAACTCTTATTAAGGTGTATATTCGAGCTAAGTTAGCTCATAGAGAATGATATAATAATGGGATGAGATGAGGGTGATTGAGTATGAATGTGGTTACTGACTAATTTGAATTACGTGCTATTGCTGTGGTGAGTGATTTGGTTGAGATAGTATACACAGAGTTATAATTGGTATCTCAGTTGCGGTATATACAAATACATGTAAGGCGGAGAAGGCTGGAGACAATTCCAGCATTTATCTTACCTACTAGCATAAGTTTGACTAAGGTCATTGGTACATGGATACAGGGGGTACACAGGGTACAACATATATACACTATGTCCACATTTCAGAGACCAGCCAGGTATATTCTTTTCTGATTGATTGTATGTACACTGTTAATGCGCCGTTTACAAAATTGTACTCAAAACTGTCCATTTGAGGACACATGTGTTTACAAAACCGTTTACAACACATTCCTGAGGACGCATAATGCTATGGAGACACTGCTGCTACTCACTGTGCTGTGACCTCAACTGATCTAAACGTTTTGAAGGACGATTTTATTTTGGTAACACAGTTGGCACAACGGTGCGTTTTCATCACCTTTTAGGGTGGCACAGGTTTAGAGTTACATTAATTTAATGATTTCACCATCATTGGGATTATTAATGCGAGTGTATGGGAGAGGGTAGGCCAAACAGATCTGTGAATGGAATTAATGGCCCGAATTAATGGCTGGACTGGATGTTTGACAAAATTGACGTTTTGTGCACTGATCTCAGATGTCAATTTTTGGCTCATGTTCCAATTTCCTTTCTTTAGATCTTCAAAACGCAATGATATATTCAATGCAATGTCTTCAGATTTGGTACACATATATTTATATGACTAGAAGCAATAAACCCTCCAAAAATAGGAACATTCCAACAAAGAGATCTTGTGAATAAATTACTTTGAAAAACTTTGAAATTAAATACACTTTAAAAAAACTTTGAAATTAAAAAAACGAAATTGCGGCCGACGGCCAGAAGTGCCAGACAAACTGGTGCGAACATTAGTGCATGACGGCCACTGATGACAACACTAATAACAACACGTAATAGGATAATGCTAGAGAAGATATTATAGGTGATCTTCATAAATTTCCATGTTTGTATTCCATGTTAAAGTCTTTCCATTGCGGTTCTGTTTTGGAATGAATGATGTAGTGTTTAGTGTGGGTTTCAATAAGAGTCATATTCTCCCGCGATTTTTGTGTCAGAACGTTTATATTTTATCACGCTGAGAACGCATCAGAATTGCATCAGTAGACTAGAATCAGATGATACTCTTTCTTTCATTATTATTACTATAGGGGATTACGGAGAAATGATTAGTGTCAATTCCACCAGATAATTAATATGACCACTGCCACAAGACAATTATATACGGGAATTTAACTGCAATCATCAAATGCAATGTATCCAACCATCTGTTTGCCTCCTTTGGGTGGGTGCCAATATATTTTCGCATTCACACATATGTCCTGTAAAGACAGTTGAGTGAGCTACAAGATAATGAGCTCTAAAATAATGAATTGAAAATGAGTGTTTGGGTGAAGAGAAAGCTGGATAGATTGTGGGGGATGTGAATTAGATTCTTGTAGTACACCGGGCGAATAGGAAAAGAGAATGTGACTGTGGGTGCTGGGGTGCGATCAGAGCTTTAGCACCTTCACTAGCCACATACAATAGCTATTCCTAGTAATGTGTATTCAATTCTCACTGGCCATTTACGATATGTTCATGATGAATATTGTCCATATATATGCGGGGGGGGGGGCGGGGGGCAGGCATCCAACAATAAATATTATTTGCTTTTTGGTCGCTTCTACAGGTCGGAATAAGCCTTAGGTCTGAATCGGTTTTAAAAATAAACCAAGCACATCGGTTTTCATAGGTTTCCATAGGTTTCTCACTATTCCAACCGATCCGAACCTACACATTTTGGTCTGTTCAACTGCTCAGCTCTTACCTGGCGCTATACACTCTTCAGACGGATTTTTTTCAACTAGATATGTTTTAATGATAAATATAGTTTTAGAATATAGTTATGTTCAACTGTTTCTTGATATACCAGGGAAAATGATAAAGGCATTCAGTTGCCCTCTGCCGCCCCCAAAGCCTTCCAACAGTAGTGGACATAGGCCTAATTGTGGATAACTGTGACCACAAGTGCATGTGGCTCTGAACTGTATTGGTATTTTTTGGAAAAAGGAATAATAGTTACAGAAGTTCTGAAGTGGAAGAAATATATTCTACCTGTTTGTAGGATAATAATAGTTTTTGGTTCATAATCCTACCATAACGTCTGAAGAATTTAAAAGAACACAAAATGCTTAGCCTAGCTAGGCTAGAGATTAACAAATATTCAAATGCACATAACACAAGTTCCTCTCGGCGGATCCTTGTGGATTTTGGGTATATTATTCTGTACAGAATTACGCTTCATTTGACATCATTGCCGTCTTAATCCCATTTTCTTCATGGTCGGTGCCGAAAATAAATAAAAAATAATAAAAAATCATTCAAACGCACATAAAAAGAAATCAGCTTAACAGATCCATGCGAATTTTGGATATGTCATGCTACTTGGGATTCCGCTTCATTTGACATCAAGACCGGCGTTCTGCGATTTTTTTCCAGGGTAGGTGCGCCGAGAAAAAATCAAATATTTTTTTTGGGATATGTTATTCTACACAGAATTACGCTTCATTTGACAGCAAAATTGTCTTTATACCATTTTTTCCTGTGTTGGACCTATTTTCACATTCATGGACTGGACACAAGCGGTACGCAACTGGCACCGGGAACTGGTAGGGCCTACTGTAGCGTGCCACGCCACCTTGTGTGTAGCACAACAGTCTACATCCGGGAACCAGCTCCAAGATGGCGGATTGTTTTGGATCAGCTATTTTTTCGTACTGGTACCAAATTTCTCATAGGATTCCATTACATCTAGCAATCTAGTAGGTAAGTATGGTGTGATCAATTGCTAATCTATCTTACACACAGGATTTATAGTTGTTTATTACCGTACTAGCTCCTATAAGGCCGATGCACTGACCCAAAATTCAGGCCCACCGCTGCCACTCCCGAAATCGCGCCCGCCCATCACCGTTTCAACTTTCACCGTGATACAACTTTGCACGGCCAGTTAGCAAACTTCCCCTAGACCGATTCTCATAAAAAATGAATCATTAGACTTCTCATTATGTTCCCTATATGCATGTCACATGTCAGCTTAATCGATCTAGGGCAAATATATTTTTGCGCTGATAACATGCGGTAGGGTTGCGGTGGTTCGTTGCGGTGACTATAAGACTATAGCATCACAGCGGCTATAGCACTAGCATAACCTGCGAGGTCCACCGCCGGAGCCAAGGGAGGCTTGATCCCCACCCGGTGTTTTGCATGATGGAAACTAATCAAGTATTAAGCTACAATTTTAGTCATCTCTCTAACATGCCCCCGCACCTGTATACCTGCGTGCACTCCATATACTGTCAAAAAGGGGAAGTTTTTTTTGTCCATTTCCATCCATGACGGTTCTTTCTTTGCTGATTTTCATAATGATCATCGTCCTATGGCAGTAGCATTGTTTCCACTATAGCATTTGAAAGGGCTTTTATTATTTGGGATTATATTCAAATATTATATTATTTGCACCCATAGTTGCAATCTCATGTTGTTTCAATGAACTTCAAGACAATTTTTGGTCTCTGTAAAATCTTTTCGGTCTCCACTGTTCTGTTTTGGCAGATGGAATATTTGGAGAGCAGGGGAATGTAGTCAGTCGAACCTGCCTCTACTCAATGATCATGTCTAGTACGGCCGTCACCATACTAGAGTTAGACTAGCGCTAACTAGGGAGATGATGTACTTTTGGTTTGACAGCAAGTATATTCAGGCCAAGCTGGCAAATTTGGACCTTGAAGATATTTTTGTAGGAATTTTAGAAAATTTCGAATCACTTCTTTGGCTATTTCTGGTCATTTCCCAGATATAATGCAATAAAACATAATGCATTATCTACCCTTAAAATGCATGAAAACGAAGGGTTTTTTTCATGCAAAATACTGAAAATGGGAGTCAAACTTGCTCTAAAATCAGTAACATTTAATAAGGATTATATCGATGAAGCTCTTGAGGATAATGTGGAGAGCAGTTATATCAGGTCACAATATTATTATGTCTAAATAGGAGAAATTTAATGCTAATCACTTAAGTTTTCGGCAAGATTGTACTTGTTAAAATGAAAGAAAGTGTACAGTAAGAAACAGAACTTTCGAAAATTTTAACTGGATTCCAGGCCCATAATACTCTCCCTGGATCTTCTACGAAAATGTCCATTTTCCAGGCCTTGAATATATTTTAAATATTGTGCAAAGATGTTCCAAAATATTACTGATGGAAGAGAAGAGTGGCTATATTAATAGCATTGAGATATAATGGAAATAAATCAGTTTGGAGACCAACGCCCAGGTCTCCACAGAATTTTCGTCGGTCTCTGAGATTGGTATTTGTCAGGGCCCAACAGTCTCCAATGAAATATCCAAGTTATGAAATGTTTCTATATATTCTGGTCGATTCTGAAAATCTTTTCAATACAATTTTGAATTTGCTTTTATTTGCATTACCTTTTCGATAATTGAATGAAATCAAGACATTTTAAAGATATATTTATGGTGACTACAAAACTGATTTAGATGGCCCTTAAAATCAGTAGAATGTACTCAAACAAAACTCATTTTACTAACATATTTCTGGAGCAGCATGCCCCGATCCTATGGCAGTAGGGTTGTTTCCAATATAGCATTTGAAAGGGCTTTAATTCCTGTTTGGGATTATGTGAAAATATCATCATTTTATTTTTCTACAAATGAATGAAATGCCAACATTTTTCATACCTAAGAAGTGCAGTACAATCAAAATCTTTCTGAATTAATCCCTTCAAATGAAGAGCTATTGTGTATTTTCTTCAAAATCACCAGAAGCCCTATAGTAGCACTTATTTTGCAAAAAATCTCCTGGGGGTTTCCCCGGACTCTCCAACAAGTACAGTGAGTGAGTGTGAGTTTGTCTAGTGCTCCAGATATTTATCGTTACTGACAGCCTTGATATTATGTAGTAAATATGATAAACATTAAAGATACTTGTAACATTCCTTTACTTTGTTCCTAAGAAGTCATTGAAAAGTCATTAAAAATCATGTGAATCAATTATCAAGAGTCATCATCATAGTAATAAACATTTGTACGAGATGAACAGCCTTTTGTATGCTTAAAACGTTATTGTATACATGTAAATTGTGTTTATTGAGGACCCGACCAGTGCCAATTGGTATGGACCAGTACTTCCCCAGTTCACTGGTCCGTGAATTTGAGTACTGCCCCCCTTCCTGTTTACCACACTGCTATATGACTGTAATTTGCCTGTAGGGCCCGATTACACATATGACAATGAGTAATCTTTGTTAGAGTAAAGTATTTTCCCCTTGCCTAAAAGCAGTTCATCCCAATTCCTGCAAATGATAAAGCTGTATTATCGGATCTAAACTGGGAAAATTATGTTGATGTCCGGATAATATCTAACCCCCAAAATACTTAAACTGCCCCTGAGATGAGCAAATACTCTTAGCTCCCAGACCTCACGCCTAATGGGTTGAGATACAGTACAACAAAGTTGTCGTTGGGGGGAAGGGGATGCATTTATGCCATTATTGAAAACACTTAATCCATGCATTCTTAATCCATGCATTATCAGACCATAATCAATATATGTATCATTTTGATTATTTTCATTGCAGTTGGAAAACATCCCTAACGGCAAGATCTTGCACTTTTTACCAATATGATGGTGGAAAGCTATCCAAAAATAATTGATAGAGATGAGGACCAGATCCTTGGTAGTGGATATGGCAGCCTCCTCATGGAATACAGCTAAGAGAGTTTTGGCTAACACTGTCGGTGGACCTCCTAGTAAGAAGGTATGAGTATGTATTTCAGAAATATTTCCATATTTAGTATTAAAATTTTAGTGTTCAGAACCACAACCTTAACTTTTGACTTGACGAAATGTGACCCCCGCGCTTTTTTGGAAAAAAGCCAAAGGCTTCCCTGAAATTTTGGACTGTCACGCCGCCATTAAAGGTCGGACCTTTAGAATAGTGCTCCCCTAACTGCTGCCTCAAAACTCGACTTTTCATCATAGGTCAGACCTCTTTAAGTAGTCTCAAAAGCTGGCTAGCAAAGAATAATTAAGAATGGCTCTGAAAACATTTTTGATTTGAGCTATAATTAAAAAGTTCTCGCAAACTGTGCATTCGAAGCGAGGAGAATTCAAAGATGGCTGCTAAAACAAAAGGTTGATAGAAGAGCCAGTAGGGAAGCAGCATGGAAGAGCTGCTGCCGCTCGGAGCCAATCAGATGTGACCACTGGCAATGACGTCATACCGTAGGACTAGTGCAGAGTGTGGAACCCTCTCCGATCAGAAAAACATTGAAGCACTGCCGGTGGTACAAACTCTGGGACTATAATTTATACCATTAAAAAGCTAACGAAATTTAGATCTAATCCTAAAATCTAAAAGTCTGCAGGTATCTTTATGGCGCTGCCATAAGGTCGCCTGCAGGCCTTGTCAAGCAATACAGAGTCCAGACAACCCTTGTTCCACTGTGGCGAAGTTTTGCTGGGTCCCCCGGCTCTGCAGTTGCTTGTGCCGAAACCATAATTTTAAAAGCTTTGATAATTCCCATTGATATAACAAATACAGAGAAATGAAAATAATCTTACTAAAATAACCAGCCAAGCAGTTACCCTACATAAATTCTCGCGCGGACACTCCTGGATGGGACAGTCAAAACAATGATATCCCAATAGAAACATATTGTTGTAGATGAGATACCTGTTAGCATCATGTTCTGATGGCGAGGGAGTAAATATCATAGGGGAGATTTATCCTACAAGCGTACTAGAATGGAATTCAGTGCTTTAGAGTGACATGATTTGAGATGATATTATTATGATACCATTCATTATGTTTATCTGACAGATATGGATCCTTTGCTTGGCAGCCAGGACCCTGTAAGGAAGAGAAGGATGCTGACAGTCAGGAAGTGTTGGTGTCAAACTATGTGACGGCCCAGTGAATGCTGAAGTGCTGAAGCTCCAGCAAGCAACTTACTACAGCCAGAGAGTAGACAATAAAGGTATGGCATAATGATGTTGGCCTCTGCTCCCATTCTTGCTTATTTCAAATCTACGATTGTATCAACCTATGATAGGGGGTGGATGAGTACCTTTACTTTTGGCCTTGATTAACATGTTTAATATCTTCCACCTTTCATCCTCCTCCCCCCCCCCCCCCACCTCATTTAGACCACTGTTAACTATTAATTATATAATTCCCTACAAACTTACCATGTGAGATCTGTGATATATCAATTATATGATAAGTTATATGAGTGACAAGTTGAATTATCAAATTGATATTAAAATATCTGTAACAAATGAATATACTAGTTATGTGCAACAATTAGGGAAGAAAATATTCAATTTGATTAACATTTTCAGTTAGATCGGATCTAACTTTTACTATGGCTTTGCTCCTGGCCCGTGCTCCCGGCAAGCCTGCCATTTGCCCGAGTACCCGGCCCTGAGCCCCGCCGCCTCAGATCCTGATTTACGTGCCCAAATTTGCTCTCAGTATTCTCACTGGTGGTACACCCTGATCCCAATGACTGTAGCTACCTTGCTTGCTCGCTTACTCACTGCTCCTCCTCCATCTCCTCCTAATATCTCCTCCTCCCCGTTATTCCTGTTATTCTCCCGTTATTCCCATCATTCCCGTTATTCCCATGATCCCCGTCATCCTGAGTGATGGCCACCACTGCTGCTTGCAGCTACAAGCCCTACCCTTCTTGTGGCTATATATACTACTTTTTTGTGCTCAAAGGAAGAAACAGGTGTCTCTACATTTCTTGGATAGACAACGTTAAAAGTTAAACTCTTATAGATTTTCAAGTATAGTATCCATAAATACATATTGTTTAACATTAAGATTACATAAATATGGCATAGATATAGATCAATAAATAAGATATAGAACTGTATTGCAAATATAGACTTTTACTTGTGATCATTGGTATGATGTAACAGAAACAACATCCCTATATGGATCCCAACAGGGTGTAAGAGAGAGGGAATAGGGCTGAGAGCATCGGGAGTTCAATTCAATTCAAGAATTCTTTATTGCTGATATTTTTATAATAAGTTGGTCCAATAATCTAAATAAACATGCGTCTAAATAGGTCTTCCATTGGATGCCTGAATGGATGTTCTTAGGGTTAGAATATTGAGGGGTCACCAGGGGTAGAAACTTCAATGATAGAAAAGACCAGGCGATGAATACATGTACCTGGTCGATTCCATAAAATCTGTGACATAGCCCAAAAAAATCACAAAATTTAGAATTCGTCAAATATCAGATATCTTTTGCTCACATGTTCTCTGCATATACAGTGATATATGGCATGATTTGGGAACACTAATCTTCATAACTCTTTATGCTGTGCCCTTTTGAAGTCAAGGGGCACCAAAGACAGGTGTCCCCATGGGTGGGTACATAGGATTTGCTTACCCCAAGGGGTTTAAAACATAAAAACCAAGTTCAAACATTAGTAGTACAAGTATACATCCTTATACAAACATGAACAGAAATGGCCATTTCCACCAATTTGACAACATTTGGCCCCCTAGACCCCCCTGGGTACCAAAAATTAATTTTTACATTAATCAGTTGATTTGTTGTTTTCTATCAACCTCATATATATGCCCATTGAACTGCCAAGTTTGGAACCATTCTGATTATTAGTGATTTTTTTACAGGGGGGTCGAAAATTAGCTCCCAAAATGCCAAAAATGCCAAAAATAGCATGTCTCTTGCCGTCACGTTATGTGAATAAGAACATACAAAACAAGTAAAGTTAATATTCTTATTTTATTTGCCACCATATCATATAATTATGTATAGAAAAAGACTTCGAAAACAATATAAAATGAATAATGACAGTAAATGTATATAAATCCATCAAAAACCAGGCTAGGAAACAATGATATATTTTCTGTTTCACTTATGTGCATAGCCTGACATAAGTATCATAAATGGAAATATAAATAGTGTGAAGAAACATTTGATTTAAAAAGTGAAAACATTTCACCAGACACTAATATTGTTTCCCAGTAAGGACATGTGTCTAAACCTTCCCAATATATTAATTTTAAATACTATAAACACAATGATATTAATTTAAAGGAGCTCTCATAGATAAACACTGCTATGAAAAGAAAATGTCTCTTAACGTCACAAAATCATGAAAAATAAGCAATTTTAAAGCTCTCTGCTCTCTGCTCTGTAAGGTTAATTATTAATTATTTATTAAGATGATTTTATAATTTCTAGATATTTAGAGGGGGGTAAAATTTAGTTATAGAGTAACCCTAAGGGTTATAGGAGTAAATGTCAGTTGATATCTATATAGAAAATCGAAATACAACCATTCAGCACTGAATCATTGATAGTGATACAAAAACGATATTTTTACTGTATCAAATCATATCACAGATTTCTCTTTGACATCTATAACAGATGTAGTATTGTGGAAGGTATATGTATAATATAGCAATGTAACAAAATTATATTTTGCCTGGAACATCATATTTAGGTGGAAATAATCGCATGGTTCAATTTTGTGACTCATTTTCCTGTAACACATCACATTTAGTTCACCTCTTCCCCACAGGGTGACGGCAAGAGACAAATGTGTGACGGCAAGACTTTCAAGCATTTTGCCATAAAAATCATGTAAAAAATACTCAGACATTATGAATATCGATCTACATAGGCTGCTAATAAGCAAAATCGATGATAAATGTCAAAATTAAAGTTTATCATTAAAATTATGCTTTATATGGCTCTAAAAACCCTAAAAGTGCGTGACGTTGGGAGACATTACCCCCCATTTCCACCACTTTTTGCCACCATGTCTTTTCTCTGCTAGTATTCAAGAAAAACTCTAACCAAAACAGTTGATGGTCCATAAATATTAAATCCTATGAATTTTATCATTATTCATCATAATTGGATGTTTTGAGATTTTTTTTTATTTATTTATTCCACCTTAAGCACAGTGCGTGACGTTAAGAGACATCAGGGGTACCCACTTTTTAAAAAATCTGTTTTTTATGGCTTTTGGCCCCAAAAAAGTTTTTTTGCATTTTTCTTTAACACAGATCATGTTCACATAACCTACTATCAGAACAAATAAAATAAAAAGTTAAATTTTGAAGATTATTTAGAAATTTAGCAATTCCACAGACTAATGGCAGTTTAAAAAAATGATTTTCGCCCCCAAAATGGGATTTTGAAATAATAATAAAAAAAAAATTGGGCTAAAAATGCCAAAAATGTGGTTCCACAGGTTGGTAGAACCATCCAATTAAAAAAAATAATCAAATTAATTATAATTAATTTGATTTAAGCCCATTTTATCACTTTCCACGGTTGGGGACCAAATGTTGTCAAATTGGTGGAATTGGCCAAATAAATAAACATAATAGTTTCATTTCCGATTATGCTAATGATCATATACATATGTACCCACCCACGGGGACTGTACCCACCCACGGGGACTGTACCCACCCATGGGGACTGTCCCCACCCAAGGGGATATGCTATTATTCTCTGCTCTTGACTTAATAGATTATACATTTTCATGCATTAGTAGTACAATTATACATAGTCATACAAACATGCATGGAAAACAAATAGATATAACAGTTTCATTTCCCACTACACTAATATTCATATATATGTACCCACCCACGGGGACTGTACCCACCCACAGGGACATGACATTATTCTCTGCCCTTGATCGAGGGTAAAATGTATGTTGGAAATTTACTTTTATTCATAACATATTGCTGTGGTATGGTCATACTTAGAAGAGAATATAAATCACGAAATCTATAGTATTCCAAATTCAATACAGGAAAACTGTACCCACCCACGGGGACAGCTCAAATTACCCCATCTCATGTCTAAGGCTCTGGGATTTATAAGCCACACCATAACAGTATTTTAATGTATTCATTTTTTTCTCTGAGTAAGTCACTATGTATGAGGTTATCTAAATATGAACTGAAGCCCTTTTTCACAGCTAAAATATTGATAAATCTATGTACCCACCCACGGGGACAGGCTACCTACCCCATCAGTTATTTAAGAATGGCAAGCAGAAAATATATCATTGATAACTTATTTTGCTAAAATAATAAATCCCTAAGTGTGATAATAATAATTATCAAAAAAAGTAATTCCTGAAAGTTAATAACTATTCTAAATATTGATTTGAACGACGCTACGATCTTCCCACCTCTAGAGCTACCATGCTACTGGAACGTCGGTGACGTCAGTGAGCAGTAGGTTTCCAATACCGACTGTATCCTTAGTGATGCCATGATGACATCACAAAGGTGTGCACTTGTTACCTGGAGAAGTTTCCCCTGGTGATATTGGTGTTTATTGTATTGATTAAATAAAACCAATGAGAAGAAAGGGAGCATATATCATTAATTACCCAAATAAATTGATGTAATAAAAAATATTTCTCACTAATTCTCCCTCTAGGCTCCAAAGGGGGCCTATTTGGCACAACATGGTTTCGCTTAGTATAGCTCATCAGGCTCATGAGTGGGCTTGTGAGGCCCACCCATAGGTGGATTATTAGCAAATAAGTTGCCATAGAATTGATTTTAGATTTTTTTGGAAAAGGTCCAAAGGGAAAAGTATCATATTATTATTATTATCAAAATTAAAAAATATTCTAAATATTGACTCAAACTTAAGAAATGTTTATTTTTGCCACAAAAATTACCTAAAAATAGGGGCTTTTGCCCATAAAATCAAAAATTTTCCTCTTAGATATACATAAGTGGGGTTCGCATAGAAGCTTTCAGTGGGCCTGATGCAATTATTTTGGTTAGAAAAGTGTAAATTGACATACAAAAGTGTAAGGTGTGAAAAACCCAATGTCACAGATTTTGTGGAATCGACCACCTATACCACTAGAATGATTTATTTTGAATTATGTATAAGTTTGTTGTATTCATTTAATTGCAGGGCACCTCAGAAAAGTTTAGGCTGCTGGCTGAGCTCCAAACCACAATCAGTCTGAGGGGCAAAGGACAGAAAGGCATAATGAAGCCTGTCCTATCGAAAGTTGGGTAAGTGTTGGATTGATACTTTTAATGAGTGACCCAACATTGAACATATCTACATTATAATGACAATACATTCAAAGTGGTTTCCATGCTTATACACCCACAGGCCTTTCATGATATTGAAATTAATAAATTACAACATCTTGAATAAGATATTCTTCAACTCAGCTTTTTGCATATCAAGGGTCATTTGAGATTTATTTTGTGTCATACCCATTATAGTTTTAAACCCCATGAATATAATTTTGGTTACACAAATTTGATAATGCCATTAATGTTAACTTTATTCATATTCATTTCAGGGTACGGACTTCAGCCCAAGGATAGGAAAGAGTGGTGAATATCCCGACTTGTCCTTGTGGATGACAGCGGCGTCATCATTGGTAAGGGTGTCTGCTATGCCTACAACAGTGATACCCTCAAGGAAATGCTTGCTGAAGTGCTACGCTATGTGGGACCTGCAGTACCCCAAGCAGTACCAGCTGCTTGGTTTCCTCGAAAAACAGATTTTGAAGGGAAATTCCCCTTCCCTGTGGTTTTCAGATGCAGTCTTGTTCAATAGAAGTTACCTGTTACTTTGAAGACGATTCATAGTTATATAACTGTGTAAACATAATTTATAATTGATTGGCGTGAGGTATAAGGTATAGGTCTGATGTCATGTATTTAATATTGCTTTTGTGCAGAAATAAGACCTTTCAAAATACTATCTGTTAAATTATTTTTTCTACAGAGATATATCGGCTGTCAAAGCTTTGTAAAACATTGATACACTGGTGAGAAATATGAGAAGTTATATATTTATATTACCAGCAAAGCTTATTTCAGGCGATTCATTGATATTTTCTTCTTTTATATCATGCTGCATGGATGAATGGAATTAAATAAATAATGATTTACTGAAGCTATCATTAGTGTAAACATAATTAATAATTAATCAGCTTGTTATATAATGATTTGATGGAGTCAGTGTTGAATATCTCCTCCTACCTGCAAATGAGTTTTCTATGCTATTCATAGTATATATGCCCCCTAGGACCTCAGAAAAAGTGATACTGTTTGTATGGATGTAAGTTTGATCTGATTGTATGGATATATTTGACCTGCAAAATGCAACATAGTATTATCTATCATTATTACAGAACAGGAAAAGTTTGTGCCATTATTGTTAATCATTTTGCCTATGGGGATTTTCCTGTCAGCAGGTATTACGCGGTAGCATTTTAGCATTATAGCATTTAGTTTTAGAAATATAAGGAGTGCAGTGAAATACGCTTTTGTTGATCTGTAAATCACTTTACATTATGTATCTATCTGGATCTTCTATGGTCTCTGTTTCAAATTAATGTAAATGCATGTGATTTTGATTTTATACGAGTTCCACAATTCATATGCCTGTGATTGTTAAATGTAAAAATGTATAATGTAATCTACTTCTGCACAGATCAACGCAATTAAATAAATGATGATTCACTGAATCTGCCATTGTTGTGTTGTGTTGTTCCAGCTCCTACATCCCTAGAAGCATTATGAAGTGAAAAATATTAAATATCCATAACCTGAGAAACGATGACCTAAATATGTTAATCAAGACCATATGATTACTGAAAACACTTTTTTACTTGAGGACGTTTTACCTTCTAAACACTTTTTTACTTGAGGACGTTTTACCCTCTAAACACTTTTTTACTTGAGGACGTTTTACCCTCTAAACACTTTTTTACTTGAGGACGTTTTACCCTCTAAACACTTTTTTACTTGAGGACGTTTTTCCCTCTAAACGTTTTTGAGAACGTTTTGGGGAAAAAAACGTCTCAAAAGTGGGGGCAAAAAAAGCGTCTTCACGACTGTTTAAATGGAGACGTTTTTGCTTTCAGTGTATTGTCTGTTCAGAATAAAAATCCTATATAAGTAACTTTTCTACCTTGGCTTCACTTATTATCGCTCACCGTCAGTCGTTTTTTGCTCGTTTTATATTTGACTTCAAATCCGTGTATGAATATATAACATCAGCATAATATTGATGAATTCGGTCCTATAAATCATAATATGAGTAACTCTTGTATAAACATATATAACAGCAGCACAATATTGATACATTCAGTCCATCATATAAGAGCAGCAGAATATATATATATACAGGTTAACTAACAAGTTGGTTGAAGGAGCATGAATATTGCACAAGTTGTGTAGCAACTAGTGCAATATACTAGGCGACTGAAACCAACGAGTTAGTTAACAGAGTTATTGTGCATGCTTTCAATCATGAAAGTAGAAGAATTGAGTCATAAATATATATTTTACCGGTAATCTTAATAAAACCATACACACTATATACATATATATCGTAACTCACTCTCGATACGTTGTTAACAGAGCAATGCGTGCATAAATATAATAAATATAGTCCTATAAGTCCTAATATGAGTAAATGTGGCAAGATTTTCATGTCAGATGCAATGAGAATGTAATCCGCTTAAATAAATTCATTACACATGTACTCCAAAACGTGAAACACCTTTTGAACAATTTACAAAAACCCTAAACCTTTCTCTCATCTCGATGAAATGATTGATTAAAGGCCTAAAATGAACTGCAGCAAGTCTCACTCCTCTCCATAATCCAGTTATACAGATGCAGAGATGGAATATTCAAATCCTGGGAGAAATCAATTTGTAAAGTGAACATCACAGACGTGTATGTAGTGATTCCAATTATGCCAGAGAAAATAATCCTTTAAAGTAGTGCCGGATGAGATGGGGGAATACTGCTGGCCTTTAATTGAGATTCTATGCAGGCCAGATGCCAAATTTGATAAAGGTAAAAAACATAATGGAAATAGGAAGTGCACCTGTTCGATTATGTATTTGTATATATAAATGTATATATATATATATATATGTATGTTGTGTTATTCCATGAGATTGGTTGCTTTACGCCCTTATCAACGCATTTAAGATGGTTATATCAAGGGCGGGAGAGCTGAGAGGGAGTGAGTGAGTGAGATTGTTTGCTTTACGCCCTTATCAACACATTTAATATGGTTATATCAAGGGCGGGAGAGCTGAGAGGGAGTGAGTGAGTGAGATTGTTTGCTTTACGCCCTTATCAACACATTTAATATGGTTATATCAAGGGCGGGAGAGCTGAGAGGGAGTGAGTGAGTGAGATTGTTTGCTTTACGCCCTTATCAACACATTTAATATGGTTATATCAAGGGCGGGAGAGCTGAGAGGGAGTGAGTGAGTGAGATTGTTTGCTTTACGCCCTTATCAACACATTTAATATGGTTATATCAAGGGCTGGAGAGCTGAGAGGGAGTGAGTGAGTGACATTGTTTGCTTTACGCCCTTATCAACACATTTAATATGGTTATATCAAGGGCGGGAGAGCTGAGAGGGAGGCAGTTTATGATCATACCCAGGAAATAGAGATAGAGTAGAAGGGAGAGAGAGACAGAGAAAAGAGACAGAAAGGCACTTTATGGTCATACCCAGGTCCATCAAGAGGTAAAATTGTAACTTTGTATAGATTAATTATTAATATATCGTCTTGGAGTGACTCTCTTAATCTAGCAGGTTGCCGGATTTTGTTTCTTGCTATTTGGATTTTCTTTGAGAGGAGAGAGTGAAAGGAGAGATGTTTGTCAATATTAAAACCCAGGTATGTTTAATCATTCGTCTGCTCTATATATGAGTATTATATACCGAAGTTATAAATATTTGGATCAGAAGATTTCTTCTTGTTATGAGGGAGTTATATATATAATACTTTTATTCAAATATTATTTCATTACAATGACATTGATACATGAGCAAAGAATAGGTTTCAGTCCTCTGCTCAAGTGCAGGTCTTCCTCGACTCGACCGCCTGTTAAATAAATAAAAAACAATATCATTATATCAATAAGATACTTATTATTTAACAATTCATTTTTTGTTTTCCCAACCTATCCTATACAATGCTTGATTATTCTAGCAATCATATATATATAGTGGTTATTAGATTCTGAATTTCTTAAAATTTCGTTGTACTTACATATCATCCATTATTACGTCCAGTAACATGGTATTGACACTTATAACATGAACACTTACTGTGAGAAAACGAAGGCTAAGGTAGGTATAAAAGAGTGGTTTACTACACGAGTGTATTTTGTATAAAACCCTGCCCACACTCAGCCGATTTGGCTCCCGATTGTCCCCCGATTTTGGTCTCCCAATGAATCCTAGGATTTAATTTCCAATCCTGGTTTCTGTTATTTCTAAAACATAAACCAGCATTTGAAATGAAGTCATAGGATTTATCAGGAGACCCAAATCGGGGGACAATCGGGAGCCAAATCGGCTGTGTGTGGGCAGGGTTTTTAGTTGTACGGCTTTACAACAGCAGGCTATAGAGTACTATATCATAACCATACAATCCAGATATAAAATGTAATAGGCATAATGGAATTAGCAAGTGAGGCTGATTAGATTGCGTATGTGTGGAATATATGGTAGTCTTATACACACTTCCTGATTTGGTGAAGGCTTCCAAGCATGACCCTAATTTTGGAGGTTTTTGCCTTGTTACTTTTGCTTCATAAACGTAAACTGATATTTTCTAGACCCGCCAAAATCCTTTTCTACGGTTACTTCACTTATCATCGCTCATCAGTAGCCGATTCGACTTCAATCCAGCTTTAAAGTAAACCCTAAAATAATATATTGTGTTACAGAAATTAAGTCATGAGTCTCAAAAGTGGTTTATTCACACAATCTCTTCCTACAAATGTTCCTATTTTTCTGATATCTAGCATATACGTAGTATAAACAAATGTATGCACCAGATTTCAAGACAGTGTATTAAATATACGTTTCTAAGGTCATCCCATGGAGTATACTCATCCCATGGAGTATACTCATCTCATCTGATCTCTTCAAATATAATCTTATCTCAAAATCTATGTCTTTTTAAATTACGACTCATTTTTCTGTAACACATCACATTTGAGCAACTGCCCCCAATGTGAGCAGCTCATGACCCTACGTGACCTTGCTGTCACTAATGGCCGCCAGGTGGCTGTAACGTTACACCATGTCAGTTGTCACAACGCTCAGACCATTAGTAGGGGCAGCTAAATATAATGGCCTTTTAGCATGCTATGCCCTACTAGTTAAATATACACGTGTATTAGCTCGTCAACAAGTGGCAAGTCGGTGACGTGATGCCGCACAGTAAAAATAGTAACAAGTCGAACAAAATGGATTTTGAGATATCATCATATCTGAAAAGACGAGATCAAGCTGATTCTAATGATGGTAAACATTAGGACATCTAACAAAGGACAATGATCTGAGAAACGCAAAGACATATTGAATATGCAATCTTTAAAATATTTGTGAAATTATTGTGTGAAAATTATGTTTAAATGTGAGTAATAAATTCAGATCACTAGGTCTACTTTAGTGTTTTTCTTTTGTTTTAGGAAAGGTTATGCATTCATTTCAACTGACCCTCTGTGACCCTCTCTCAATCTCTCTCCCCCCCTCTATTCCTATCCACCTCTCTCCATATTCCTCTCTCTCCCCTTCTCTCCCCTTCTCTCCCCTTCTCTTCCCTTCTCTTCCCCCTTCTCTCCCCTTCTCTCCCCTTCTCTCCCCTTCTCTCCCCCTTCTCTCCCCTTTTCTCCCCCTCTCTCCCCCTCTCTCCTCCTCTCTCCGCCTCTCTCCCCCTCTCTCCCCCTCTCTCCGCCTCTCTCCCTCTCTCTCCCCCTCTTTCCCCCTCTCTCCCACTCTCTTCCCCTCTCTCCGCCTCTCTCTCCCTCTCTCCCCCTCTCTCCCCCTCTATCCCCCTCTCTCCCCCTCTATCCCCCTCTCTCTTCTCTCCCCTCTATCCCCTCTCCTCCTCTATACCCTCTATACCCTCTCTCCCCTCTCCCTCTCTCCCCCTTTCGATCTCCCCCTCTCGATCTCCCTATCTATCCCTCTATCCCCCTCTCGATCTCTTCCCCTCTCCTCCTTTATCCCCTCTCTCCCCTTCCCTCCCCTCTCCTCCCTCTCTCTCCCCTTTCCACTCTCCCCACTCTTCCCCTCCCTCCCCTCTCCACTCTCCCCACTCTCCCCCTCCCTCCCCTCTTCCCGCTCTCCACCACTCTCCCCTCTTCCTACCGTCTACTCCTCACATCCAACTAGTTTATAAGGCATGTGAACTGCCCACACACATCCCTCTATTCCCATTGGATGTTGTATATCACGTGACATGAAGGTCAGAGGTCAGTGATCATGTGACTAGAGTGGGAAAGGAATGATGATGTTAAAATGCTCCTTCAGGGGAGCTGTCATCTGGCGCATCTCTGCGCATGACAGGAAACATGGGCAGGGTATGGTGCATTATGGGTACACTGGACCTTGTCCAGATATTCTGTCGCTGGACAGTTAAAGTTGCATTCCCAGCTATTGCAACAAACACAATCTTATAGTATAGGTCTGCACAGAACAGGTTCTAACTCATTATATCCTTGGAGATTTTGTTGAAATATAATCTTTTTTAATTAATCAGAGATCTGGTTTTGTGAAGTGCTGTGGAGGTCAAAGCTCATCCTTGCTCTTGAGAATGTGCTTCATGGATTCTAGACAACGGTAAATACACTGGAACAATCAGCTTGTGGTTCAGCATAGTTTCATGCAGTAGGAAGCATGGCATGCATATGGGTCAGATATCTCGAGAGGCCTGCAATGCAGATGCCCTCAAGCTAGCGCATCTCGAGATATCGCCACAGCGGTAGTAATGTACAAATAGTTAGTGGATGCGTTAGTGTTGTGTTGGTGCGTTGTGGTGGCTAAATCTCCCTATTATCTTTGTCTTGGCCTTCTGTGGAGAGGGCGAGGAGTGCTAACACAAACGCAACAAGTTTGGCTATTAGGGACAAGAAGAGAAAATGAAAGAGATATTGTTGAAAGGAGTTTGAATGGTGGAACCTGTCAGGTCTTCCCCTGACCTTTCCATGGAGGGAAACAGGTTTACTGTGTCTATAGTGCACTTGTGGGTGTCCCTTATCACAGCACTATGTGATATGTATGTATGTGATGTGTCGCAGGAAAATGAGTTTTAAGGGTGGTCTCCACTGGCTGCGGTAAGCTCCGTGGTAAGCCTTGCGATGGTGTTGTACTGGTGCTGTAGGTAGAGAGGAATGACAAGATCCTGCCTACATGGTTCACTGGCCATGGAGGCAGGACCTTTCTACTCCTCACCATCACAACACCATCACAAGGCTTACTGCAGAGCTTACCGCAGACAGTGGAGACCAGCCTTTAAGTTACAAAGAAAATGAATTTTGACGTACCATATAATTGATGCACCTATAATGCTATAATTGATGCACCTCAGCGATATTCTACTGTTAAACAGTCCCATAATATAAAAGATGCAGCTAAATGTGATACGGTTATTGTATTGTGAAACAGTGCTATAACTGATGGACCTCAGTAATACAGTTATTGTACTCTAAAACAGTGCTATAATTGTTGCACCTCAGCAATAAAATTATTGAACCGGAAAAGAGTGTTATAATCGATGCACCTCAGCATACAATTACTCTACTGTGAAACAGTGCTATAATTGACGCATCTCAACAAACAGTTATTGTACTCTAAAACAGTGCTATAATTGATGCACCTCAGCAATACAGTTATTGTACTCTAAAACAGTGCTATAATTGTTGCACCTCAGCAATAAAATTATTGAACCGGAAAAGAGTGTTATAATCGATGCACCTCAGCATACAGTTACTCTACTGTGAAACAGTGCTATAATTGACGCATCTCAACAAACAGTTATTGTACTCTAAAACAGTGCTATAATTGATGCACCTCAGCAATACAGTTATTGTACTCTAAAACAGTGCTATAATTGATGCACCTCAGCAATACAGTTATTGTACTCTAAAACAGTGCTATAATTGATTCACCTCAGCAATACAGTTATTGTACTCTAAATCAGTGCTATAATTGATGCACCTCACCAATAAAATTATTGTACTGTGAAACAGTGTTATAATTAATGCACCTCAGCAATACAGTTACTGTACCCTAAAACCGTGCTATAATTGATTCACCTCAGCAATACAGTTATTGTACTCTAAAACAGTGCTATAATTAATGCATCTCAGCAATACAATTATTGTACTCTAAAACAGTGCTATAATTGATGCACCTCAGCAATACAGTTATTGTACTCTAAAACAGTGCTATAATTGATGCACCTCAGCAATACAGTTATTGTCCTCTAAAACAGTGCTATAATTGATGCACCTCAGCAATACAGTTATTGTACTCTAAAACAGTGCTATAATTGATGCACCTCAGCAATACAGTTATTGTACTCTAAAACAGTGCTATAATCGATGCATATCAGCAATACAGTTATTGTAATGTAACTAGGAGCCGGTGTTCAAACAATCCAAATCCATTACAATATTATCTGAATTTAAGCAAGACAAATATTGGTTCTCCTAAGAGCTCTCCAATATTGAGAGGTTGCAAATCTTAACCTGATCGCTTGTTGATGGCGTTTTGCTAAAAGCTAAGATTAAGGCAAGGTTGGGTTGCAGACGGATTGTGAACACACGGGATTTTAATCTCTTCAAAGGCATTTGTTTAAGGATTTCTAAATGGCAGGCTAGCTCTGGTTCTCTCTGTGTCTTCCTGCGGCACGGGTGGAGTGGATAAGGTTAAAGTTCAGTAGGAAGGATGGAGAGGATGGAGAGGATGGAGAGGATGGAGAGGATGGAGAGGATGGAGAGGATGGAGAGGATGGAGAGGATGGAGAGGATGGAGAGGATGGAGAGGATGGAGAGGATGGAGAGGATGGAGAGGATGGAGAGGATGGAGAGGATGGAGAGGATGGAGAGGATGGAGAGGATGGAGAGGATGGAGAGGATGGAGAGGATGGAGAGGATGGAGAGGATGGAGAGGATGGAGAGGATGGAGAGGATGGAGAGGATGGAGAGGATGGAGAGGATGGAGAGGATGGAGAGGATGGAGAGGATGGAGAGGATGGAGAGGATGGAGAGGATGGAGAGGATGGAGAAAGAGGGAGAGGAAGAGGAGAAGGAAGAGGTGAGGAGGGAGGAGGGGAGGAGATTAGTGGGGGATAGGAGGAGACAGAGAAGAAGGAGAAGAAAGGGGAAGAGGTGAGAAGAGAAAGGGAATGAAGAAGAGGAAAAAGAGGAAGAAGAGGGGGAAGTAGTGATACGGGAGCAAGAGAGGATAGAGTGGGAATGAGAGAGAAGAGATTGCCTGAGAAGGGTGAGTAATACAGTTATTATATACTTCTTCAGGGGTAGAGATAAGGGAGAGGAGGGTTGAAGGAGGAGGCGGAGGAAGGGGAGGGAAGTGAGAGAAGGACAGGAGGCAGAAGGGAGGAAAAGGAGAGAAGGATAAGAGAGGGGAAGAGAAGTAAAGAAGAGGAGCAGCAGAAGGAGGAGGCGGAGGAAGGGGAGGGGGGAGAGAGAAGGGGAGGAGGAGGGAGACTCGTACGGAAGAGGAAGGAGAGTAGAATGAAGAGGAGAGGGAGAAGGAGGAGGAAGAAAGATAAAGGTAGCGGAGGAGATGGAGGAGAAGAAGGCGGGAGGCGGGGAAAGGGGAGGCGAAAATCGAGGAGAGAGAAAATAATAATAATAATAATAATAAAATTCTTTTATTTCGTGACTAGTTTACAGAAATACAGGTAGTACATGTCAGGTCAAGACCTGGTCTTCCCATGCATGCCTAGCTACAAGAAAAGAGATAAAGAAAAGCAGGTGGCAGATTAGAAGGAGGAAAGAAGAGGAGAAGAAGGAGGGGATGGAGAAGGAGGCAGCAGAGGTGGTGGCAGAGAAGAAGGAAAATGGGAAGGTCGCTACTTCTTAATTTAGTACCAAATGCCAAGACCCATCAGCAGATTTCCGTCAGTAATCAATTCTAAAGTTTGTAATTACTGCATCGGTTTCACTACTTTCCATTTTCTCCTCGCCGCCAGCTGAAGGCAAGATTTGGGATCAAGATGGAATTCTAGACAATGAGTGGAGAAACACTCATAACGCCCAATCAGACTCCTTCAAGCCCAATCAGCAACCTAACCTGACAGTGCTCTCCTCCTTGATACAATCTTACTGGAGTTAATACAGAATCATACGGGAGTCAATAGGGAATCATACAGGAGTCAATAGGAATCATACAGGAGTCAATACAGAATCATACGGGATAATTAATATTTAATGAGGTTACACAATGTTACGTAATGTTACATAACAATAGGGAATCATACGGGAGTCAATACAGAATCATACTGGAGTCAATACATAATCATACGGGATAATTAATATTTAATGAGTATGTACATAATTTTCTTTCTATGAGTAATTCTTGGGGCATTCTAGCATCTTGATCATTATCATGGCCATAATTGGAGCTCTTAATCTTTAAAATTTGCATGAAGATCGAAGAAATCTGAGTGTTTCGTTCAGGACATCATATTTGTGACGAACTACATTTTTTTTCATTTTTTCGGCACCCACTAGTTCTGTTTCATCGCTTTACCTGTAATAACTGACATAAGTTACTAGGTTATGTTATAACTGATTATTATAAGCTCCATCTTGTGTTCAACAAAGTAATATGAACTACTTATTTTCCCAGTTCAGCTTTCAGACTGTAGTTTGATGGAAGTGATTCAGGTTGCTTGCAATCAGCCTTGGGAGAATGGTTGCAATGCTCCTGGGTAAAGTACATGATCTCTCGTCCTGTCCTATACTTTCCTGCCGTCCCACCTACACACATATATATATATATAGGATTTTTATTCTGAACAGACAATACATACAATCAATCAGACAGAAAAGAATATACCGTCTGCAAGCCAAGTGGCATGCAGGTCTTCCGGGCAAATCTCGTTTGTTGAACATAGGCGATGTTTAACCTAAAATATTGTTCAATGTTCAGTCATGATGTTTGAGACTGTTTATGGTCCGTTTTGTGATTATAGTGTCAATCATTTTGTGGTAGCGGACTTTAATATAGTTTAATGCAAGTGGTTGTCAAGTCCAGTAATTAACATTTTCCTGTAACAATATCAGGGAGTAAAACACATTGATATTACAACGTTTGGTTTCTTCTGAACATCCTTGCAAACCTCAAAGATGCAATCTTTGAAGATGAAATATTTTATGAAATCGTTTATTCGATCATTTTTACTAAACTTTGGAGGAGATTGTCTGGTTGTTTTGGCTACAGGACATCATTAAAGTCTACATGAATTTATATTTGGTGTCCCGCCAAAATCCTTATCTGCGGTGGCTTCACTTAATATCGCTCAATGAAGGCGGCTTTTTCAAATTCATGTATAATATAATTTAACACCAGTAAAAGAATAGGTGTGACCAGCCTGATACAAGGATGTCAACCTGTAGCATATGGGTCAGATTTTCAGAAAATGTACAATTCAACTTCACCAATCCTCTCAAATAACCCACATTTAAGACAGAAATGAGCTTCAAAATGCAGTTTAACATAACAGAACTGATACTTTAAATCAATGTGATACCAAATATACTCAGATATACCTGGTATTCTTAATTTTTCAGCCTAATTTAGGAGAATTCCCTAAATGTGTAGAGCTGCCAAATGTACATTTTCTGAAAATCTGACCCATATATCAAGTGGTTTTCGATCTAGTTACTGCTATTTCTTGAGGACAATCACTAGTGAAGTAGTTAAATGTACTACTTTAGGTTGACCTTAGAAACTCACATTGAATATAAAGTCATATAGAGACATATTGAGTATACAGACTTGAAACTAGAATATATGCAATGATTCGATCAAGAAAACTTATGTCATAATAGGAGTAAATAATTATGGAAAGTATGAATTTATAGATGTGGACATGTTATGATGTGTTAGAGGGAAATGAGCCACAAGTCGCAAAATTGATATTTTGTATTTGTGGGCATGTTTTCATATAACGCTTTTCGTAGAATGAATAAATGGGATACATTTCAAGAAACTGCATTAAATATATTAAGGTGTGCTATGGAGTATATTTAGATATATTGTCAGTAAATATCCACCCAGAAATATTACATACTTTTTTCAAAACTAAAAATATCAAATTACATAATATAGAAATACTTATATCCTAATGTTTACTATCGTTGGAATCCGCTTGGTCTCATCTTTTCAGGTATGGTGATATCTCAAAATCAACATTTTGCTACTTGTGACTCATTTTCCTAAAACACATCACATATTATCTCTAAAACAACAGCAAAAGGCGCATGGGTCTAAAAATCTAACTGTCATTTATGAACATTATCTTTTGTGAAATAATGGAACCGTTGGGCTCCATTGAATAACAATAGGTTTTGATCAATATTAATTGAGAGTGCGGCGTAAAACTAGACAAAGTAGAAGCTGACAAAGTCTATACAACGCATCTTGAACATGTTCTCCCCTCTTCCTCAAGCAATTGTTCAACATTTGAGAGACATGATTTTCTAATAATTTCTAAGGAAAACTTCTATTACAAGCAGTCCCTTGAACATGCTCGGTTTTCCACTCGGGCAGCTTACAACTAGATCTCCTCCCAATGCCTAGTCAGGAGCCAGAGAGGGGAAGAGGGAGGGACCTGTCATATTGTTAAAGTCAGATTCCAGATTCAATTTGAGCTGAAATAGACGTTGGCTTCCAGGGGATGTTTTAGGCGGGCGGGCGTGGCGGACTCAATCCCTCCGCCTAGGAGATAAAAGTTTGAAAGATGACGCGATTTTGCGTCGTTAATGACGGCGTTTCTGACACAATTCGTGCCGCCATCTTGTCACGTGTTGATCGCTGGTGTGACGTCATTGTAAACTGTTTGTCACTCAAGTTCAGGGTGTGGTGGAAGAGAAAATCGATATATGGGTCAGATTTTCAGAAAATGCACAATCTACTGTTCTACATATGTCTCAAATTCTGCTAAATTAGAGTGAAAAATGATAAATACTAGGTTTATCTGAATGTATTCTGTATTGTATTCATTCAATTAATCTGTCTGGTTATGTTGTACTCTACTTTGAACCTAATTTTCGTCTTAAATTTTGGTTATTTGAGAGGATTGGAGAAGGCCAATTGTGCATTTTCTGGAGAATTGACCCAAATTTCAGGTATAAACTAAATGTTACTAGACGGGTAATTATAGATCTTATACAATACATCACAGACATCCTCATTTATACAAGCACAAAATTATTAGATTATATATATCTCATAGACAACTTGATACATGCACCATAGTGGCTTTCCATCACCAGACATAGATTCCCTTGATCCTACTTGTACTGATAATTACAGATCATATACTGTACATCACAGAGATCCTCATTTATACAAACCACATTATTAGATTATATATCTCTATAGGGTGAGGGTGAGAGGGAGTGGGTGAAAGTGGCAGATTTGTGCGAGGGGGGGGGCAGGAAAGAGGAAGATAGAGGGTGTGGGTGAGAGGGGGAGATTGGGAAGGGTAACTGTATTTATAAGCTAGAGAGAATCGGGAGGAAGATATTGGGAAGGACGAGATTGGGGGGAGGTGGCAAGGCTAACAGTAAGTTTGAGAGAATGGAGAGGGAGATATTGGGGAGGACAAGAGGGAGAGATTGGGGAGAGGGGGAGCTGCGGGAGACAGGGGAGCAGAAGGGACTGAAGGGGCTGAGGGGAGCTGAAGGGAACTGAAGGGGGCTGAAGGGAACTGAAGGGGGCTCAGGAAGAGGAACGAGTTAGGGGAGCTAACAGGGGTTAAAGGAAGGCACAGGGGTATCAACGGGAAAAGGGAGAGAAATGGTACTAGATCGCAGGGGCTGAGGAACCTGTAAGGGCTATAAGAGTGAAATCAAGGGCGGCGGGGTAGGTGCAATGGAAACAAGAGCAATGATAGTTGAAACAAAAGTTTCTTTGGAAAAGAAAGAACGCCTTAAACGGCGGCCACACACCACCCACAGAACTACAATCATTCTCAAACACTGACGTCACTGAGGGATTCGATTGAGGCGACACCTAGCCCACATGAAAGCAAATACATGTCAGGTAGTGGTACAGTGTTTTTGTTTTGAAGTATGAAGAGCTTAATGTCTGTGCGCGGACTGCGGCTTGCGTTCTGGGCCTGTCAGGACCATTAGAACGACCATTCTTTCCCCTGTCATTTTAAGTCACAACATAATAGGCCCAGTCCGCACATGGCTGGGTTTACTTGTCTCAATTGTCTGAATGGGGGTTTTGTTATACCTCGCCCGAGGCCACTACGCGAATACGACTGTAACGACAGAGTCATGCCTGTTCTTGTGTCTTTGTCGGGCAATAATCTCGGTTTTAATCACATCTCCGTTGAGTGTGACATCAATGAACACTTTGAGTTCTCCACCCTTATGATTCTTTTCTTCAGAGTTCTTTCACTATGGCAGAAAGTCCCACTGCGGATGGCTAAAGTTTAAAGAAGGCCTAATCAATCAAAAGTTAAGAATGTTTAAAAGGAGGGATTTAAATTGCTGTGGGTTTGATTGGCATGTGGGTGGGAGGGGGAGAAGGAGGATGGGTGGGAGGGTGAAAGGGAGGGAGGGGTGGGGAGAGAGAAAGATGGAGAGAGGAAGGAAAGTCAATCAATGAGGGAAGGTAAGAGGTATTAAGGGAAGGAATCGGGACAATGACCTCTGGGGCCTGTTGTACAAGCTGTTGTATTCCTACCCATCGAAGGAAGGGGAAAGTAAGTAAAGTATAGGAATTCCCACACACAGTTTCTTCCCTTGGAGTGAAAAGCTGTTAGGTATGGTTCAATGCATATGTACATTTAACACTAATAAAACTTTTTTTTTTTAGTTTAATTAGGCTACGCTTCAAACATAGTGCTACTTTCTTTCCATAAAATCTGGGAATACAAAAGTATACAGATTTTATGGCACTCGTATCTGCTTTGCTAATTCTTCAAGCATTGCTGCACCCAGTAGTGGACAAGAAATTATTCAAGCTTTTATTTGTTATACTTATTAGATGTAATTTTGCTGTGACAGATCCCATACGATCAGATCAGGCTGAATTAACATCTCCTTGCTGAAAGCTTTTACAAGGTCTGGATCAGAAACTGAAATGCTGTCCCACAATCCATCACTTTAGACATGCGCAGTGGCTTCTCTACAATGCAAATAACCAATAGGGGATTTGCATGTGCAACTGCGCATGTCTGTTACAGTGCATGCCGGGATAGATTCAGTTCACAATAGGGGACTTGCATGTGCAACTGCGTATGCATGTATGTACAGTGCATGTTGGGATAGATTCTGTTCACAATAGTGGACTTGCATATACCACTGTTTATATCTGTTACAGTGCATGCTGGGATAGATTCAGTTCACAATAGGGGATTTGCATATGCCACCGCACATGTCTGTTACAGTGCATGCTGGGATCAATTCAGTTCACAATAAGGGAGTTAAATGTGTGACTGCGCATGTTTGTTAGATTGCATGCTGGGATAGATTTAGCCCACATTTGGCATACAATAACTTAAATATTAATTTAACCAAAAAAGGCACAATATCATTGATATCTGAGATCTGAATACCTGTTCAAACGATCGATCTTATCTGTCACACAACTCCCATGATTCCATGCAAATCAAGACTCAAGATGGCGTGCATGCAAATGACCAATTCCCACCAATCACTGATGCATCGCGGCATTATGAAGACAGAAAGAAATCTCTTTTATGCCGACATGTTATTACCCGATCAGGGGTTTGGAGGGCGAGTGGGGGGGGGGGGGGGGTTGCGGAAGGGATCCTAAAATAACACTCTAGCAGTTGGTGGATGCGCACGCATGCTGCATCATTAATACTTCCGGTAGTTCATGTTACTACCGAGGCGCCACATTAACCTTGATAACCGTCCATTAAGGCCGGTATGGGAACTTCTCATTCATTACCAATCAATGTATTCATAGAAACAAAGCCACTTTTTGCATTGTTCCTAGTTCTATTTTATAATTGATATGGCTGCAGTTATATTTTCGAATAGGTGAGTTGTATTTCTCATTAGCCGGCAAATATGTTTTGCCTGTTCATATTCCGGTTTACTCTATTCAGGCAATCATTGTACACAATAGGGGAATTGTATGTCCATAATCTTGATTCGCATGGAATTATTGGAGTTCTATTTCAATGTAGAAGCTGTAGAAAGCCTAGTATGTTTAGCATGGAATATTTACCAGTGATCTTGTTATGTAACATTACTTAACATTGTGTAACATCATTAAATATTGATTATCACCCATTAATTATATTATCTCTTTACTAAAATCGCTAATTATACTTAGCCACCCTGTACTGTGCAAGTCTACTTATTCATGCTAAGCCATAGGTATTACGTAAGGGCTCCGCCCCCTATCAGTTGCTTCGCTCTTCTCACGAAGACCACACGTTCGTTTGTATTGTTTCATCATACCTTAACACTGGTGGACAAATCATACCTTAACAATCTCATGTATATATCCATGTGTTTTACATGTTTCCATAAAACAAAGCTTCATCTTTGCCATCATGCCTTTGGTTTTTATAATGTTTTTTTTTATACAGAATGAGTATACAACCAATCTTCTGTAAAATAACAGTTGAACATAGACAGGCATACACAGTGTAGAAAGTGTGTTATGATCAATGGATGTCATGTACATATGGGAATAATTGGCTTCAATACAGAATAACCATGCTCTTCCACCCACTGCTGTGTCTAGCTACACTAGGCTCTATGTATCAAAACTACTCACAATCAACACAAAGTTATTGACTTTATAGATCCTTCAATTTTCTGATGACAGTGTTGCTAAATATTTGTATGTCAGATTTGAAATCCCCTAGTCAGCATATGGGTCAGATTTTCAGAAAATGTACAATTTGTCTTCAGCAATCCTTTCAAATAACACAAATTTAAGACAATAATGATGGTGAAAATTCAGTTTAACACAACTAAACGGATTGTTTGATTCAAGACAATACCAAATATATTCAGATATATATCTAGTTTTGACCATTCTTCAGTCTTATTTAGCAGAATTTACTAAATATGAAGATCTGCCAATTGTACATTTTCTGCAAATCTGACCCATATATCATATGTCTGTAAGGGAATTACTAGAGACGTACGCAGTTCAAGGAACTATTAGAGTGGAGGCTGAAATCTCAAAAGGGACTTAGAAACAACATTTTACAAAAATTCATTCCTCTACAAAGCCCAGTCTCAATGGAACGGGCTACCAACTAGTGCTCACAAGGCAACCTCGAAGTTTGAATTTAAAAAGCAGATTGAAAATGTAATGTCTAGGATTATATCCGAATAAGATCTGATTATTTTATTGTATTTTATATCGTATCAAGTGCCATACGGTACTATCTCTTGCCAAGCAAACCTCGATCTGTAGAGACCTAGAGTCTCTATTTATTTTGCTCGTTATTATTTTTTACTTACATTCTATTTTATTTTATATTTTATTTTATTTTATGTTATTTTAACCTTACCTGTAAAAGTTTACTCTGTTTCAAAATTATACCTCTGCCCTGTGCGAGATTGTAACGTCTGGGAGAACTGGATCTAATCTAGATGACTGTATACCTATTTGTCTTTTATATATGTGATTATTCTTATGTAATGTGAGTTCGATAAATAAAGTAGTATCTTATCTTATCTTATCTTAGAAATAGGAGACCGTCGAAAGTTTGGCATAGGTACCAGAGATCTTATGGGTTCTCTACCAATATGCTATAACGGAGGTCAAATAAAGATTTGAAATGATTCCGACCCAACATGCACTCTTATAGGTGTGCTTTTGGGGACATGCAAATCCCCTATTCTGCATATCATTATATGGGTCAGATTTTCAGAAAATGTACAATTCAACTTCACCAATTCTCTCAAATAACCCAAATTTAAACACAAACATCAGGTTCAAAATACAGTTCAATATAACCTAACAACAGACTGTTTGAATCAAGGTAATATCAAATATACCTATATATACCTAGTGTTGATTTTTCAGTTCAATTTAGCAGAATTTACAAAATATGTTGATCTGCCAATTGTACATTTTATGAACATCTGACCCATATAAGTATGTCTTTAAGACATAAACCAGAGTTGTACATACTTCCCCCTACGGCAGTTCAAGGCACTACTTTTGGCATAGGTACCAGAACGGAGGTAACATGAAGGGAAAAGATGTTGTAGCTTGTAGAAGTACTTTTATTGCAGAGCAAGAATGATGTTAAACCTTGATGCAGTATGGTAGGTAACTAGCCCTAAAGGTGTACGAAGCACCTGTTAAATGGTAGAGAGGATTACCATAAGATAATGCTCTGTAGTTGATTGGCAGGTGTAGCCCGACCAATGAGAAAGGTTGTTTTTTTTTAAATATTTGTATTGGCCACATTACATTACAAATTTATATCATTCTTTCAATTCAAAATTACGCATAACAAACACAGCTGTTATATTTCATGCGTTGCCCGATATTTACAATACACTGGTTCTTTTCTAAATTCAAGGTTAAAATTTCAATGTCAATTACCTCTATCGTTCTACATTTTCATGTTTAACAAATTAAATGGTTGATTCAAATCTCTATACAAAAGTCAATACGAATCTGTTCTTAGCTCATTACGTTACTCTTGCAATAGCTCGCACATCAAACTATTCTTATCGTTGGTACATTTCTGATCGACACTGCCCAGCGGATCGATTCACCTGGTCTATTCTAGTCAATGGACATACGGTTTAAAGGTTTAAAGGTGTATTTAAGTCATTAAGAATCTAGCCTCATTACAGTTAGGAGCTAAGGTAAAGGAATTAAAATTTAGGGGTAAGCATAATTAAGGTATAACATATTGATGCTGTCTCAACCAACCATGCTCTCTCTTGGGAAAGTTTTGAAAGAATTATTCCATCCTCATTGAACTGTGATTCATCCCTTTAATGTGAGGTTTATCTGGGACATGGCACACATTACATGGTTCAGGGAGAGATTACTTGACTCTGATTGTGTGATCTATCAGTCCTGAATAATGTAATCAAGTGGTTCTGCATTATTAAACGATTAAATGACCGACATTGAGGTGAAGTCAAGGCTTCATGCACAAACAGTATGGGTCACCTCTCAACCCGCACCTTTCAAATCTTGCCTCGCATCTCTCACTTCTGAGAACTCCACCCCACTATAACCAGTTGCCGTTGATCCTGCATAAATACTACATTATTACACCTTCATCTGGCGGGTCCTGGGTAAGACCATAAAGTGCCTTTCTGTCTCTTTTCTCTGTCTCTCTCTCCCTTCTTCTCTATCTCTATTTCCTGGGTATGATCATAAACTGCCTCCCTCTCAGCTCTCCCGCCCTTGATATAACACTTCAAAGTGTTGATGAGGGCGTAAAGCAACCAATCTCACTCACTCACTCATCTTCATCTGGCAGAACACATGATAGCCATCAACCAAATAACACGACCCTCTGACCCACCCTCCTGTCTCCCTCCCTCTCCTTCCCTCCCTCCCTCTCCCTCCCTCCCTCTCCCTCCCTCCCTCTCCCTCCCTCCCTCCCTCCCTCTCCTTCCCTCCCTCCCTGTCCCTCCCTCTCCCTCCCTCTCCTTCCCTCCCTCCCTGTCCCTCCCTCCCTCCCTCTCCCTCCCTCTCCCTCCCTCCTCCCTCCTCTGTCCCTCTTTCCCTCGTTCTTTCATTCTCTCCCCGTCCCCCTTCTGTTCCACCTTTCTCTTTGAATGCCCTCCCATCCCTCCCTTCCGCCTTCCCAGTCCCTCTCTACCTCCATGCTTTACTCGCTCCTTTTCCCCTCTGAATCCCCCTCCAGTTCCTTTCTCCTCCCTTTCTCTTCCTCCCCCTCCCGTTCCTCCTCCCTCCCTCCCCGCATTACTCTCTCCGTCGCGCCCCTCACCCTCCCGTTCTATACTCCTTTCTCACCCCCCACCGCCCTCCCCCACCCTCGCCCCTCCCCTGTTCCACCCTCCTCTCTCCCTCTCCTCCTCCCCCCCCCCCCGTTCTCCTCTCTCACCCCCCAGTCCTCCCCTGTTCCTCCCTCCTCTCTCCCTCCCCCTCCCTCCCCACTCCCCATCTCCTACACCAAATGCTCAGAACCTGACTACCAGCATTATCATGTAAATCACCGTGTTTACGTCGTCCATGCCTGACGTCCGTCACACTAGCTGACGGCTGCACGCTGCCAGCGTTCCAAAACTAAGAATAACAACTTGTGGAATCGTTAAAGCTGTATTCCTTCTTTGGAAATCCAGCCTCGAGTTGCTCTGTTCTTTTTACATCTAGGCCTATTGGTATTCTGGGAACGGGCTTACACATGTGATTAGATTGAAAGGTGTAGTTTGGGGGTACAGTTCGGTTCATCTGAACTAAACCTATGTTCAGTTTGGAGTTCCATGCTTATATAGAAATGTACAATTCACTTTCACCAATCCCTTCAAATAATTCAAATTTTAGACCACAATAATGTTCAAAATACAGTTCAACCTAACCAAACTGATTGCTAGAATCAAGGTGATGCCGAATATACTCGTATTTACCTAGTATAGACCAAATTGCAGCCTAATTTAGCAGAATTTACTAAATGTGTACAGCTGCCAAGTGTAAATTTTCTGCAAATCTGACCCATATGTGACTAAATAAAGCAATCTGGTTGGTACAGCATCCTCACAAATGGTGGCGTCTCAAGCCTCCTGGAGCGAAGGTATAGGCGAAACAATTAAGATCTACTTTTCAAAAACTGCTTTTAATAATTAAATTATGACCTCCCTTCTCCCATTCCTCCCTCCTCTCCCCCTCCCTCTCCTGCCCTCCACCCCCGAATTCCTTCCTCCGCTCTCCTTCCCGTTCCTTCATTCTCTTTTCAGTGTGTAATAAATAGCAAGTCCCTATATGGGTAAGATTTCCAGAAAATGTACAATCGGCAGCTGTACACTTTTAGTAAATTCTGCTAAATTACGCTGCAATTTGGTCAATACATAGGTGAATTTGAATATATTCCGCATTGCATTGATTCTAGCAATCTATTTGGTTAGGCTGAACTGTATTTTGAACTTTATTTTCGTCTGAAATTTGGATTGTTTGAGAAGATTGGCGAAGTTGAATTGTACATTTTCTGAAAATCTGACCCATATGTGTCTCGATAAGTTTGAACCCTCCATCTTGCCAGTGGCTATGATGGCTTAACATGGCTGCATGTTCTAGAATTTTCTTCATAGAATAACTCCCACTCCCTTCTCACATGAGAAGGTGGATCATTTACTGTTCTTACCACATGATCCCTTACATGGGTCAGATTGTCAGAAAATGTACAATTCAACTTCGCCAATCTTCTCAAATAACCCAGATTTCAGACGAAAATAAAGTTCAAAATACAGTTCAACCTAACCAAACTAATTGCTAGACTCAATGTAATGCCTAATATACTCGAATTTACCTAGTATTGGCCAAATTGCAGCCTAATTTAGCAGAATTTACTAAATGTGTACAGCTGCCAATTGTACATTTTCTGAAAATCTGACCCACATAGACCCGCATTTGAGCTGGTTGATGTGGTAGAGTGATACAAGGACATGTGGGTCAGATTTTTAACAAATGTTCAATCGTCAGCTCAGCAAATTGGGTAACTTCTGCTAAATTATTTAATGCTATGCATATGCAAGTATCTTTTGCTTGTGTTGATTGAAAATATCTCTTTCTTTGTTTTAAAACTGCATTTTGAACGTAATTTAGATTTTGATTATTTGAGATGATTGGGGAAGGTGAATTTTACATTTTCTGAAAATATGACCCATGTCGGTTCGCTCGAAAAAAGTGGCCAGTGTGTATTTAACACTGAAAAGGGCTTTTACATTTTTTTTAAATTTTTTTTAAAAGATTTTATTTATACATGATTAACTGACTCACCTTTTCGGGGTTAGTTCTGTCGGGCCAAGCTATTCAAAAACTGATACATTATTTTCACTTCAAGCTTTAAATATATACAAATATGTACAAATATGTACAAAGTGTGATTTGAGAGAGATGTGTTCTACGTTTGGTAGTATGTAATACATAAATCTGATGTATTTTATATTAAAATTTCACAGGAATTGACTTCACTGTGCCACTCAGATCATCCTAGTATTATACCACTTACATGCATCTATCTCTGATTAAAATATGAAAAATAAAATAATTCTTTTCTTCCAATTGCCAGTCCTAAATTAGCAAGCATTCCCACTTTTATTGCTTCTCCCCTCAAGTCCCACCTCCCCCTTCCCTCCCTCCCTCTTCCCCCCTCCCTCTTCCCCCCTCCCGCTTCTCAGGCGCCTGCTTGCTGGAGGTAAAAGTGGAAAAGGTGAACGTGTTAATCCTGGTACCAGTTGCAACGATGCATAATTAATAGCTTCATTTGATAATGGACATCTATTTTGAAAGTGCCGGAATTTCCTTTGACGTTTCCTCCGCTCCAGGTGGTTTGGAAGCTGGTAGTCAGAGCGGTTCTAACTACCATCACCTTCTCCCAACTCACACTTTTTCTCTTCTTGTTCAGAATCAAGTTAAAACGAAAGTATTTCGAAGTGGTAGAGTGTGGTCCTAAGGATTTTAGAAGATGTGTAGTAATTCATTTTCATCACTGCAATACACTTATTTATATATATAAAGATTTTTATTCCGAATTATTTGATCATACATATAATACTTTGCAACATCATACATATTCAATACAATAAAACAGGAATCGGGCATTAACAATCCTCTACCATGAGGTCTTCCAGACCGCCCAAACAATAAAATAAATTAAAAGTTGTAATGTATAGTAAATGTTTGTCCATAGTTCTTTCTTTAACATCCTCTATTTAAAGTTCGTATTTATTTCACTGGCGTTGGTGTTGTTTGTTGACTTTTAATGTGATGTCTTGATGACTTATGTCAGTGTATGAATGATATATTATTGCTATTGCTATTACTACGACAATGCAATTATATAAATATACATGAAAAGGTATAGCATCGCAGTATAGATACAATTCAATACAACACATCTAAAAGAGAACATAGTCTTTAAGAATGTGAAACTTACGATATATAAAGCTGAATGAAAACAAACAAAAAAATAGAATAAATTGAAAGAGATTAAGGCCACTGACGAAAACATGGGGAAATCCAAAAGATGTTACTATCTATAAATGGAATAAAAACGTGTTCAAATCGAATTAAATCAATTTTTATTAAATTCGTTGTTGTACATCAGAGGGTGGTTGTACTAAGATATATTATATGAAACTTGTAGCTTATTTGTGACGTTATGATATGATGTGAAGTAAGTATCAGAGATTTATCAATTAGTTTGGTAATCAAATTTCTTTCAAGAATCAGACTCTCCTTTTTCAGTCTGAATCTCTATCCTCTCCTTAAACTTTGGGAATCCTTTGGGAATCCTTTGGGAATCCTTTGGGAATCCTTTGGGAATCCTTTGGGAATCCTTTGGGAATTGAAAATGTAAGGATAACACTGGCTAGATATAGGTATATGAAGAAGACAACTAATTGTACTATTAATCCCAATAGGGGAGTTGCATGTCTCACTGCGCACGTCTACTGCAGTGCATGTTGGGATGGATTCTGTTGAAATCTGACATACAAATATTTAGCAACATTTTTATCAAAAATCGCAAAAGTGTTTTCACCTACATCATAGCTTGTATAAATGATCAATGAAAACCAAATGCATGATGGGAAAGATGAAGACTTCTGTCATGGAAACATGTATAATACATGGATATTGACATTAGAGCACTGGTAAATATCTCATGCTAAAAATAGCATGTTTTCTTTTGGTATTATACTATACCATTACTCCCATAATTCCATGCGAATCAAGATTCAAAATGGCGGCTATGCAAATCGCCTATTGTACTATTAATCCCAATTGATCCAGATCGCCACTGTAGATCAGCAAAAGACAAAATCATGAAAATATTCTAGAAAAAGCTATGAATTCATGAAAAACTTAGGAAATTCGAGGAAATATAAATTGTTCTTCATAGTCATTATCCTCCATTCTACAGCCTACTCAGAAAAGAAAAGAAAAAAAGAAAAATATTGTGGGTCACTTTAGCTGTGAATGCAGCTAAAATAACAAAAATGCAATACTGATATCAATGTAAACGAATAGAAAGCCTGAAAAAAGAAGTTGATACAAACATAATTTGTGATCTGTTTCAGGAAAATGTGTCGCAAGTCGCAAAAATCGATTTTGAGTTATCATCATATTTGAAATGATGAGATCAAGCAGATTCCAATGATAGTAAACAGTCTAATAGTTTTTAAATTTAATTTTTAATTAGGTATTTCTAGATATTAGGTTTGGTATTTGTATTTTTGAATAAAAAAAGTTAACAATATTTCTGGGGGGGGGGGGGGTATATGACGACCTTTAAAACGAAAGGATATACATTGTCCTGAAATTGGGCACATCGATCGATATAACTATATGGGTCAGATTTTCAGAAAATGTACAATTGGCAGCTGTACACATTTAGTAAATTCTGCTAAATTAGGCTGCAATTTGGTCAATACTAGGTAAATTCGAGTATATTTGGCATTACATTGATTCTAGCAATCTGTTTGGTTAGGTTGAACTGTATTTTGAACTTTATCTTAATAGCTTGAAATTTGGATTATTTGAGAAGATTCGCGAAGTTGAATTGTACATTTTCTGAAAATCTGACCCATATAAGTGATAAACTCCCTAGAAATCAGAACATTCCAATAAAACCCATTCATTTTTGCGACTTGTGACTTATTTCACTAAAACACATCACATATATATGTGATGTATATATGATGTTCCCCATTTGCGATATTTTAAGACAAATATACGGGAAAAGCGACTGACATTCCCAAAATACAGGAATTACATTTACCCAGGGCCGTCTGATTCTAAACACTTGTGTCAGAAAAATAAAAATGTACCATAGAGAGTACTGGGCGGAGGACAATGGGACGCTAGCGCCCTCCAGTGTCTGCTGATGGCAACTCTATTAACATTACATTATCGCCCATTGTCTAATAGCCTCCCGTCACATTCAGTCCCACTCATTCCAGAACATACACTCTCTCTCTCTCTATTTCTCCCTCTCCCTCTCTATCTCTGCTTCTCTCTCTATTTCTCCCTCTCCCTCTCTATCTCTGCTTCTCTCTCTATTTCTCCCTCTCCCTCTCTATCTCTGCTTCTCTCTCTTTCTCCCTCTCCCTCTCTATCTCTGCTTCTCTCTCTATTTCTCCCTCTCCCTCTCTATCTCTGCTTCTCTCTCTTCTCCCCGGGTGCTCCCTCTCTATAGGCGGGCCCACACATGAATTGACATGGGCCGATTTCAAAACAGAGCCGATTTCAGCACTCCCGATGATTAAAAATGTGAAATCGGGACTTTTTTTCAGACCCAAACATGCCCAATTTGACCCCCGATTCCTGTTTTGGCCCACACATACACAATTCTGGGTCGATTTGGGGGCCGATTCTCGATTTGTGACTCGTTTTCGTGTGGCACATCACATGTAGAAAGCATCTGGGCTAGACCCACACATACAAACAATTACCAAAAAAAACTGCCCCGATTTGAAATAACCAGCCCCGATTTCACATATGAAAAATCAGAATCGGCCAGAATCTCTAATCGGCCAGGATTTTTCAAAATATACTGAAATCGGGAGCCAAAAACTCAATCGGGAGACAAAAATGAGCCGATTAGTCCCAAATCGGGAGTCCCAAATCGGGAATGAAATCGGCGTAAAATCAGCCATGTGTGTGCCCGCCTTATCTCTGCTTCTCCCTCTCTATCCCTGCTTCTCTCTCTTCTCCCCGGGTGCTCCCTCTCTCTTTCTCCCTCTCCCTCTCTATCTCTGCTTCTCTCTCTTCTCCCCGGGTGCTCCCTCTCTCTTTATCCCTCTCCCTCTCTATCTCTGCTTCTCTCTCTTCTCCCCGGGTGCTCCCTCTCTCTTTCTCCCTCTCCCTCTCTATCTCTGCTTCTCTCTCTTCTCCCCGGGTGCTCCCTCTCTCTTTATCCCTCTCCCTCTCTATCTCTGCTTCTCTCTCTTCTCCCCGGGTGCCCCCTCTCTCTCTCTCCCTCTCTCTCTCTCTTCCTCTTCTTCTTCTCTCTCTCTCCCTCTCTCTCTCTTCCTCTTCTTCTTCTCTCTCTCCCTCTCTCTCTCTTCCTCTTCTTCTTCTTCTCTCTCTCCCTCTCTCTCTCTTCCTCTTCTTCTCTCACTCTCCCTCTCTCTCTTCTTCTGTCTCTCCCTCTCTCCTCTCTCTCTCTCTGTCTCTCTTTCTTTGCCTTTCTCCCTATTTCCCCTTCTTTGCCTCTCTGTCTCTTTCTCTTCCCGTCTCTCTCCTTCTCTCCTGTCTCTCCTTCTCTGCCTCTTTGTTTCTCTCTTTTTCCTCTCTCTGTCTCTCTCGATCTCTGTCTCTCTCTATCCCAACTTGCTCTGTCTGTCTGTCTCTCTCTCTCTCTTCCCTTGCCCTGTTTCTTTCTCCCTCTCTCCTCTCCCTCCCTGTCTCTCCTTCGTTTGCTCTCACCCTCTTTCACACCACCCCTCCCTCTTCCTATGTTTTCGCTCTCTCTCTCTCTCTCTCTTTCCCACCCTTCTTCTCTCCCTTCTCGCCGTCGCATATGCACCTCTCATATATAGTTTCATCTTTATTCCTTAATTAATGATCCCAGTCATGGATTACTGACATAAAACATGGTAGAAATTTAAACACATTTTCCCCAAATCGTGAACTCAGTGATAAGAGCCACTTTACATTCCCACCCATCAAGGCTTGACCACTCCATGGCATGGTCAGCGTACAGACTGACCCCCTATAGGCCCCAGCCCTGCCCTGGGGTAAACAGGTTTAGTGCCGGTAAGTGACCACAGCTTTGTATGGTCAGCACTGGTCAGTGAGGGATGACCACTACTTTGTCTGCACTGACCACCGTCCTGTCACTGGACATTAGCTTCACCTGGTCTGTGAGATAGGCCCAGCTTCACTGCTTTAGAGGCTTTTTCAAGAGTTTCGTTTTTGTTTTTTACTGATTTTCTTTTTAAAGTAGGACAGGCACCAAATTCAGTAACAACAGTAACAAATGTGATGTGTTTCAGAGGAATGAGTCACAAGTTCCAAAATTGATATTATTCAAAATGATTTATTCACAAGAACCCATGCTCACAATGCTTTCATTATTTTTTTTTATTAGAAACGTTTATTAATCGATACACAAAATAATATGACGATATACAATCTATTCTTGCAGAGTACAGTGACATTTGTATAATTGGTAGGAAATGAGCCTCAGTTTTAACCATTTGAACGGTTAAATCTGGTTGAGTGGCTATTACCTTTTGGTTCGATAAACTGTGACTTGTTTATGCATGTAACAACACAAATAGAAAGAGACTAGTTAAGAGAAGGAACTAGGAGACAACTACGATGATAGGATGAGGATAGGATTATTGCTAGTAGCATGATTATAAGTTTTTTATTTGTATTTTTTTCTTACATGTCATGGTACAGACTTCCATATATACATACGTATATGTGATAGATTGACCTGATCGCTTTGTTTTGATTGCTTGCCGAAAGTACACGTATTGATCTGATGTTACTCTTTTCTTTAACATAAATATGTAATACCCAATTAACGGATTCCTGATAGAGCACGACGCTATACTTATGTTTTTAACAAATGTTTTTTATTATTTTTCACTGCCTGGGGTAAAACCTGTGCACTGTAATCTGCTTTGATATGTAATGTGATATGTATATTTTATGTGTAATTAACTACATCCCTTCAAATGGTTTATCATTATATTATCGAGTTTATCTTCTCATGAATACCACAATTAACCTCTGCATTGTCATCTCGCGGAATATGTTCTATAGTATTGTAACACTTTTTTGTAACATCAGGCGATTCTGAGAATAGCATCAGTGATGTAATGTCCTAAGTCCTGAATAAAGATATTTTTCAAATCAAAGTACCAAATTTGAAGACTGTGTATTGAATATAATTATCTATCCATATCTGAGGAGTATATTTAACAACTTTACGATTGACCATCAAGAAATATCACTAAGTTCTTTGTTCATGCTTACAGAAAGTATGAAAGTACTTTAAATTGAATAAGTTAATGGTTACCATCATTGGAATCCCCTTGATCTCATCTTCTCAATTCTGATATCACAAAATCCATTTGATTGCGACCTGTGACTCATTTTCCTGTGACACGTCACATATGAGCGTGGACGTCGCACAATTGACAGTTCTAAACATTTATTACATTCCCATGAATTTGGCAAAAAAAATGATAAATACTCGACCTACATCAAAGTATATTTTGGTATTGCGTTGATTAAAAAGACTGTTTGGTTATGGACTTGTATCATTGACTCGTAATAAAATTTCTTTAAAAATAAAACAAAAAAACTCGTAATTCCCAATACAAGTCCTTGATTTTTTTGTTTAAAAAAATATATTTCAGACATGAGTTGCTTGCTTTTGACCCCAATCCTGGGCGCTACATCAATGTGAGGTTATTTTAATCAAAGTACAGACATTTGGGGGGATATAGGGGAATGAGAGGAGATGAGATGTGTTATGGGTCAGATTTTCAGAAAATGTACAATTGGCAGCTCTACACATTTGGGAAATTCTGCTGAATTAGGCTGAAAAATGAAGAATACTGGGTATATCTGGGTATGTTTGGTATCGCATTGATTTATAGTATCAGTTCCGTTATGTTAAACTGCATTTTGAAGCTCATTTCTGTTATTAAATGTGGGTTATTTGAGAGGATTGGTGAAAGCGAATTGTACATTTTCTGAAAATCTGAATGGAAAATCTGGTGGATGATATTGGAATGATACAAATGTATTTGCTTGGTTTTGTAGGGACATTCTTTATAACTAAAATGTGTACCTATGACCTAAAGATGGTTATGTTTAAAACCATTCTTAACTTGTGATGTGTTAAAGGGAAATGAGTGCCAATTCGAAATAAAACCGATTTTGAGATATCATCATATTTGAAAAGATGAGATCAAGCCGATTGCTATGGTGGCAAACATGAAAGCCATCCAAGAAGTGTTTCTATATTTTATGTTTGTTATATTTATGTGTGAAAAATTACCAGTAAAGGGTGGTCTCCACTGGCTGCGGTAAGCTCTGCGGTAAGCCTTGCGATGGTTTGTGTTGGTTCTGTAGGTGGTGAGGAATGATGAGGTCCTGCCTACATGGTTCACTGGCCCTGTAGGTAGGTCCTCGCCACTTCCCACCATCACAGCACCATCACAAGGCTTACCGCAGAGCTTACCGCAGAGCTTATCGCAGCCAGTGGAGACCACCCTTAAAGGAACTAAGTGTACTCCATTGGACAACCTTTGAAACGCAAGAATATATTCAATACTATGTCTTGAAATAAGAGAGAAAGGTGAGAGAGAAAGGTACATGGATTAACATGACTTAAAGCGCTATTAAGTGCCTCAAAAACGAGAACATTCCAACAAAGAAATCCTGTGAATAAAACGCTTAGGGCATTATCTTTTTATCGACTTGTTACTCATTTTACTGTAACACATCACATTTCAGTGTTAAGTTAGTTGGAGGCCCATTGTACATTTTCTAGCGACCTGTCCCTTATATCAATAATATACCGTTATGCAAGTGCATAATGGTTGTTATGATGCTGTTTTCATTATATTGTTTCTCATCAGAATTGTTAATATTTGTTATAATTACGTGAACAATACTGATGGTGACACTAATACACTGGTGTGTGGGAGGGCCTTAATGCGTGGTGGGAGTATTGAGTCTACTCCCTAGGGGGCACTACAAGTCTGACATTTACTCTAGACGACACAAGGAAAGTACAGTTTTACCTTACTGCCCGCCCGTGTGGGGGAGCTGTGTAGATATAAGCCCACAGCCTGAGGCTGACACAGGCTGTGCTATTGAGAACAGAAGTATACAAATGTACAATCAGCAGCTCTACACAAATGATTTTATATTTAGAAAATATTTTATTCAGGTCTACAACATTTCCACACGTGCAGCATGAATATTTTCAGGACAGCCTGAATCATTTAACAGAAAAAGAAACTAGTACATCAACTCTACTGTGAAAAATATATGATCAGATGTTGATACAATATACTATTATATGCTAGAATTTTTGTAATACAAATTTTACAGACATGATATAATAAAAATGATAAAAACAAAGTATCCTTGCTCATCTCACATTGTTAGTGGAGAGAGTTTGGGGAAAAACAAACTAAGAAACATTATTATACAGTTTTATCGACGCCGTGCTCTTTCATATTAACCATTAAATATTAACCATTATTATAAATGTGATTAATCACAGACATATGGGCCCTATAAGTCAAAAATCGAAAAATTGATATATTTCAAAACAAAATTCAACAAGATCGCTTCATACAAATGTTTTGATTTTCAGGGTATTAAGTGTTCTTAGGAGTATCAGTATATATATCACATTTCAAGACAGTGCATAGTTTATAGATATGTCTCTGCACTTGTAAGGTCATAGTACGGAAGTATATTTAACTACTTTACTATTAATTGGCCATCCCAAAATGTACTCTATACGACACAGGGAAAGTGTTACCTTACTGGCCGACTGTGTGGAGGAGCGGTGTATATGGGTCAGATTTTCAGAAAATGTACAATTCAACTTCGCCAATCTTCTCAAATAACCCAAATTTGAGACGAAAATAAAGTTTAAATTACAGTTCAACCTAACCAAACAGATTGCTAGAATCAATGCAATGCCGAATATACTCGAATTTACCTAGTATTGACCAAATTGCACCCTAATTTAGTAGTATTTACTAAATGTGTACAGCTGCCAATTGTACATTTCTGAGAATCTGACCCATATATAAGCCATGACCCTGAGGCTCATATAGGCAGTGCTATTCAGATAATAAGGGTTAAGTCATCAAACGTGTACAATCCCCAACTCTACACAAATTTATGTGTTTTATCACAGACAAATGAGTCAAAAGTCGAAATATTGATATTTTTCAATATTTTTTCCCAAAAGATCGCTTTGTATGAATGTTTCTCATTATCTACTGCATTGATACATATTCCAAATTCCAAGACAGTTTATTAAATATATCTTTCCATTTCTAATGTCATCCTATGCGCAGTCATTACCCACCCTATGTGTATAAATCAAGTATCTCTTTACAGCAAGTTACTAGGGTAATTACTTAGAGTGGGGTCCTTGAAGCTAGATGGCATATATTTTTGTTATTGTTTTGATGTGTGTGTACTAGTGCTTAGAGATCCTGTGATTCATAATTCTGTAAAATAGTAAGTCATTGCTCAAGTATGTCGAGGCCAAGAACAAAAATAGGTGTGTTTCCGATTTACCCCCCTACCAAGGAAAACCTTACCCTACCTAATTTTTTTTTTACCATATCAGATTTTTTTTTCATCATATCTTACATTGTTGGGATTTTTGGACAAAAGAAGCTTATAATAGCAGGAAAACGGGTTTTCCTAACCCAAAACTGTCAAAAAGCACATTTCCCATGTTTAAAACAACTAACAACTATAAAATAGACATTTTTTTCAGTTCCTGGGAGGTGGTTTCAAAAAAAAAAATTAAAAAAAAAAAAAAGGTTACCACCCCCCTACCTAGTTTTCAGCCAGATAAATCGGAAACACACCTATATTTTTTTGGGGCCAGATCAGAAGGGGCTAGGAGTGTTCATTTTCGTTTTAGATTATTGTTGTTTGAGCGGATTGTTGAAAGTGAGTTGTACATTTGTTGGCGTCGTCACCACATATGAGAGAGACAGCGACTATTCGACTATTCGGATACACCCACGCTAGTCTGTTATTCAATTGTGTATCTTTCATACAGGTTGATGTACATTTCCAACATAGCAATCAAGGCAAGGGAATGGATCCTATTGGCCGTATTTGTTTAGTCAACTTCCCACAATTGCTAAAAGCTGAAATGGAACATTTTAGCTGATTACTAGTTCACGAAAGGTTAGCATTTGCCTTTTTGTGAATGTTGAACAACACAGAGAGAGAGACGGAGTGGAGAGAGAGAGGTACAGAGGAGAAAGGTGATCGACAGCAGAGAGTACACAGGAAAAGGGCGTGAGGGGGGGGGGAGAGAAGAAGAGAGGAAAGAGAGAATGAAAGGGGAGAGAGAGGAGAAGGCAGAGGGAGGAGTAGGCAGAGGAGACAAAGGGAGAGGGCGAGGTGTCAGGAGTTGTCAGGAGAGAGAGAGAGAGGGAAGAAAGAGGAGAGGGAAAGGGCAGAGAGAGAAGAGAGAGGGCAGAGAATGAGAGGGGAGAAAGAGAAGGCCGGAGAAGGCAGACAGAGGAGAAGGCAGAGGAGAGAAAGGGAGGGGAGAGAAAGGGAAGGGAGAGAGGGGACGGGAGAGAGAGGAGGGGAAAGAAAGGAGAGAGAGAGAGAGAGAAAGAAGACGGAGGAGAAAGAAAGGAGAGTGAGAAGGCAGAGACCAAGAGAGAGGAGAGAGGACAGAGGGGAGGGTAAGAAAACAGAGGACAAAGAAAGTAGAGAGAGAAGAGTGGGAGGGGAGAGACTGAGAGAGAGGAGAGGGGAATGGTCGCAGCAATCGCATCCGCTGCAACCCTATTTTGACATCGCCCCTAACCATCCTTATTGCACTGGTACAACCACGCTTGTACCTTTCCTGGCAGGTAGCTGTGGATCCATTATTTACATGAGCTGAGAGGAAGGGCCAACGTGCTGCATATCCACAGCTGGCTCGGTGTGGTTTGTTGACAGTCCCTCCAGGCTACTTCTACTCAGGCAAGTCCAAAGCTGCATTCTCAGCTATTTAGACAAACGCAATCTTCCCAAAGTTACTCATTTTATGACTTATAGGACTGGGTTTATCAATACCCTGCTGCTGTTATATGTTTATACAAGAGTTACTCATTTTATGACTTATAGGACTGGATCTATCAATATTCTGCTGCTGTTATATGTTTATACAAATGTTACTCATATTATGACTTATAGGACTGGGTTTGTCAATATTCTGCTGTTTTTATATAGTTATACAAGAGTTTGAATCAGCAAAAGAAAATGGCCACTAGTGAGGGATGATATGCAAAGTGCTGCAAAAAATGATTTCAGCGATACTCTGAAATATAAATTTGGACTTTTGGAAATGTGGATCAAGCCCTATAATAGCAAATAATGTTGGTCAAATGACTTTTAGATGTGTTGGAAAAGGAAAAAAAAAAGGAAAAGAAATAGTTTTGGATGTCAAAATAACAGAAGCCTTGATTGCTAGATGTAAAACACCAACTACCACCTGGTCAACTACCACCCGGACAAACGCCACCCGGACAAATGCCATCCGGACAAATGCCATCCGGACAACTGCCACCGGGACAAATGCCATCCGGACAAATGCCACCCGGACAAACGCCACCCAGACAAATGCCATCCGGACAACTGCCACCCATTAGGGTTAGGCCAACAATAAAATAAGATAATAATAATTATTTCTTTGGGTGGCATTTTCCCAGGTGCTGCATGGTTGTACTGTAACCATACAACCCCCCCCCCCCCCTTTCTCTTCACCCCCTCCCCCAACCCCCCTCCCCCCAACCCCCTCCCCCAACCCCCTCCCCCAACCCCCTCTGGTTGGTGGATGTGACTAAAAGCGCTTAATTATGTGCAATTCATCAGGAGAGATAAGGAATGAGGGAGAGAGAGGTGGTAGACATGATTTCCCCCGGTGCTGCCAGTCCCCTTGTCCTTAAACCACCTGTACAAGCCTAATCTTAGCTCTGGCAAGACTTATAAGACTGCACTCCACTGGGCCCTTTTGCATGAGGTTGCGTTAATAGAGGAGTTGCATGTGCCACTGCGCATGTCTGTCACAGTGCATCCTGGGATAGATTCTGATGAAATCTGACTTACGAATACTTGGCAACATTTGTATCCAAAATTGCAAGAATGTTTTAACGAATATCATAGCTTTTATAAACGATCTATGAAAGCCAAATGCATGATGGGAAAGATGGAGGCTTGTGTTATGGAAGCACATATAACACATGGATGTTGACATTAGAACATTGATAAATATCCCATGCTGAACATGGCATGTTTTCTATAGATTTTAGACTGTACCATTAGTCCCATAATTCCATGCGAATCAAGATTCAAAATGGCGGCTATGCAAATCCCTTATTGAAATGTGTATTGGTATGATTGCCCAAGCAATAGCATTGCGCTATAAGTCATTCTGCGGATCACTCTATCTCTTGGTCTCTTTTTCTCTTGTCTCTCTCTCCCTTCTGGTCCTGGGTAATTCCATAAAGTGCCTTTCTGTCTCTTTTCTCTGTCTCTTTCACCCTTCTTCTCTATCTCTATTTCCTGGGTAAGATCATAAACTGCCTCCCTCTCAGCTCTCCCGCCCTTGATATAACCATATTAAATGTGTTGATAAGGGCGTAAAGCAACCAATCTCACTCACTCTAAGTTGATGTTGATTAATGTGGTGCTATGTGGCAACCCAGTTCTGATGTAGCAGAAATTGCTCTACTATGACAAAAACATACATTTTTTGTGTAAAAAAATAATATATTGACTTTATTTTATTTAACTTCTTATGATCGGGAGTCATTCAGGGTCGTCATAGTTCACACCTCAGCTTAACGCAACGATCTGAAAACGCAGGCCCTCATGCAACACCAACAAAATTGTATCAATAGATCGCAAACGGATCGCTAGTAACAATCTAGCGATATGATATCACAAAAAAGTTGTGCAATTAACGGGTCCATGACATGTTAATTTCTCTCTGTGGTTGTTGTGGTTTCATTCGGTTGTACATTATCAATCTGAATATAATAACAAATGTACCTGGCCAGGCGAGAGTCTTAATAGATTGTGGTTCTCTATAAAGAATCCAAAGTTTGTGTATGATAATTCATATATTATGTCAGTAATTATCAAACTGCATATTAGCTGCAACAAGCATGCGGACTGGTGGAGCCCTGCTTTATACTGCATTTTTGGAACATGACCGGGAAGAAAAACATCCCTGTTGGCCCTGTTTCTCCCATTTTGCATTTTGTTGTTCCACCTATCATATTTCATAGGCATTATTGATCGTACATGAAAATCTAAATAAATTCAGTCCTATAAGTCATAACATGCGTAAAGTTGTTAAGACTTTGTTTATCGTAATAGCTGAGAATATAGCTTTAAAATCCATTTTGAAGTCCTCTGTCCTGGGAAAGCTTGTGAAGAATTTCGTCAACAGAAATTCCCCACTTTCTGGAGGAGCAAGTTCTGGGTGGATTTCTATTCAGACAATCACTCATTGAGAGCATGCTGATCAATTATTCATCAGCCAATTAGAAGCTAGCCTGGGAATCTCGCACATTCTCGCGTTAGGTCGCCCTTCAATTATTGCAATGACCTTGTCGAATTATCCTCTTCGACCTATTTATTCTAACAATACTTGATTGTATTCTGGTTTGTTCGCCTGAAGTTAGTTTGCTTTTAACTCATTAATTGTGTCATTTATTTGTTATTTATTGTTTTTATTATTCAACAATGTTGATGGTCGCTGTGGTGTTTAAGGTGGGCTCCATCAGATCGCTAGCTTATTGTGGCCGATATCCAGTTTGATAGTTATTAATTATTATATATATTACATATTTTTTACTCTGCATCCCAGAGGAATTTAGACGAAATTAGTGAATTTTAAAATGTTATACTAAACTAACCAATAGACTGACACTGCCAACTCTTTATATAAATACCAAACTAATCGATTATTGCTGACTCTGTATGATTGCAAATTTTTCTCATTTATTGATATAACCCCCAATGAAACCACCATGTAACCACTCTCTGATGAAGCCACACCCCTTCGGCGAAACGTCAAACAATGAATATGCTTCTATGAATTTTCTGTGAGGTGTTTTTTAATTGAGTTGATTCATTCCCTTCATCTCTATTAATTATTATGAAGAACCTCTGCTGCACAAGATTCTCCTCTCACCAGCTCCATTTGTTGTTACATGAATAGGGGAGTTGCATAGCCGCCATTTTGAATCTTGATTCGCATGGAATTATGGGAGTAATGGTACAGTATAAAATCTATAGAGAACATGCCATGTTCAGCATGGAATATTTGTCAATGGTTTAATGTCAATATCCATGTGTTATACATGTTTCCATGACACAAATCCCCATCTTTCCCATCATGCATTTGGCTTCCATTGACCATTCTTACAAGCTATGATATTGGTGAAAACATTCTTGCAATTTTTGATAAAAATGTTGCCAAATATTTGCATGTCAAATTTCAACAGAATCTATCCCAGAATGCACTTCAGTAGACATGCGCAGTGAGACATGCAACTCCCCTATTGATAATGGAAAACAAGTATTAACCCTTCAGGGAAACCTGGACAATGATCATACGTTTTAGTATTTTTCGATATAGTATCTAAAACTCATTTGTCCAAAACTTTGGAGGATTTTGTCGAGTTGTTTTTTGCTAAAGTGCTTCCAAAACGTCCTCATTTGTAGTTGGAGGACCCGCCTGAATCCATTCCTGCGATGACTTCACTTATTATCGCTCACCTGTTTTGTCTTGGTGATTAGACTGTTATATTATGAGTGAATTTGGTGAGATTTGCTTTGTTTATTATAGCTGGGAATGCAGCTAAATTTTCAATTCAACTCAATATATTATTTATCTCTACTTGAAAGCGTTTTACACCAAGAAGCAGTTAATAATCTATTATTCTATTACTGTTTTTAAAATATTCACAACTTGTGTCAGCTGTAATGCAATTAATTTCCCGTTTCCCTTAGAACCCTTAGAACCCTTAGAACCCTTAGAACCCCTAGAACGGTTCTATTATTCATGGTTCGGAAATTTATGTACACTTGGCTGCTCTCCACAATTGTGATGTGTTTCAGGAAAATGAGTCATAAGTCGCAAAATTGATATTTTTCAAAGTGTTTTTTTTCACAAGATCACATTATTGGAATGTTCTACTTTTTGGAGCGTTCATCACTTATTGCTATATCAAACGATGTATCAAATTCAGGACAATCTATGTAATATCTTTCATCGTTTTAAAGGTCCTCATATGGACTGCATTTAGTTACTTTACTGTTTATTGACCCCCAGAAATATTGGAAACTTTTTTTTTCTAAACAAAAATATCAATCTAGAAATACTTATTAGATTATTAGACTTGATTTCTTGCATCAACAAATCCTAGGCTGAACTGCATTTTGAGTTTCATTCTTGTCTTAATTGTGTGTTATGTGAGATGGGTGGTGAAGCTGAATTGTACATCATCTGACCCATATATGGAGCCCCTCACATGTCCCCGAGTGACTCGTTGGTTAATGAGGGCTTGCACTTTAACAACAACTTGTGTTCTCCTGCCCCTGGTATCACACAGATCCATCTACATCCAATCACAGTCAACATTCCTAATAATGGTTCATTCTTTCTCTCTTTCTCGCTCACTCTCTCTCTCTCTCTCCTCTCTCTCTCCCTCCGTCTCCCTCTCCCTTCTGGTCCTGGGTAATTCCATAAAGTGCCTTTCTGTCACTTTTCTCTGTCTCTTTCACCCTTCTTCTCTATCTCTATTTCCTGGGTATGATATTAAACTGCCTCCCTCTCAGCTCTCTCGCCCTTGATATAACCTTCAATGTGTTGATAAGGGCGTAAAGCAACCAATCTCACTCACTCTAAGATGATGTTGATTAATGTGGTGCTATGTGGCAACCCAGTTCTGATGTAGCAGAAATTGCTCTACTATGACAAAAACATACGTCCACTATCTCTTCCAAGAAAATATTGTTGTTGCCTTTTAGAAATATAAATTATATATGTATACATACATGTATACTTTAATGACATTTTTCATATATGATTATCTGTCATTACACTTTTACTGTCTTCCCATGGTTGAAAGATCTTGGGAGCACAACTTAAAAAGTTTACATCAACTATGTATAATTATTAATCTTGACAGGCAATAAAAATAAAATAAACAGCAAAATAGGACTTAAGTGGTGTGCCACAGATGTGCCTCTTCGTCTCAGAAGATCTTTTTTCATCCTCGGATTACTTCCTGTAGATTTAGTCCACTGGAAAAAGACTTAGGGATGTTGAATTGATTGTCTAATCAATATTTAATGTGTATGTTTAAATTGTATCCTTTTCATTTTGATAATTGACTCCAAAGAAGAAAAAAAGACTCTTGTACCCGCTACTTGAAATTGATATTACAGTAAAACACTGTAATCTTTAGGGAAATAGGGAAAATGAGGAAATAATATGAAGCAGATGTATCTCCTCTGGGCGGTAAAATGGTCTAAAAACACTGAGCGATAATAGAAGAAGACTGAGCTTCATTGTCTATATTTAGAGTTTGGAT